>JAESVK010000690.1:328160-387559 GCA_017140935.1 Hamamelis virginiana | reverse complement strand
ATCTATTTGTTGAGATTTGTCAAAAATACAAAGACCTAACTCCCATGATGTTCGAGAATTATATTTTCCTTTATATTCTTTTTTTTTTTATTTGGTAATTTTTTAACTTTAGGCATCCTGAGAAAAAGTTCTGGTTGGTGGATTGTTTTTTGAAAAAGGGGAAAAGGGTAATTCCACACATCATAGTGGCAATGCCATTTTATATGAAAGTTATGGAAGCTCTTCATGTGCTATTAATTTATTTAGTAGATGCATGTTGCATTGTTGTGGTGGGGTCCCAAAACCTCCAAAACCATCCTAGGCGTGCAACGTACCCTTTTATCTTTCTTGTGCAGGAAGGATTGGCTAGTGAACACCATGTTCTAAGCATCATCACTCTAGCTTCTTTTGTGTCCGGTTGGGTGACACATGATTGTAAAATTCAATATATAATAAGTATTTTGAGAAATCGTTCGTTGAATTCGATACCATATATGTAATATATCACATTAATTCAATAGTCTCGTTCAAAAAAGCAATATTTATAAGAAAAATTATGAGAAACTGCCATAATATTTCATAATTGGTGTTTTGAAAAAATCAGTTGTTAAATCAATGTGATTTTTAATATGCATGTTGTATGTAAGTGAAATATCTAATGTAACTGTCGATTTCTCAAAATATATGTCTTATTTTGAATTTTGCAAACTATATGTCAAACCAAGGTAAAAAAACATTTGTCACTCAATCTCATAAAATTATAAATTATGTTGCGGTTTTGCAGACGTTTAATTTGTTTATATCAAGTCCTATATTGCTCTAATAATAAAATTTAATATGTCTTTATATATTTGGTCGGACCCTCCATCTAACAATTTAAACTTTTAAATTTGAAACTTAACATGGTATAAGAATAGGTTATTCTAGTGGTGTCGAAGTGGACGGGCTCACCCATTTGACCCGCTGATGGGTCCGATAAGCTAACGGATCAAACCCGATCTGGTCCGATAACTAATGGACCGGGTTGATTTGATTCATAGTAAATCGACTGGATTGGACTAAGGTTTTTTGTCCAATGGACCGGCCTGATCTGAGTTCAGTAAGCGGTCTGAATTGATCTGCTAGCCCAATATAATCCGATCCGCCCATTAGCCCGATATAATCCGATCTTACTAATAGTACTCATCATTAATGCATTCTTTTAGGGGCGAAGTCAGGGTTTTGTCCGTGCGGGGCTTTATTTTTTATTTTTTGTCCTTTTAACAAATAGAAACCTAGTATTAATAAATGGACATAATTTCACTTTGCGATATGCTTTCATTTCCATAAAAATTAATATCAAATATGTTATGGGTAGATCTAGAAACCATTATCAAATACAAATCCAATTCGAACTTTAAAGCATGAATATCACAAACATTTCAAATGAACCTCGAATATCAGAAAACATCATAAAAACCAGTCTGAAGCATAAATTCCCAACTTTTTAAAATATTGAACTCATTCTTAACAATGGTCAATGGAAGCATCTACCACCACAGGCTCATCCATGATAAATAGACCAATTAATATGAAACTCATTCTTAACAATGGAAGCAATTCCAGATAGTTTTAAACTCTCAATAGAGTACCGAGTTGTGCAGATAACAGCCAAAAAATACAAGACATGAACGGACAACATAAATAGGAATAAGCACTTGCTTATATCTCTTATGCGATCCCAGAAAGTTATCAAAAGCAGTCTGTATAAAAAGTAGAAGAAGAAGAGGAATCCCCTGCTTTGCAAAAGCTCACTGCCAAAGCTGATTATTTTATTTATTTATTTATTTTTATCAGTAAAAGTATTCATTTGTACTAATTAATTAAAAAAAGAAAGGATCCAAAAAGACCAAGAAACAAAAAGAAAATAAAACTACAGTTGTAAAGGAATTGGAAAGTCTCAAAAGAATCTAAAACTACTAACTATTTATGCTTTCTCAACTATACCAGACTTGAAAGACAAAATTGACTCTTCCTTCCCTTAAAAAACCAGCATCCAAAGAGTCCAACAGATAGCATGCGGAACCATTTTCCAAACTGCTACACAAGATTTCCAACTGCTACAGCACCAACACCACTTGATCAAATGAAGAACTAATTGTGGCATCGCCGATTCAACCCACAAAGCCCCACTCCACTGAACAAAATAAAAATAAATGGTCCACAGTCTCTGCCTCTTCCTTACACAACTTTCATCGATTGGGCATTGCAATGTTTCTTATAAGATTGTCAATCCTTTTTAAGCAATTATTCTTTTCAGCCATCCAAAAAAACCAACCATCGTAGGAGGTACTGCAGACACCCACACTATACTCCATCAGAACCTCTTACTCCACTTCTGTATACTGTACATTAGAAAAAGATTTGATAGAGAGCAACCCAGTTTCTTTCCTACCCCACACCATTGTATACTCCCCTAGCCTCTTTCTACTCTAGCTAAAAGAGTTCCCCAAAAACCTCAACAATTGTTTCAAGCTACCACTCGTGAAAATTCCTTCAGATGTTCCAACTCAAACCTTCCCTATCTATACTAAACCAGATGCAACCTTTGCACTGTTCAAAGAGGCAAAATCTCAAACAAATAAAGGAATACCTCCTTAAGAAGTCTCTAAACCCACACCACGTGTCATTCCAAAAGCTCACTCCCAAACCATGAAAAACAAGTGGAAATTAAAAAAAAAAAAAAAAAAAACCTGCAAAGATTTCAATGAACTTGGATAAAATACAGAAACAATGACTTAAAAAAACTTGCAACAACATATACCCTTGATTTCCAAGGGTTAAAAAAAGATTGTGCCGGTAAGACAATGCTAGTCAAGGAAGGTGGGGAAAGAGTGATTCAAGTTTACCATCTATTCAAAATTTTCAGTTTATTGAGGATTTGTGCAATTTTTAGGAATCATAAAGGTCATATTGTGTGCATTTTTTCAAGGCTACTAGGGCAGGGTGATACTTTGGTTCTTCTTTATAGTTTAAGACAATGCAAGTCACATGTTGGATTGGTTATTCCACTATCCCTTAAGAGGCTAATACATTTTTACACAAGGCTTGTAATGTAGCCCTTGGAGTTATTGAGTTATTCGATCAGTTGGGTCCTTAAATCGGGTAAGGAGCTAGGCAAATGTCCTACCCAAAAGGGGTGTTTCAACTTTAGAAATTATTTTAGTGGCAGCAGCTTCAGCTATTGTTGCTGTCATGCATCCTCATTCCTTGATTTTGTTTTTCTTCTCTTTCTTTTTCTTGTGCTTAGCTTAGAGATCACATTCTCATGTTAGCTTTTTCTTATTTCCTCTGTATTCTCCCCCTGGCTTCAACAAATTTGTCTTCTAACTTATAATTTCCATCCTAAAGTTGAGCACATTTTAGGTACATGCATTTGAAATATTAAAATTGGTGTTTGGAAAAGAAATGATCTGTGAAGGTTAGGGAGAAATATTAATGGCTTCATCAAGAAGTGTTGCAACATCTTGCAAGTTCGAGTGAGAAGGAAGATAACAACTGTGATGCATGCTGCAGTAGATCATCTTTTCGAAATTGCAATACTATGGGGAGGTTTTGTTTTGAAAAGTTAAATCTACAACCAGTTGAATTTGGTAGCGTGGAATTAGTAGATTCTAGAGATGTTTTGGCAATCTCACACCAAAGCTGATTTTTAACAGGAGGGTGTAATTTGAGAAAAATCTACAACTATGATTTTTATGAGAAAAATCATAAAAATTCACTAATATGTTATAGACACATTAGCAGTCTAGGATAAATACTGCACAAAAAAATAACAAGTCTAACATCATTTTTAACAGACAGAAGGAGGTAATTTGTTACATTAAAATAGTTTAGGGGTACATTGCTGGAATCGATACCACATGGGGCAATTTAAAAACGGCCTATAGTTCATGGGGGGGCAAACTGTAATTTTTCCTATTATATATGTACTTATTTTTATTATATATCATATATATTATACATGATCAAACAAAATGGCACCCCTTGATTTTTATAGAACGAATGAAAAAATCAATTATTAAAACCAAAGATCTAGGAAATGTGTATTTTTCACATTAATATGCTTATTTATAGTAGTTTTGAGTAAGTTTGAATCATGTATGCAAGTTTGTAAGCTTAAAATGTCCGTCCATTAAAAATATGAAAATAATGTACAATATTTGCCTATTCGAAAAAATTTTATTTTGTCAAAATTTTTAGTTATTTAATGTAGGTATATTATGAAGAAATTCGTGACAAATTTTGGAGAATTAATTCCATGTGAATTATTTTTTGGGATTCTTTTTATATTTGAAAATAAATGCGCCAAAAAAATTATATATTGAGATAAATTATGAGAGTTATGAAATTTGTAAGTTGAGAATATGATCCTTTAATAGAAATTTGAATCACCCAAAAGTGATTTTAAATGAGAAAGGTATATATCTAATTGGATTTTTAAGAAAATTATGATCTTAGAACAGGCATTTGAAACTATGGTCACAAACTCGAACTCAGTGTACTAAACTGAAATAAGTGAACATTTTGAATTATTGGACTCTTTGCGTCAAATACTATTGCCAAATAAAATCGTATAAATTTTATAATATTACTATTTTGACCTTAAAATTTTATAAAGGGCAATTTCCATGAATAATTCTAAGTTTTCAAAATATTACGATTATGAACCCAATCCAAAACATATTATGGCTATACACCTATTACTGTTTTTTTGGACGAAATTACCCTTAAAATTGAAGTTTGACCAATTTGTACAAGATCCCCAATTTTATATATAATCTTAAAAAATAAACAGAATACCCAATCCCCAATTTATCTAATAATTACAAATATTGTTAAGAATCTTCAATCCACTTTATGCCACGTTAACATTTAATGCTGGTCATTCAATGTCCTCCAATTTTTTAATTACAAAAATTATTACACATAATCACCAATTTAACACGTAATCCCCAATTTTATAAGCAATCCCCAATTTTTTACAAAGTCTCCAATACCCAATTGCAGACGGAATACCCAATTTATCACAAAATTCCCAATACTCATATTTGCACAGTATCCCCATGTGTACACATAATTCCCAAAATTAAACACAATCCCCAACTTTTCTAATAATCCTCAATTCCAATATGTCACATCATGCATGTCATTCAATGTCCCCAATCCACAATCCCCAAAATTGGGGATTGTGTTGATTATTGGGGACTCTTCAATTTTTTTTAATTCATCTGTACCAAATTTTGACCATTTCAATGGTCAAATTGTAAATACCCATATGAGTGGAGGGTATTTATGTCCTAAAAAAATATTTCCGTAATATGTTTTGGATCGGGTTCGTAGCCGTAATATTTTGGAAACTTAGGATTATTCATGGAAATTTCCCTTTTATAAAATGGCAATTTTTACCCTATATTTTAAAAACGGAATTTTACCTCAATATTCCCATAGTTTGGAAATATTCCCTCCATAAACCTACCTTTTGAAAAATGACCAAAATATATTTTTTGGACCAAAATGCCCTTCACATTTCATAATCCCCACATTTATAGTGAATCCCCAATTTCGTTAATAATCACCAATCCCTCAAATTGCATGTAATTCCCTATTTTGAATAGAATTTCCAATTCCAGTATTGTCAAATCATATTAATTATGCAATCATAACAATTTTGAAATAATCATATAAAATATATTACAATATAAATTGGGGATTATTAAGTTATTTTGGGGATTATATACAAAATTTATGTATTGGGGGTTTTGTGTTATTTTGGGTATTATGGTTTGAATTAGGAATTGAGGATCATGAAGTAAATTGGGGATTATGTTTGATTTTGAACATTAGAACCTTTTATGTTTTGATGGTATATATAATGTTATGATTTGATGTAAAAAAAGTAGACAATGATTGTGTTTGCTGATTGAGGATTGTTAATAAAATTGGAGATTGTCCAAAAAATTGGGTATTGGGGATTTTTATCAAAATTGGAGGTTATTCATTATTTTAGAGAATGGGAATTATGTGTTATTTGGAGGATTATTCATTATTTTGGGGATTGGGGATTATTCAGTAAATTGGGGATCATGGATAATAATGGGGATTTGGAGATTATGTGATTTTGGGTATTAGGATTTTTTACGATTTGATGGGACATGTAAGGTTATGATTCGATGTACAGAGTAAGCAACGATTAGGGGGATCATTAGCAAAGTTGGGGATTGTTCATCAAATTGAGCATTGAGGATTGTTATCAAAATTGTGGATTATTCAATATTTTGGGGATCGGGGATTATGTGTTATTTGGAGGATTATTCATTATTTTGGGGATTTGGAATTATTCAACAAATTGGGGATTATGCATAATATTAGGGATTTTTCATTTTTATGTAAAAAGTTGGCACATTTCTCACAAAAGTTTACCATTCATAAGGGAAAAAATGTCCAATTTAGGGTACGGAGATGCATGGAGGGAAATTCTCAAAACATGAGTTTATATAGGGAATTTTTGCAAAATATGGGAACATTGGCCTTATTTTACATCATCAAAATATATATGTCCAATCATATGGTCTTGACCTCCCTTAAGATCAAATCCTAGTTTTGCCCCTATTGATCATTGAACGCGGAGTTTGGTCCTCAAAACTTGCATGCAGATGAAGACCAACAACTCGAGAGCAAGAACTTTTCCCTTATATATGCTTCCAAATATAGTCATTGTTGAAAAAAAAAAAAAAAAAAAACAGATGTGGCAACTTTACTGAGCTCCAAAGCTGTTAAGGATGTGGCCTACTATTTCAATGAGGACAAGGAGAGAGAAAAAAAATCCAAAAGTGAAAGCTGATGCCAAGTATATATTTTTCCTTGTAGTGTACAAAGCCTTTCCTGTCCAATGGAGCACTTAGGTCGAAAGGCTAGTAGATAGTCAAGGAGCAGCGGAGGCAGCACTTGACATAACTTGCCCACCAAATCGAAGAATGAAAAAACTGATTTGTCACCTGCTAGTCTCCAATGGCAACTTTCATGACTATGTGACGATGTTTTAATCCATCTTTTTTTTTTCTTAGGTTAATGGGTTTCTGTCATCTCTCCTCTCCCTCCTGCTCTTGCTTTTTTCTCTCTAGAAATTTCCAACTCTTTATATGTACTTATTATTCTTCATTTATCAAGAAAGAGCCATGGAGAAATCTAGCGAGTACATCAAGGCTATCTAATTGAGTTGCTAAGTCGGTAGCAGCATCTATAGAAGGGGGCAATGGCAATGTGTTTGAGAGTGAAGTAAAAGAGAAGAGTAAGAGTGTACGCAACTCTTGGGGCTCGGCATGGTTTTTATTTAAGTCTTAACACGTAAATATTATTTTAGAATTTTAATTTTAATAGTTTTCCTTGGAGCATCTAGTTTGAGAAAAGACCGATTTTGATTTTGATTTTGTTTTTTTTCTTTTCCTTATGCAAACTATTTTGGTTTGTCATCAAAACAAGTGAAGTCATTAATCAGTTGTTTGGTTTCATTTGAGAGAGAGTTTATTGTTTTAAGATTGAAGGTTCTGTTAATACGAAGCTTTGCATCCGATATCAAAATTGGTGCATTGATGCGGGCGGGAATTCACACGTTGCTATCTCACTACGTAGGGAAAATAACTATGAATCAACTAAGCGATACGACTCTAACTAGGTATCGATTGGTTATCAAGCCACGAGCACAAAGTTGAGAAGAAGATAAAAGAGGCTCAAAGGCAACTCTAATAACAATATTTTTATTACTTAAATAAGAGATAATTCCAACGTTCAACTGTTACAACCATTATATAGAAAACTATAGGAAACCCTAGTTGACTTTTACTAAAATAATGACTAATAAAAAGGAAACAACTAGATAATAATAATATCTTCTAACAATAAAGACTCTACTAATAAAAGGAAACTAATGACAAAGGAAACCAATAACAATAGGAAACTACTGAAAATAGGAAACTAATAATAATATTATCTAAAATAGGCTAGCATCCTTAAGATCCTTTGAAGTCTATATTGTGGTCCACGATCATAAGGTAATGATCGGATGCTTCCTGCATCATGCACACACTCATATATATATATATATATAAATCAAAAGTCAAAATGTGTATATATATATATATATATATATATTCCGAAAGTTCATAATAGCCATTAGATTTGACCTCGATGACGTGTTTATGGCCCAAAGTCTCATTAGGGTGTTTTTTTTTTTTTTTTGGGTGTGAGTGGGGTGGGTGTTACTAATGTGTATATGAGTGTGTGAATTAGAGGTATTTCTTGTAAAAGTCTCATTATAGTTGTGATTTATTATTAATTAAATTTAGTTTTGGTCGAACGATTTTAACCAGGATGTAATGATGATTAATTCAAACCCTGCCATTAGACTTGACTTGACAGGAAAAAAAATCTCAAATATTAAGAGAGTATGCTGAATCTTAATTGGCTGTCAGTATTGATGACAATCACGTTTCAATGCTCAAGAAGTTTTTACGTGATCCATCTCTCGTACTTCCTTTACCAGGAGTAAAACTTAAGGAAAATTGCTCTTATGTGGAACCATCGGTGCAAATCCTAAACAAACAACAGAAAGTATTGAGAAATAGGGTGGTGCCCCAAGTAAATGTTTTGTGGAGAAATCATGATGTGGAAGAAGCAATGTGGGAGCTAGAGTCTGACATGAGGGAGAAATATCATTCTCTTTTTGAGAATTTGAAGTTTTGAATTTCGGGGACGAAATTCTTTTAAAGGGGTGAGATTGTGAAAACCCAAGCCTTTAATTCCATTTACTTTGGGCATTTTAAATTGTATTTGGAAAAAAAATATTTCATTAAACATTTTTGGAAATGCTATTTATGTTCCCCAAAGTTTTAAAGCACCTAAACCCCTAATTCTTCCTTTCATTTTCGGGCAAGAGTGGAGAGGAAAGAGAAAGAGAGTGCTGCGTGGGGAGAGGAAGAGGGAGAGGATCGCCGTGGAAGAGACGCCGGAAGGCCGCCATCATCGATGGAGGTAAGCCTTCTTCCATGCTTTTCTTCTTCCCTCCATTTTCTCATTTCTTTTTCCATTTTGTACAAACCCATTTTGTGGGTTTTGGGTTGCAAAGGTTGGGTTTTTGAGGTAAGAATGGTCGGATCTTGGGAGATGGGTGTTTGTGGTTGGTTTGGGATTTGATTTGGAGTAGTATAGAACTTTCCTAAGGTATTTGTTGAAGGATTTGGAGTTGGTTTTGATAATGTTGGTTGTTATGGGTTTTGGAAAATGCAAATCATGGGTGATGTTATGATCGGATGCTTTGATCTTTGTAAACTTGATAGACTTGATGTTCTAGGGGTTGTTATATGATGGTTCTAGGGGTTTGAGTTGAGATTTTGAAGATTTGTGGGTGTTTATGGGTTTTGGGGGTGGTTTGGACACCATTGTTGCTCGATTTTAAGCTTTTTGGGTGACCATTACTGTTAATGCAGGAGTACATTATCGGTAATGCACTTCCTCAGTTTTAGACAGCAAGGTGTCATTACCGATAGAGAGAAGACCCATTATCGGTAATGATCTTCCTCAAGAAATTGCAGTAAGGTGTTATTACCGATAATGCACATATGCATTATCGGTAATGGGACATTTCTGACACGAAGTCTGTCAATAGACCCTATTTTCTTTTCCTTTCTTAGTTATCTCTTTTACCCCTTTTCCTTAGGACTTTTCTTGAGACTTTAATACTAAAGCTCGGGTCTTAGGAAGCCAAGGTTTGGCATTAAACCCGGTTTGGTTTAAATAGAAGACGTAAGTTGATATGTACTTTATTTAACCTTTCTTCCAGATCAAGAGAGATCGTAGGAGGACCATTATGCCTCTTAGCTTTGGATATGTGCATTTTAGGTCTGGGAGGAGACTTAATCTTGAGGTAGGAATATTCATATTTTTACTAAAGCTGATAATTATATTTTGGGGTCGGTGCCCATATCACGAACTTGGAGATTTCTGTTTATAAACCTGCAATGGATATATCATATTATTTCCATGATTTCTATGTGGTTGATTAAATAAGATTGTTGGCATGCTTATCATATTGTTTTCTAAACACTTGATGGAAAACCTTTTATGCTAAAATGATAAGAATGCTATATTGCCTTATGTCGTGATTATTGCTATGCCATGGAATATCGATGGATATGTTATGATTGGAATGGATATTATTGGGTTATGTGGTGAATGGAAAAAAGCTAATACTACTCATCTTTAGGTACTGGTTGAGACTACTCCCATACCAAATATATTGAAAAGTGTATTGGCTGACTCATGAGATCATATGTGATTTATTGTGAATACTTGGCATATTACTTGTATATATGAAAACCACGTATATGTTTACAAACTTTCCCATAAATGATTATATGCATCATTGTTATCATTGTTAGTCAAGAGTTATATTCCTACTGAGCATTCAAACGCTCACAACTGTCTTTCATACAGCAGATTTACAGAGTTCTAGGGCAAAATCTCCTGAGCAAAGTGCTTTCCCTACGGTGCTAGGTTGGGTGGTCTTTTGGGCATTGCTTTTGCGGAATAGGTAGCTACTACTTATTAGCTGAACATTAGCTTATGGTACTTTATTTATGCCTAACATATGTACCAGGGATGTTTGGCACTTTACTATGCATTGGATATATTTATACTTATTGCATAATGCGAAATCAATGACATATGTATGACTTTCCATTACATATCATGCTTGTTGTATCTATCTTTTCTTTATGCCCATGTATGGAAATATTCATGAGTATATTAGATTCTATCCCGTTTTGACACATGTCGACCTACTCGGGATGGTCAGCAGTAATGTCAGATTGGGCGTTGCATTACTACTTTGCCCTCTCTCTCTCTTGTTTGGCTTTCATTTCTTTTTTATGTAAGTAAGGGCAATATTGGAAACCTTAGAATCTTCTATTCTCTTCTCTCTTGTCTATCCAAACAAGGTGGAGAGAAAGTTAATATCCAAACAATGTGGAGAGAAAGTTAAATAACTTTCTATTCTCTTCTCTTATCTTCTCTTAATTAGATTATCTTATCTTCTCTCCAATTCTCTCAATCCAAACATAGTGTTAGTTTCTGGGACAGTGAAGGGGTTTACATGGGGAGGGAAAGAGAGAGTAACGGAGTTTGTGTGTGGGAGAGAGATGGTGAGACTTAATGGTGTTGGGAGAGGTGATGACCGGTGATCGAATTGCATTTCCGCCTTCGATGTGGGTAAATAGGGTGTACATACAAATTAATTGGGAATGAAATTGGATTATGGGTATTTTTGTAAGTTTATGAGATTTATTTAGTAATTTGAGGGGTTGAAATAACCGGATCGGGTTAATCCTTTCCTAATCCAAAGCCTATGATCTGAGATGAGCGGTTCATTAAAATGGGCTGGGCTGATCTTGCCTGCCTTCGTCTCTATCAAAAAGAAGCTAACTGGTAATGGCAGAGTAGGTTTTGTGAAATGATTTTCGAGGCAAAAAGATGCAGACTCTGCTCCAAACCATTTACAGCCCACCGTTTTACTAAAGGCAACCCATTTAAAATTTTTATTGGGTCTATTTTACCCTTTTTTAACTATAGTCCAATAATATTTAGGCAACCCATTACTATAAAAAACAAAAGTTTTAATATACCATAAATGCTCCAAGTCTAAATACAACCCATTACTCTCAATCCTCTCAATCACCAAGCTCTTCAAACAATAACTTCTTCTTCTTCTTCTTCATGTTCTTCTTCTTCCACCGCCATCAAACACTACCACCGCAGCCATGACAACAAAAGACTGCGGCAACCACAGCGACAAAAGCAAAAAAAAACTCAGCCCCCAATACCCCCAACTAAAACATATTACCCCAAAGCTTTCATTTTAGGTTTGTTTGTATATTATTGGTAAACATTATATTTGGATTAAACATGCTTCAAAACATGAAAAGTAGCACTCTATAACCATTATGGTGTGATGGTGTTACGAAATAAAACTTATATTTCGATCGGAAAATAGAAGAAAAAAAAAACTGTGTTCATATTCGCATTCGGCCTGGTAAGTCCGAATATTAAGCTTTAGTATCCAACACCGAATGTGATGTTTTAGTATCAGGTAAGCCAACACCGAATATGAAGCTTTAATATTCAGTAAGCTAATGCCGAATATGTAATTGCCGAATATTAAACCTACATATTTGGTATTAGCTTACCAAAGATTAAAACTTCATATTCGGTATTGGCCTACCGAATACTAAAGCTTCACATTCAGACTTACCAGGTCGAATGCAAACACGAACACAATTTTTTTTTTCTATTTTCCGATCGAAATATGAATTTTTTTCGTAACACCATCACACCATAATGGTTATAGATTGTTACTTTTCATATTTTGAAGCATCTTTAATCCAAATATAATATTTACCAATAATATACAAACAAACTTAAGACAAAAGTATTGGGGGTAATATGTTTTAGGTTTGGAGTTGGAGTAATATGGTGTTGGGGGTAATATGGGTTGCTTATAGTATTTTTGTTATGTAATGGGTTGTATTTAGTAAAGGGTAAAATGGGTATATTAATTAAAATTTTATTGTGTTGCCTTTAGTAAAAATACAAATGGATAGATTATGGTTAGAAAATGGCTGTAAATAGCCCCACCCATTTATTTAGTAATTTGAGGGGTTGAAATAACCGGATCGGGCTAATCCTTTCCCAAACCAAAGCCTATGATCTGAGATGAGCGGTTCATTAAAATGGGCTGGGCTGATCTTGTCCGCCTTCGTCTCTAACAAAAAGAAGCTAACTGGTAATGGCAGAGTAGGTTTTGTGAAACCATTTTCGAGGCAAAAAGATGCAGAGACTCTGCTCCAAACTTCGTTCTTTCGCCCTATATTCAACGCAAACTTCTCGTTTTCTTCACTCTTCTTCTCCATTGCATCACTTGCCTCTCACGTGCACTGTCACTAGATCCAACCTTAAGCCCCTTTTCGTGGCTGCTTCTTCTTCAGCAAGGCATGCTTCAATGTCCGCTCCAGTCTTTTGCTCCTCTCTCCTCCCTCTCTCCGTAAGTTACTTTTTTTTTTTTTTTTAATTATTTAAATTGTGCGTTTGGTTGCTGAGAAAACGTTGAAAAATTAGAAGGGAAAAGAAAGCTTCATTCACTGAATGGAAGTCAACAGTTTTCTTCCTCTTTCTCAGCTGCCAAACGGAGGTTTTTGTAATTTTTTTACGATTTTTTTTAAGGAAATTTTTGGCATCTGTAATTTGTTGATTGATTATTAGTTGGTTCAAATGCGACATTTTTCGTCGCCAAGAGAGCGGAAGAAGAGGAGAAAACCGATGACACCAGTTACTTCCAAGATCAAGAAAGTCAAAATGAAGTCTTATTCGTAGGTTTATGTTTCTGTAATCATTGTTCTTTTTACTTGTTCATTTTGACATGCCTGCAAGAATATAGAGAGAAAGTAATAGGTATAGAGACATTGTTTGGTTAACGTTTTAGAAGTCCTTTTATTGCTTTTGGCTTTGATTTTTGCTCAGAAAAGCAAGAAAAATACTCTTAAAATGGTAACCGAATGTTACCATATAGAATCTGACGATTTATTTGTTTTTGAGTAGTTAATTTTGTTTTTAGACACCTGAAATATGGTTTAATGGCTGTCAAGAAGTCATTCTTCCTTACAGTTGTTGTTTCCAAGCACAACTTTGGAGTTTGAGGAATGAATACTATTAAATTTTTGTGTTCAGGTCATTTAAGTTCAGGTTTAGGACGTTGAATGATGGAACAATTCGGCGCTGGAGGGAGGGGAAACGGCACAATGCACACTTGAAGGTTTGCCCTTCCTTTCTCATCAAATTTATTTTGTTATTTGGTTAGTAATCAAATAATGTTTTAGTGTATTTCATTTTGTCAAAAAGAAAATAATTTCTTTTTTTTTTTAATCAAGAAAAAGAAAATAATTCTGTTACCTTTAGTGTAAAACTCCCAAATGGACGACTGGACATCTACGATTTTGTTGATAAGAATTGGCGAATTTTTTTGATTACTCAATATTTGCACTCTGTTTGGTTGCCAGGAAAATTTAGGAGAAGAAAAGAAACTGAAATTTTGGATCCTATGTCTTATGTTGTTTAGGTTTACACAGAAGAGAAATTTTACCTCTACTGAGCCAAATTAACATAGGAGGCTCAAGCGAGTCAAGGATTTTGTTTTTACAAGGTTTTAAATGGTTAAATGGCTAAGATTCAACATCTTAGGGCCTGTTTGCGTTAGCTTTTGCTAAAATCACTTTTGGAGAACTATTTTTTCACAAATTTCTTTAAAATTATGTTCAAACCATGTGTTTACATATCAAAATTTTCATATTAAAAGTGCTTGTGGTAAAAGTTGGGGCCTCCTAACTTTTATCACAATCACTATTAGTATGAAAATTTTGCCATGCTTCCTATCATCCCTCAAGTTGTTTAAAAGTTATTGTCATCCCTCTTCTTAGATTAAGTGAAATTTTAAGCTTCAAAAGTGATTCTAGAAAAAGCTAATGCAAACGGGTCCTTAGTTTTGTATGCCTCTGTTTGGCTTTCCAAAAGAACTGTGAAAGAAAAGTGAAATGCACATAAACACTAAAAGAAGGAATCCATTGAAATGCACATAAATGCTAAAAGAAGGAATCCATTTTTTAAGCATTTGCAGCGTTTTCCTTTCCTTTTATTTTTCTTTTTAAGAGCCAAACAAAGCCTTCATTTTCCTAGATTATCTCGGCAACCAAATGTGGGAAAGCTGTTCTTATACCTTTATAAGGGGCTCTTGGTGAGTAAACTATTAGTTAATTGTGACTGCACCACTCGTGGGCTAAAATGTATGTCAGTTGATCTCTTGACCTTAGTAGATGCTTGTGTCATTTTTCCATCTTAAGCCTGAAGGGTGGTTGTATAATAGCCTTTGAATGTCTAATGGAATTTTTAATTTTATTCCTTCTCCCTCTCTCAAACTTTCCGTAGTAGAGATTAAAAACTTAAAGGCCATTTCCAATTGATGAGGGGGAAAAAAAAAAATTTGGAATAAGATGTTAATGATCAACTATCCCGTTCACCACTTAATCCATTCTGTACTTATTCTTATCTAAAATTCTATCCTATATTCTTATATCAGCACATTATAATGAAAATCACCAATATATATATATATATATATATAGTTGATAAAACTGTGGGTTTGTGGATAATAATAGTAACAGAGTTGGAGTAAAGGTGTCAATTTCTTGCTGGTTAGCTGCTATTCCCTTTAGGTTCCCAACCAGGAATTTGAGAGTGGCATCTGCAAATTCAGTTTGGGGGTCTTCTTTCCATGTCACGCCATAATTCCTTGTAGGTAGAATTTTGTTGTTGGGTTTTCCGAGTTGAGTCGTTGAACTGGGCATTAAGTTGGGTATTCTAGTTGGGGATTTTGGATTTTGGAGATCATATAAGTTCTTGGTTGCAAGCACTCCTTGATTGTTTTAGCCTGTTCCACATTTTCGCATGGTCACTAATATCAAGTCTCATAGAGTTTCTTGGTCTCTGTTGCATCTCTCTCTCCGGTCCTTACTTTTGTTGCATGGTTTGTTAACTACAAAATTGTAATTCTACATGTCAATCAGTGTTAGAATTTTTCTCTACATAGGTAGTGAAGATTTTAAGCATTTTTTTTTTTGGGAAGAAAACCTTGGATATTGTGAATTCAAAGTTGAAGATTTAATATTACTCAAGTTGTACACGAGGTCTTAACAAGTTGAATATGTTTTCATACAGTGCCAAAGGATGAGTGGTTAGTTTATGACTTGGGAAATAGGTGTTCCACTTGCATTTATGGATTATGTATATATTATCAAACGGACGAATTTGCTTCAAAAATCTGGGCAAAGCTTTGAAGCCTTTATAGAGTGAAGTCCCTGATGAATCTATTATACTTAAAGTAACAGTTTAATACTCTGCTGTGAATTGTGATTTTGAGGGACTGGTACAATTTTTTAACTAGACAAGTCTAGTGATATTGTTTGTTTATTAATGAATGTGGGCATTAAGTCCCGTGGAGGAAAACAAAAGCCTAATCCTATATCCTTCCTCTTTTATATCGGCATCTCATAGCTACTTTGCTCCATGGTGAGGATAATACTACTATAGATGATTTTAAGGAAATCATGGCATCATACTTACAATAAAATTAAGGAAAGGCACTTGTAGTGATGTTTAATATCCAGTTAACTGAGACAAGACAATGGGATAGTGTTGTAGAAGGAAGAACAAATCCAGGAGCTGATATTTCTATGTATTCGTTTCAGCATCTGAGGGAGAACTCTCTTGGAAAGTGGAATCTGGTCAACTAAAAGTAGTTGAAGAAAAGGACACATTTCATGGGGTAGACATTACTTTCGAGAGGAGTTTCTACTTTAGTATCAATATGTGTTCCTGGCAAAGTTGACTCACTAAACGTGAATGGAAAAACAAAATGTAGGGTGTTGATTTTGTCTTAAGGAGCTCATAAGGGTATTATATCCTATTTTCATAGAGAAGGAAGAGGCACAGGGGAATCTTTTGATGGGGTTAGTGTTGTTCATAGTAACTCATATGGCATTGATGTGGTAAATGACCAGCAGTAACTAGTTCTCAGGGCTCATGGTATCTTGATTTGGGTAACGTTCTGATGGAATAAATTGTCCTTAAAAATTGTTAGGCTGAGGCTTATGAAAATCAGGTGGGAGATGGGATTGTGACGGAACATTGATAAGATCTTTGGCATGTTGCATAGTTGCAATAAAAAAACTTGTATTCTTTAGGTACCTTAAACTCTAATTAGTGTGAAGTAGATAATAGAAGGTAGATTCATGAACTGTGTGAAGGGAGCATTAGCTTTTATGTAAAAGTGTAAGAAGATTAAAAATATTTTTGTTGACTGGAACTCAGTTCTGAATGGAATGTTTTTATTATCATCATAAGCTTCATTTCCTGTTCTGATCCTGGCATTAAATAGGGGCCATTAGAGTGCATAACAGCTGCTACATAACAGTAATGAATGTCTTTGTTGTCGTTACGGGCTGATATTACAACCTTAACAAAATTCATGGCCATAAAAATTCGCAAAAGTCCATAACGGCCATACACGGACAGTAAGCAATGGAGGTCTTTGTTACTGTTACAGGTGGGTATAGAAAAAAGGCCATTACCTAGTGTTGCTCCCGGTAAAGGAGGTCCTGGGAGGGGTGAGCCAGATATGGTGTTAATCTTCAACATTGCACAAACTGCTCACAAAACTTGAACTTGACAGGCCAATATATCAATCCTCACAACATTCACAGCCATAACAGTTGGTCTGAAACCTCAACTTTGTTGTCCCTAGTAAGAGACCCAATTTTTCTTCAAGGAGGTTAGGAATGAGATATGTTGGTGAAATCATAATAGCACCCTTGGGCCGACAAAACATCC
Organism: Hamamelis virginiana; assembly: GCA_017140935.1. Lineage (NCBI taxonomy): Eukaryota > Viridiplantae > Streptophyta > Magnoliopsida > Saxifragales > Hamamelidaceae > Hamamelis > Hamamelis virginiana. The sequence goes on along the minus strand of JAESVK010000690.1, from coordinate 370,054 downwards.
TAAAGCTTTAGGTTGTGTTTGGAAAAAATTCCTACAATTGGAAGTCCTTCATGTAAAAGTAATATTAAAGGACTTCCTGAAACGTCATTTAGAAAAAAATTGCTGTTTTGTGAATGTCAATGTCAATGCTGTTTGCTATTTATACAACTACATGTGTTGTCATTTTATACTAAATTTCCATAACTCTTCTGGTCACCACATCATATTTAAAATACAATAATTGCAAATGTCTTTCACCCCAATGGTTGTGTTATGTATAGGAGTGAGGGTGAGAGCATTGATCATCTCTTCTTGCATTGCCCGGTTGCTAGAGTGCTGTGGCATAATAGTTTCAGATGGGAATGTGCTTCGGGTTGCCCCTCTTTATGTTAATCATTTGATGGAAATCAATTTTAAGGTGTTGGGGAAATCTAAAAGAGCTACCATTTTAGAGAGATGTGTTATTATGCCAATTTGGGTAATTTGACTTGAAAGAAATGCAAGGTTGTTTGAGGATAAATGTAGGGATTTGAGGATTTGTGGGATAGAGTGAGATTCTTGGCCTCGTTTTGGGCTTTGGTCCCTAAGGAATTTAAGGGTGTTCCTTTCTTTATTTAGAGGCAATTGGGTTGATGTTTGTAAGCCGTGAGGTTTTTATTTTCTGTTTTTTCTCTTTTCTTTCTGTTTTGTAAGATGGACTCCTGGTCCTCTTGTTTCTTTTAATAAGATTGTTGCTTATCAAAAAAAAGAAAAAATTGCAAATGTAGGGTCTTCTGTTCTTGCAAACCACCTGGAAGGCTCCCTAATTGCTATGAATCTGTTCTTCTATTCAATATACCGCTAAAAAGCCCACATTACCCATCCATGGTTTGTGAAAATCATGCCCACGAAAGAGGCAACCTCTTGTCATTGGGAGGCTAAACAAACAATTGCAACATGCTTTTTATGTCCATGAGAAAGGGTAAACATAAACAAGAACGAAAGAGATGGAAGAACAATCCACTAAAGTCCCGTGGAAGAAACAGATTGTTAATCATTGTTAGGGATGTTTTTCTCAATAGATCCTCACCAAAAGACTGTTGAGATAAGAACAAAAAATTATTCAAAATCTATCTAAAATCATATGTTTATGCAAAAAGTAAATTTATTTTTTGATAATTTGATTTGAAGTTCAGTTACATAGAAATCAAAAGAAGGTGCCATGCCATTATTAGAATTTTCATCTAATACTGAATAGGTCTTCATCCAAAAAGGAAATTATATATATATATATATATATATATATATATTTAAAGAGAGAGAGAGAGAGGAAATTTGTGGTTTTTCAGTTAGTTGTAGCATCGTCAAGGGTTCTTACTGCTGGTTGGATGTTAGAGAGATGAAGAACATTTCTTTAGTCAATTAATTCACTAGGGTGCAGAAGTCATGGCAGTAGGACTGAACGACCCTCCTTAATTCCTTTTGATAAAGAGGACAGTTTCCAGAATTTCCAAATGGATTAGTGGGTTATTTTGCCATTGTGAAAAAGAAGATGGACAAAGATGTCCAAATAATATTTTCTGCTTAAAGTAGGCTGATTGCTTCTCGCAAATGTGATTTTCAGAAGCTTCCCTCACTAGCTTCTTCAAAATGGGGGCCCTAGCAATAGGTTTTTAATGGAAGCCCATTTGAAATAATTCGGCAAACATAACTTGTGTTTCTTAAAGGACTTCTAGAGCCCAGAAGCCCATTTAGATCCTCCAAGAAGCTATGCCAAATGCGCCCCTTGAGTTTGTGATAGTTAGATTTAGTGATTGGAAAAAATTCAGGTTTGTTTAACTAAAGTAGAAAGTATTTTATTAATATCTGTTTAAATTTAGTAAGTTATTGCTAGTTTTATTTTATTATTTTTATGTTTTGGTTTGATTTGGTTTTTATTTTACATTCCAAGCATGGTTGAATAAATGGAAGAAGTCTTTTTGAACACGATTATGTTTTAAGTTAACTTTTTAATTATTTTTAGAACTAATTGTTCTTATTTATAGTATTAAATTTTCTTTTGTTTGATTTTTAATATCTGATAACTATAATAGATGTTGTTATGTTACCAAGTTTATTTAAAGATTATCTTAAGTGTTGTTTCATATACTAGATAATTTTTACCAGATTCATCCATCGATTGTAGTCGCATACACTATCCTTCTTTAAGTTTTAAACAAAATGGACTCGTGTTTTTTTTTTTTTTATTACTGATTTTCATTGCCACAGCAGCTGGTAAACAGAGTCGGTGGATTTGTGTGGTACCTTGAGCATTTTCCTTGTATTTTTAATTTCTCACTTTTTATTGCATTTATAGTCATAAAAGTAAAGGAAAGCAAAAAACAGATAGCAGTTTACTGCTGAATGCTGATAGCAACTTAAAAACCAATATAATATTCAATATAAGTACTAAATCATATCTCTAGGTGGAATAAAATCCACTAAAAATTATTACGAATATTTGTGTGGCTTCTTTCTTTTTGATAAACAGTATTGGGGATTTTAAGGTTAAAAAAATTTACAGCTTTAGTATTTGTGTCCTGTTTTGTAATGCCCATTTCACACCTTTAACCACGACTTTAGTCTGCAATTTAGAACATGTAGTTTTTTGATCACGACTCACAAGTGGGAGGGTGCGAGAACATGGTTTGCTTTGTGGTGACAAGACTGGGAGGATAGACTTCTCTAAGAAATTTGTTTGGGAAACTGTGATTGGAGTTTTATTTTTATTTTTTAAGAAAACCAATATGGATGCTTCTTGCACAGAGGGTACACTTGAATTCATCCAGTAACACCTTTGAGTTACACCAAAGTAAGGGATCTTGTGTTTTTTTTGTCATTCTTCAACCACCTGGAGCCATGGAGTGACAAACAGGTGTTCTTCACTTTTACACATGGGATAGAATGACCAACTGTTTGTCCTGTTAGTGCTTTCAGGTGAGCTGATGTCATCTTAAAATTGAAGCCTTAACAGTTAACATCTGTTTATGCATAACTAGTTCGTTCTTGGTTATGTAGCAGTTATGCTTTTTATTCTGTCCTTGTTATGTGGATCCTGGTGCTGTTATCCAAGTTTATAATTTTATTATCTTTCTCCTGTTTACTGTACTGAAATTAATAAGATACTGATGCGTAATGCAGTCTAAGAAAGCAAAACGGAGACTTAGACAACCTGCCATTGTCCCCGCAGCTTATGCCAAAGTGATGAAGAAGCTCAACTTCTGTGGTTAGAAATATCGGGAATACTCATGAGTCATGAGTGCTACCATTCTGGTATGAAAGAGATTATTCAAATTTGTTTTTGTTTTTGTTTTTTGTTTGTGTTTCTCTCCCCCCCTTCAGAATCCCCAGGTCAAACAAGTTGTAGAAGAGTGATTTGTAGCTGGATAAGTGCAGACACTGATACGTTTGATTTAGGCTATGGCTAATAAAAATTAATTGAATATTTTTCAAGTTGGGGAATTGCTATAGACAAGTAATTAATATCAGACAATGTCTATTAGTAGTTGTTTTATGTTTTTTGTTTTTGGATATCTAATCATTGGCTTCTGGGACACGTGCTATTCGAATGTATCTATCTGCTGTGGTTTAAGCAGACACAAGTGCCCCAGCTACTGCCTGACATATGCATGCTTGTAAGGTGATAGCATGTAAGGTTCTGAAACAGCCTATGCAAAATGCATATGAACAACACATCAGGTTTCACTTGTGTACTTACTAAAATCACACTGCCTAGCAAAAAGAAGAGAAAACAAAATTACCTTTTACTAACTGGAAAAGCTATCTTACCCACCTTAAGGAGAGTAGAGTAGAACTGTACCTATCTTTTGCTTGACACGGCCCCTGAAATTCGTTATATGAGTGAAAAATGGAATGCTTTTAAAGTGGGCAGGTCAGCAAAACTATAAATTTATTTATGGTTTTTCGGTGACTGGCCTAGCTTAAGGAATGCCAGGTTCTGTACCTCTCTCCCATGTCTTTATTTTATTTTATTTTTTTTTAATTTGTTTATTTACCATATGGTAAGTGACATTTTATTGCATACATACTAAAATGTACAATGTATGGTTACACAGTTCCCCTTGAAGCTATTCCAATGATCTCAAATGGAATTTGCTGAGGAGATGCTAAACACATTGGTTTACATTAATAAAAGAAGCAGCACAAAAAAAGAGCCACTCTTTTGGGCTCTAAAAAAAAAGCTTGAAACTGCATACTAAATTTGTCATGCTCTTGGTAACATCTTTTTAGTATTGTAGGAGTCAGTAGCAACTATGACATTTCCTCTTGATCAATTGGTAAGCAGTACAGTCTAAATTTTTATTGTTTTATTATTTTTTATTTTTTTTGGGTTATTGCCATTGCATCTTTCTACACTGCCTTGCTAATCTGAAGATGCATCGATGTTGATTCAAGTATAATAACTTATGGTGATATACTAGTGAGTGTGTGTTTGGAAACATGGGAATTAAGAATCATTGTATTGGTTCTGTCACTTCTGTGTATGTATGGAGCTATACTTTGTTATGACAGGTTTCTTAATTATAGCAGGGGACTACTTACATGTATAATTAGTTACCAGAAGTAGGATTTGAAGATGCAGGGTTAACAATTGTTTTGTCTTCAGTTTGGGTAGGTTAGACAACTTGAGCTGTACACTTCTATGAGAAAACAAACATCAATTCACTAATGCAAGTGTTAGCAAGGTCGTATGTTGAAATCTTTAATTCTCTTACCCATCAAATCTTCTTAAATTTCAGTATTTTGTCAACTAAAAGATGCAAAAATCCAAAAGAATTAGGGTACCTTAACGTACTATAAGTTTCTAAGATTTTTTTGTTTTGTTTTGTTTTTCTAATACAATTCGCTGAGGTTTGGACCAAGACTAATCCCTGAGGGTGGGCAAAATCACCCACAAAGCTTGTCCTTTCGATTGACTGCTAGATCTAGCTTGATGGGTTATTTAAGTTTATAAGATCAATAATGCTATATATTCCAGAAAAAGCATCTGAAATGAATTATAACCCTTTATTAATTATGGTGAAATATACCATGTGTAAGCTACAGCTTTGATATTCAAGAACACTGACTGTGCCCAGAAATCTAAAGCTTCTGAATCCCTACAAGAAGCAGCCAGTTACATGAGTCAAAGTACAAGAATGGAACTTGAAGAGCTCCATAAGGGTTACTAGAGCGTTGGCTCGTTCTTCTCAAACTTCTTCCATTGTGGAGTATCAGAGGCATAGGCAACATCAAATCAAAGAGGGTTGCCAAGCTTGTAAAGATGTATAATATATCGTTGATTGCTAATAAGATTCAGGAATTCTCCAACAGAATTGGTTTCAACTTTTCATTGGCAAATCAAAAGGCAGAATTATTTTTATTTACACATCATTTGGGAGCAAATAATCTCCATTTTCCCAAAACCCATCTCTGTCTGAATCTCTTCCAAACCCCACCCAACTTTCATCATCAACATATCGTCTCCCTCACACCCTCTTTCCAAGTTCAGCAGACCCTCTCTTTTTCTTTAACTCTCAAATGCTTTGGTTAATCCATTTCAGGTTGTTGACTCCTCTAACTCTTGGTTTCTACCAGAACTTTAGAGAGCATAATAAAATCTGCACGGAGCTGTTCTAATGGTTGTGGGAGTTCTAACACCTGTCTATAAATTTTTCTCATACTCTTAATGGTTAAGGCAAATGCTACAAAAATCATCAAGCTAAGAAGCATTGGTAAATGGAGAAAATGAGACCAAATATTAAACAAAGGCACAAAGCGCGCGCACACTACCTAATCCAACCTTTAGGATCAAAGAGGTGCAGACCATGAACGAGAATTCCATCTTCGTCATGGGGAATGAAAAATTTTAGTAGCTTCAACTTTGAGGGATGAATACTGATGTGGTCCCTAAATTGTAATTTTGTTCGATTTAGTCTAAATATTTTAAAAGTTGTACCGATGTGGGACAGTAAGTGATGGAATTAACATTCTGTTCGTTAAAATTTGGCTGACAGTTAGCTAATGTTAATTATGTCAGCAATCCGGTTACATGCATCAATTTTAACGGATGAAATGTTAATTCCGTTAGTTAATGTCCTACATTGGTACAATTTTAAACAAATATGGACTAAAATCAAGTAAAAGTAAAGTTTTTGGAGCACATTGTTTTTTTTTGTTTTTTTTTTTGATGACCGGGTGTCCGGGCCAGCTTACGCGCACCTCGACTAATCCCGAGGCCCTGAAGTTAACGACCGGGTAAGCCCTCCAGTGGCCCCAAGAGTTTAGCACGAGGGAGCACATTGTTATTCACCCCAAAGTTTTGTTTTTTTGTTTTTTTTGTTTGGGTTTTACATTAGAGGAGATTGGTCTCCTTGATCTAGCCCAATTTTATCCGTTTTCCCCTTACAATCTCACCATTAGGCTAACTCCAGTGGTTTATTTACCCAAAAATTGAAGGTACTAAAATGTCATTTTCCCAAAAGTTTAATTACAAAATATAATGATGTTTATTGGAACTTTGATTCAAATGTGAAGAAATCAATCTATGAGAGTATGGACAAATATTACCAAATATTCCTATAGACTAGTTTCATTTGTATCTGTCATTGCGATAGCCATGCTACTATTTGGAAATATCTTTTTTGTTTTGTTTTGTTTTATTTTTATTTTTTTTTTTATTTCCCTCCTTTTCATTGTGTCAGTGTGTGTATATATATATTGACTACCTACAAATACTTGTAATTCATGATTGAAGTTAAATTTTTTAAGATTGTGGTTAGAATTCATTATATATATAAATATGTTAAAATTAAAAACATATTTTAATTTCCTCGGACTCGACGGGAATCCATCCACACCTCATTCTGTTATAAGTGAAAATTAGAAAGCATTTGGAAAAAAGTTTTCATTCATGGATAGGATTAGGAAAAGAATAATCCGTCCCATTCACATCCCATTATAACCTAATACCTTCTTTAGCTAGATTTTTTTAGAGAGTGGGAATTTAAGTCCATGAGAGCATACTTTAGCAAGTTCAAAAAGAAATTATATATATATATATATATCAAAAAAAATATTTCAAATAAATCCAAACCCTTAATTAATTATTATTTAAAGAGAGTTCACTAAAATATAAAATAAAAATTGGATTATCACTATATCATTTAAATTTTAAAATAAACTTTTGGGACTAATTTGTTTTGAGACACACCGAATTTACCTATATAGAATAAATCGAACATTTTTATTATTATTATTTTTTTTTATCATTTTGGGACATTTTCAGGTAATAGCCGTTTAAATCCTTTTTCTAGGGTTTAGAGCTCTCCGAAATCTTTTTCTAGGTTTAAGCCTTGTCCAAAGAACACAAGCACTCAGACCTTCAACGTTGAAAAATGGCTACAAGGTTCATGTTTTCAAAAACAGCAGCCAGGGGCTTTTCCCAACTTCTCCAACCTCGTTTCAATGATTCTCAACCTGTTTCCCCTAATGCAATCTATCACTGTCTCAGAACTATTCATTCTTTTGTTTCCCGAGAAAAGCATGTCCCATATTCTGAGAAACTTTATCCCGGAAGCTCCAGGGGCATGGTCTCTGCCCCCAATTATGATCTTCATGAAGCCGCTCCTGCAGCTCTCAGTCTCGATACGCGGGTCCCCGCTACCGTAATAACCGGTTTTCTTGGCGCGGGAAAGGTTTGTTTGATTGTTTGTTTTTTCAATTTTATTTTTTTGTTATTTATTTATATTTTTGGAGTTTCAGCTGCAATCTTCATTTTCCTGTTCTTATTCTTCACTGTTGTTATTGTTTCATTTACTTATTTTTCATATTGCAATGACAGACCACTCTGTTGAATCATGTCTTAACATCCCAACATGGAAAGCGGATTGCAGTCATAGAAAATGAGGTATCGAAGTTTACCTGTTTTGAATTTGAACATTGTACCTTGTTGTTGTGGGATTACAGCTGTTGTTGTTTTTATGCTCTGCAATATCTTTTCTTTTGGGGAAGCAATTTCAACTATCTTATTGGCTTTTCTCATCTTCATGGTCCTATTTTCTAAACATCTACTTAACAACCCAGAAATCCTTTGAAATTAATGGTCGGGTTCTCAATAATAGAAGCCAATTGATTATTTCTATACTTGTGCGTTAGTTTACTCATTTATGTTTTTGAGAAGCTGATTGATATTGATTACATTTCAGTTTGTAGTTGTTGACGACCATCACTTGAAAATACCTTTCTCTTTTGGTTATCATCTTTTGCTTATCAAAAAAAAAAAAAAAAAAACTCTCTTTCTTCTTCTTTTTTTTTTTTAATTTGTAGTGAGATTGTTTTGTACTCATAAATTAGTGATAACTTAGTATATGGAACAAGTGGCGAGTATTGACAAGAATAAAATAGGAGAACACCTAAAACTTTGTCATAGTGATGCAACTATGTTGGTGTTTAAATTAACTAATTTAATAAATCAGTAAAATAAGAACATAACTATAAAAGTTTATAAAAAACACAAATCTCTGGGTGTTTCACACCTTAGGAAATAGTTGTTTACCATTAGATCTTCTCTGTTGCTCAGCATTATATTTCTAGGAGGATCGCATTTCTAGGAGGATCGCACCTACTCTACTATCCAAAAGGGAATGGGCAGCGGTAACCAACAAGATTCCCTTGGAAATACTAAGCAAAATGTTCCACGATCTACCTGGCACAAGCAGCTCCCTCTTGCCCTGTGGGCCTACCGGACCTTGAAGAGGGGGGCTACTAGCGCCACCCTGTTCTCTTTAATCTACTGTTCGGAGGCCATCCATCTTACCGAGATAGCAATGCCATCATCTTGACTTGCCCTAGCCAGTGAAGTCAAGCTTGATGCTAGAATCACAGGCTTAGAGGCGTTGGAGGAAAGAAGAGAGAGTGGAGAGCAAGCTAAAGATTTTCCAAAGGAAGGTGGCTTGGTTATATGATAGACTTGTCAGGCCAAGTATTGTTTGGGAGGGGGACCTAGTTCTAAAGGTGACACACTGTGAGGGGTCAGGTTCTCTTCTAAATGGGAAGGCCCCTATGTTATTATGGAGGCCAATGAGAGTGGGCACTATAGGTTTCTAGATTTAATTTAGCTGTTGGAATGCCCCCTATTAATGCTATGTGGATAAAGATGTGCAATTCTTTGTAAAGTTAGAGACTAATATGGAATAAAGATGGAATTTTATTTGCAAAAAGTATGGGTGTGTTTGGCAAAGCTTTGACTTCCAGTTTTTTACTTAAAAAAGTAGAAAAATGGAAGTTTTGATAGTGAATCACGTTTGCAAGTGACTTCTACTTCCAACTACATGGAAGCAACTTCCTCTGATTCCAAAATTTGTGGAAGCAAAAAACACTTGCTTCCACAACTTTTTAAAGCAGAAAGTAATTTGAGCAGAGGGCCAAACCACTCATCGAATCCTCGAGGTGAAAAAAAAAAAAAAAAATCCAACTTTCCCACAATCCACTCTCTCCCTCGCATGACCATCGCTGGCGACTCATCCCCTTTCTCTTTGTCGCCGGCGACGACGAGCTCTCTCTCCCACTGTTGCATCTTCTTCCTCTCTCTCCATCGCCGGCACTGCTGTGACCCACCTAGTGCAACTATACGAGGGCTTAAACTATGATTAGCCATAACACTTCTTTGAATCAAACTAATCACAACCTATGCATCCAGTTCGATTTCCAAGTGTTGGATGTCGAGATTTTTTTCCAGATTTTTTTATGCTTTTTCCCCATAAGTATATATATATAGAAAAATGTTCTTATGAGGGATACCTCATTTTAACTAAAATCAGCTAAGACCCTTGAGCTATTGGATTGGAATCTTGAGAAGAATCATGCATTAAGTGAATGGAAATCCAAGGGCTTGTGTTCTTAGTTGATTTTAGTTAAAATGAGGTATAGCTGATAAGATCTGGACTCTCTCTCTCTCTATATATATACACACACACACACACACACACACACACACACACGAGTGCAAACTGGGACTTATCAATAAAATTTTATCTGTTTAATTATAATTGTATAAAATATATTTCTTGATCAATTGATTGTAATTAAATTTATAGGGTTTAAAGTATATATTTGAATACATAAAAATGTTAAAGAAATTGAAGAAAATTAATTTGGATGTATTATTAAAATATTAAAAATTTTAAAATAACATAAAGAAAGTAAACTGGAATCAATTTTTTAAATAAAAAATAAAAAATAAGAAAGAAAAGAGAGGAGAGAAGTAGATGCGACCCACAATAAATAAAAAAAGAAAATGAATTAATTACGGGGAGAAAAAGGAAACTCAAATGAGACCCAAACCAATAAAGAATTTTGAAAATATAAACTTCAATTAATTTGTTAGACCAATGATATAATGCCATATCATTTTGAAGTAGGGCCAAAACCAATAGGGATGAAGAAGAAGAGAGAATTAAGGAGAGAAGAAAATGAAGAAGGGAAAAAATTCTAGGCCGCCACATCAGCGTACTGCTCTTTATATATATATATATATACAGACTTGATCCATTAAGGTCCGGACCTTAAATTAATTTGGGGTCCGCTCACTATTTCTCACACAGCCGATGGTATTTTGAAAAAACAGCCGTTGGATTATAATCTTCTTATATATGTTATGCCTGTCAAAAATTACAGTGAAAATTGGACCTTAATTAAGCTTAAGGTCTGGACCTTAATGGATCATCTCTCTCTCTCTCTCTCTCTCTATATATATATATATATATATATAGGCATAATGGGTTATAAGCCTACAATGAGATTTCATATAATTAAAAAGTGATAGCAATTGAGACTTCCAAACGTGCTTCTTGTCTTTAAAAAATTAATAGTCAAAGCAAAAAAAAATTACTTCCACTTCTAAAATTAAAAAAGTAGAAAAGTGGAAGCTTATCCAAATGGCACCTAAAGATTTCATTACACAAAATTTGCACAGTTTACACAAAAAAACCAAACATTTTTGAGACCCCACATCATAGCAAGTCTTCCTTTAGCCCCCTATCTGGGTCGAGCATCTTGGGGATGTCCCTCAGGTTCGCTTGAACATTATTCTGCCCCTGCTTCTTTCGTGCCTGGGCTCTCTTTGGTAACTTCTCCAACTTCGATATGGTTGAGTTATAGTGTTCGATCTCAGCACAGGTGTTGATATACTCTACTATGGGCTTAATCTGCATTTATGGTGCTCCTACATATGTATAGTTTATTCATTGGTCTCTGAATTCATTTCTTTTGTTGATGTTTTAACACCATATAATGCATAATTTAAACTTTTTTTTGTAAAGAAAGTTTTATTCTTCCTTTGTTGGTGGATTAAAATGGTTAATTTCTCATATTATTATGGAATTTGATGATAGATCTACCATGATAACCTGTATTTTCTGTTATGAGCCATTTTTCAAAATCTTCATTAATAAATCATTGTTCTGTTGAGGTCTTGAGTAGAATTCTTAGTGTTGTTCTTACACGTGTCTGACAGCTTCTTTAATATGTGTGGTTGCAGTTTGGTGAGGTGGATATTGATGGATCATTGGTTGCTAGTCATTCCTCTGTGGCTGAGGATATTGTCATGGTTAATAATGGTTGTCTATGTTGTACGGTTCGAGGGGATCTAGTTAAAATGCTCTTGGAATTGGTTAAGAAAAAGCGAGACAAATTTGATCATATTGTTATAGAAACAACAGGTACGTTGTTTTAGAATCTGATCCCAAGGAGTTGTATGTGAAATTGTGAACCAATATATATATACACATATCCATTTAAATATTGTTAACATTCTCTTTAATCTGTTAGATGGTTTAGCTGATTCATCTATCTAGTTTAGATTGTAAAATTGTTATGAACTTGTTCGGGGAAATATGAATATGCAACTTGTTTCATTAAATATATGCTACTGTAAAGCACATGATTTTTCCTTCCTATGTTGTTTGGACATAGATTCGGGACATGGATACAGTTGAGACATGTAGGGGCGACAAATTCTTGAAAAACACAACATCGCGATGGCAGGGATGCGACAGTCTCTATAGTGATTGTTAGACTTATATAATAAAAAATACTGTAGTCCACAATGTTGAAGTTGTGTCCTTATTGTGTTCGAGTCTTAGGAACATTGGAAAGTACTGGTGAGGACAAAGTATCTTGTGCTCTTTTTAACCTCATTGTCTTAGTCATGATCCTAAGGATTTTAGACCTGTTCAGTTTGGTCAACAGGCTTTACAGGATCGTTTATACAGTCCTCTCCTTAAGTATTAGTTAGTTATCCTCCAAACTGTCTCCATTTAGTTTACACAAAATATACACTTCTCTATTACTCCTTAAACTTCCCATAATGTGATTCTCCATTTTGACAGCGCACCCCAAACACCAAATTGAAGCAAAATGGGAATGCAATTCCTAATCCTAATTCTCCATTTCTGCAAATCAAATGCGCCCTTAATCCAACATATCTGCGTGCATAAGTTTAAGCTTTTGAAGGCACTTGTTGGTATTTGTTGATTTTTCTTTCGCAGGCCTTGCCAAGCCAGCTCCTGTTATTGAAACGTTTTGTACTGATGAACTAGTATCACAATATGTGAAACTTGATGGAGTAGTTACCTTAGTTGATTCTAAGCATGCCATGCAACACTTGAATGAAGTGAAGCCGAGATTTGTGGTGAATGAGGCAGTAGAACAAGTTGCTTATGCGGACCGTATCATTTTGAACAAGGTAGACTTTGATTTCCTTCCACAAAATGCCATGGCCCTTTTTTATATGTCATCTCTAGGTCATGTGCGCAGCTCATTCTCATGATCTAACCTATGTTACAAGGACTCGGGTAAGGATGTCAGGTGCTGGTACATGTCTAAGTGTCGGATTCATCTATTTTTCATTGATTTTCCACTAATTTGAAGTATCCAGCTGGAGTACCCTTATCCTTGTCCAAGTATCGGGTGTGGGTACTTCGGGGGTGAAGTGAGTCCGTGTATCATAGGATCTAACTGTGAAATTTGAGTTAATTCACTTTTTTCAATTGTTTTAACAGATAGATTTGGTGACTGAAGCTGACTTAGAGAGATTAACTCACAAAATTAAGGTATGTTTTTCCTTAGTATATGACGATATTTGCTTCATATATTTTAAATATACCAGTCCAGTAGTAACGTTATGCTCTTATAAAAAATAAAATCAAAGTAGTAAGGTTATGGGTTTTTTAAGACTGCACCGAGAGAAAGTTAAAATGGTATCTATGAACTTAAGTGGTATACTGGTATTATCAGCCAATTTGTAATTTTATATTTGACTAAGGCATGATGATGCGCTTCCATTAAATGCCAGCTTCTGAAATAGTCAAATATTGTATATATATGTGTGTGTGTGTGTGTGTGTGTAGGAATGCTAAGATCAGGTGCACCTTATGCATTTTACAACAGGTGACCTCATCTAGAACCACTTGCAAAATATATTTTGGAAAACTGACTGTTGAATTAGATACTCTTATGTATAGGGGTGTGCGCAGGTCGGGTGGGGGCGGGTAGAGAGTAAAACCGTCAACCAACCCGTCCTTGACGGGTGGCTAATCCTCTCACCCGCCAACCAACCCGCCTACCTCAATAACCAGCGGATTGGTTGAATTTATGGCGGATTTCAACTGATGGGTTGGGCGGATTAAACGGGTGAAGTATTACTATTTTTTTTTTTTTAAATAAACATCTAAAGTTCCTAAAACCTTTTTAACAAGCAAAGACACCTCAATTTTGTATCTAACAATGCAATATTGTGTTCTCTAGTAATTATACTATAATCCAAATAATCCTTATAACAATAGAAGCTACTAACTAGATACATAATAACAAAAATTCTTTGTTATTAAAAAAATCTTTCAAACAAACATATGGTTTCGCATTCAAAATTGAAAGCATATCCAACAAAATAAGTGCATCTTAAAATTATCACAATAAATATCTCTAAAGAAATAAAATATATCCAATTAAGGAAAAATATAAGGTAGTGATGAAATTTAATTTATATATATATATATATATATATTGTTGGCCGGTGGGGTCGGGTCAAGGGCGGATTATCACCTCTATACCCGCCAAAAATTTATCAAATCCACCCAACCCAACCCGCCTAGCCATTGTAACCGCGGGTTGCGGGTGGGGTCGGGTCCTACGGGTTTTTGAACACCCCTAGTATGTCATGTCTGCCAAAAATCACAGTGAATCAACTATACAAAAAAAGTCACTATATTTCACGGTGACATTTTTCAGAAACTGGTTGTTGGATCACTCTGATTTTTGTCAGGCATGACATACAGAAGAGGTGTATCTAATCCAACGGCCAGTTCATCAAAATATGTTCTCCAAGTAGTTCTAAATGAGGTCACCTGATGCATCAGGTGCACCTGATGTTAGTGCTTTTGTGTGTGTGTGTCTATATATATATTGTATCCTATTAGAAATGAAAGTTTTGTTTGTTTATTCTTCTGAATTTCTTGTAAATATTTTTTTTTTCATTTTTTGTAATTAATTTTAATTTTAATTTTTATTTTATTTTTATGGGAGGAAGATTTCTATTTTTATATAATAAAGAAAGGTAAAAATCTAAGAGTAAAGTAGACACTATATTGCTAGCCTAGAACCATGAACCTTGGATTATAATTTATAAGATCAAACATGGGTTAACAGTTTTAAGAAGTATGTATAAGGGCTTTGCTAGTTCAATTTATCTAGTAAACAAATTTTTACTAACCTTTTTTTTTCTTAATTAAAATCTTAGGATATATACACAGTAATGATCTAGTCCACATATGCTAATATAAGCTTATATCCACATGAAGCCCATAGATTATTGTGTGATTCATAATTTGAAAAACTGACTGTTGGATTAGATAGTATACTTTTGTAATGTATTCCAAAAATCAGAGCCATCTAATTGTTGGTTTCTCAGAAATGTCACTGAGAAAAACTGTGACAGTTTCAGCGGTCAGAGTTTTTCATAACTATATTTTGAAATTCTGACATTGAATCACCGTGATTTTGAAATTCTGACATTGAATCACCGTGATTTTTTGCGTGCACGACATCCATGAGTACAATACCTGTAGTTTTCTAACACACTAGTAGAATTTGATTGCTTATGAAATTTGGTTCGCCTATGCAATTTAGTGTGAATAGCCATAAAGAGTTTTGCGAAATTGAAACATCTTGGAAATATGTTATTTACATTTGTTTCATGTGTTCCATTTCTTGCATTTCTTTTTTCTTTTTTCTTTTCCCTTAGCATAGTGGTTCATTAATCAGTTTTTGCTCAACATACTGTTGATTTATAACTGTAGGAATTTTTGTGAATCTTTGCCAGCATATCAACAGAATGGCACAAATAAAGCTTGCTAAATTTGGATCTGTTGACATGGACTTTGTTTTGGGAGTGGGAGGATATGATCTTGAAAGGTCATTAACTACTATGTTGCAGCTAATACTATTGCTACCTTAAATTCCTAGTTTATCCCTATGTTAGCAAATATAATGCACATCCATATTTCAAGCAGTTCTACATGAACTTTATTTTGAATTGGTACAAATATCTTTTGTTTTGCAGAATTGATTCTGAAGTTCAGGTAGATGGTTCCCATTGTGCAACACATCATCATGAAACTGGGGAAGGTAGTATCACCTGTGCTTTGTTTCTTTCTTCTTGCGCTTTGTTCTAATCTCTTTTGCCTTTTTCGATCAGTTATAAAAGTTTATTATCACTACCAAAAGAGAGCAACAATGGGATTGGAAATGTATTATTGTGAATGAAATTGCTTGTTAAATTACATGTAGTTGCATAGTAGCAGATGGCTGCTTTTTCTCTGCTTTATCTTGGGTTACAAATAATTTTTGCTTGTTCAATTTGAGAATTCCCTTTCAAGATTTGGGTTGGGTCCTAAAAATTTATTTTCGTGGATTGGGTGGGTGTATGATACACTTTATCTTGGAGTCCTTTATTTTAAAATTTTCTTGTAATCTATATAGGCAGCGGGAGCATTTTCTATTTATATTCCCTATGTGTCAGGAATGAGAAAATGTGCTCTTTCTATTTTGCAGCATTTATGGCTTATATGACGTTCTTTAGTGATATTTTAATGAATCATCGGATTTATGTCCATTTATGTTTCTTTTGTTGTGTGACAATTTTCTGCACATGGACGTAGGAGCTTGAATGGTTTGAAATATAGAGCTATTTGGCATACCAATATGGTCACAAATTGTAATAAATCTATGTTATATTATGAGTAGTGGTCTTCCACCTTTTTTAAAGATCGAACATATTTTTCCCTATTACAAAATACTGTTATAATCAAAGTTCTATATTCTAATATGGGGGTGGGGTGGGAGGGGGGATTGTGATCCTGTTGATTTATAATTTGGTAGACATAAGGCCCACATGAATCCTAAGTAAATCAAAGCCCACTAACTAGACTGGGACAAAAAATTAAATACTCCAGTAGCAGAACGAAACTTCCCACTTTTCTCACCATGTAATTTCATGTGCATGTATATAGCATGTCATATGCTAGTCATTTGAAGAAACAATAGTGATGACTAGACATGCTCAAGCTGGTGAGCTGGCACACCCTATTACTTTAGGAAAAGGAGACAGAAGAGTTGGTTTTAAGCCAATTCAGTGATGATCTTCTCTTAGGCTCACATGGATAGCTCAGCTAAACATCAGTTTAAAAGAAATATATATATATATATATATATATATATATATATTTTTTTTTAAATTAAAAATTCTAATTGAAATTCATTGTTTTGATAATTGACATAAAGCACTTGGATAATATGGATCAATATCTGAAATAGATACTTCTTTGTTCTCAAGTGGGTCCACAAGGCAATTGAGGTATTACATAATATATACCAACGTGAAGTGTTTTCTATGCATTTGAACCTTATATATGTTGGATTTCTTCTGATTTTTCTTGTGATGGATTGATGGTATTGACCAACAGCAATAGAAAATATATTGTTGATTTTTTGTGTGATGTGCTATTAGATACAACACAAACATTTAATTTTGAATGGAGCTGTATGTAAAGCTGTGCATAAAAATACATTTTCTCTAGAAAACAATGTACTTTTTATCATGGCTAGTAATTGAGCATTCGTGGATTCACCTATAGAATTGCAATTTTCTTTTGAAAAGTAATCATTTTATCTAATTGATTTATGATAGACATTTATTCATATTCTCCATTATATATATATATATGTTCATTTAATATGGAATGTTTTAAGACTCACTCTGAACGTATATCTGATTAGATCTATTTTTCTTCTCATTTAATTGTCTTCAACAGAACACCACAAAGTACACCATCACGACCATGTACATGATTCTGCTGTCTCCAGTGTCAGTATAGTTTCTGAGGGAACCCTTGACCTTGACGAGGTAAAGTATATTTCAAATGCCTCATTAAATGTTAAATCGACCATGTACGTGAGTTTGCCTTCTCTAGTATCAATGTGTGCTTGTGCACGTTCGTATTGTCTTGCGCCTGTGTGTGTGCGTTTTGCTTTGTACATGCCAAAAGTTAAGGATATATAATAACAAAAATGTGCAAAATATGATACTATATAATTGGCTTCTTGCTTTTCTGTGCCTATGTATCATGGTGCAAGATTTTAACTAGGGTATGTACTAGTTGGCCTAAAATGGAATCATTTTGGAAACACAACAAGAGGCACGTAAAATTTTGGAAACACATAAAAATGCTTGGTAACTTGAAACAATGCGTATTTAAATCAAAAGATTATTGGAGATTTGGAGGTTGATATATTTATCAACATGGTAAGGCAATTTTTGATAGGTAGGTTCCTGAAGGGAGTGAGGTGTTCTATTTGAGTTGGTTATGTAGAAGTTCCAACAAAGCAATTCCACCACCATCACATGTAAACATTTCAACAACATGCATTTAAAACGTCATTTATAAAATATGCCACACACATCACATTTCCATCAACCAAGCTATATTCCATGTATTAGGTTTTCACATCGTTATAAAACAAATATTGTTTCATAAAATGCATTTCATAAGCATGCATCATCATCAACAGAAGAGAATCACATTTTCCTACCTCAAATGCAAAGGTTTCAAAACCCCAATGGCTCCCACGAGTCCCCAATGCAAACATGGTTCAAAGTTTCGTTCATGAACGTCTCGGTCACGGACATCTCGTCGCGTCTTAGCTGAGATACAACTTTAGGCATTAAAGAATGTTAAAAAAAATTCATAAAAATCATAGAAAAATCATAAAAAATAAAACAAATACATTGAACCCATCAAATAAGCAAAATAAATAACTTAGGATGTAGAATATCATTAGAAATATCAAAATAGGCGCTAGTGCAATACAATATCATGGAATAATTGGTTAAATTTTAACTTTTTTAAAAAAATATAATTGTTAGTAAAATTGCATCATTGTTTTTTGTACGAATGAAGTGTAGATGAGGCACGACGATTGAGATCTCCACGAGATGAACGAGATCTCAGCCGAGATGAAACGAGACGACCGAGAGCTCGGCCTAAACAAGACGAAATGACCGAGATCTTGGTTGAAACGAGAATATGAGATTTCTCTTCATATATTCGACTCGGGAGAACTTCTCATCTCGGTCCCTACCCAGACTTAGATGACTCGACCCAGTTATCTCGGTCTCGGCCCAGACTTTGAACCATGAATGCAAATGCAAGCTAATAAGTGCACGGGTCTTCCCAAGGACCGCCAAGATCTGAGAAAAGAAAAGGAACCAATGAGAATTACAAACCAATCAAAAACACCATAATCTCATCAATTTGCAACATCTCACTGGACGAGATCCTAGCCAATTTTTAAATTATTTATTAGAACTTATTTCATTGTTTGTAAATTTTTTTTAAAAAAATTTCCACCTTTTACTATTTATTTCCATCATTTTTCTAAATCGATATCTAAAATTTCTTGTGTGTTGGTATTCTTCTATTTTTAGACTTTCGATATTTCCATTGATATTGATATGTAAATACTTGGCTAGAAGTCACTTACATGAGGCCATATCTGGTAGCAAGTTCATCAATTAATGTAATTCTCAGTGAGAAAATCAACATAATGAGATCATCTTTTGACCTTGTTCAGTTTAGCTAAAATATATTTTTCAGGTTCGCCTTTATTTATTTATTTAATCCAATGTGTATAGCGTACAACTTATTCACATGGTTGGGTTGTGACCCCAGGTTGACGATTGGCTTGAAAGACTGGTCGAAGAAAAAGGGGAGGATTTGTACAGGATGAAGGGGGTGTTGTCTGTGAATGATTCTGATCAGCGTTATGTTTTTCAGGTTCTTATTGCCAGCATCTCATCCTTGCTTTAAGCCTCCACTAGTGCAATTAATGTTTATTTTTGTGCATGTGTGTTGTTCAATTGAATAATTACATTTATTTTCCTGTGGCATTGATTCTTCCAGGGGGTGCATTCCACTTTGGATGGTTGCCCTGGCAAAACATGGGGACCTGATGAGAAAAGGGTAAACAAGCTTGTATTCATAGGAAGGAACTTGGATGAAGTTGCCTTAAGAAAAGGATTCAAAGGTTGTCTATTATGATGAAAAGCAGATCCATGCCATATGCGTCAATAGTGGATGAAAGTTGTATCATACTAGATGAGTACTTCCAAGACACTGCTGGTGATCATATTCATAGTTTTGATCGAAGATTTACTCGTTAAAACACATCAAACTATTACCATTCTGTTGTTCATTAAACACAACCAACTATTACACTTCTGCTGCTATATATGTGGATCCCCTCTTTTCTGGCCTCTTTCCATTTTTGTAACTTTGTCTTTCCTTATTTTGTTCAATTTAGAGAATGAAGGATGAATGCTAACTATAATTTTAAATGTCTATGAGAGTAGCTTAAGAATTAAGATTGTCAAATAAATAAATAAATATAGTTATGATTGTTAAATTTATACACATGCCTATGGTTTAGTTTCTGGATTTGAACAGTTACAAAGAACAGTTCACTTAAACTTATGAAGCATTTGGTGGTTTCACTATTGTTTGTGGTATTGACTAGGATGTTGTAGATTCATGTAGTGATTATGTTTCACGATTATATTATATATGAATGTCAAAACAATAGAGCACTGGTGAAGTAACAATCTTGGCACCAAGATTTTTACAGAGTTCAATCAGCCTCGCACTTAGAGACTCGGAGCTCTTCTTCAGCAGCATTTTTTAGTCTCCAAGCCTCTTTGTACTGGTTGATGGCGTAAAACCCGGCCAAGGCACTCTGCAAAGAAAGAAGAAATGAATCAGGGCAATGAAAATTTAAATTACGGAATTCACTGAAAGAAAGCAACATTACCCTCACAGCGGTGGTGGCATAGTGCTCAGTAACAATCCACTAACCAATTATCTTCGAAATTGATTCTACTTCTCAAAACAAGTTTTTGAAAACATTTTGAAAACATTTTGAAGTGTTTAAAGCTTTAGCTTTGATAAAACAATCGAATCTCGATTGAAACCCTAATTTGAGCTTGAAATGGCCTTTTGGGCTTTAAGAGCTAAACATGAGCCCAAAGGCTCAAGGGGCCTTGCCACTGATCAACTTTGCCACCAAACATGCCCTAATTATCCATGCCAAAGTTTCGAGACAATCTGAAACCAATTCGAAGGCTTTTAAGAATTTTTGCGATTCAAAGGACAATACTGCCCCTTAAGTCACAAAAGGCTTAATCAACTATCAAACCTAACTCAGAATGTAGTAAAACTTGACAGAGACATCTATGGACTCCTTAAAAACTAAAAGCAAAAAGAACCGACTCAATCTGAATTAAAAACCTACATGCGATAATAACTTCTATTTAACTACACAAAATGACACAATTGACAATTTAGGATTTCAACACCCTATTTCACCTCAAACTGTAAGCAAACACCCATGACTCTACTCAGGGTCAAAAATGCATGGATGTCTACAAAAGCATATGCATATTTTAGGTAAAACAAATCCATGATGCAAGAATAAGTTCATGATACAAAGATACAAACATCATGATGAATTTTACCACAATTCACGCTTGCAAATTTACACAATATGCAAATCAAATAGAATCACAACACAATGATTGTTATCATCAAAATCAACTACTAAAGGTGGAAGCAATAAGGCTAACACATGCATTAAAAAAAATCCCTAAAGAAGACTTATGGTATTAAAATTTTTGTGGGAGGACTTTATGCAATAAAAAGTTTTAAAATAAGACTTTTGACTAATTTTTCCTAAATTGAAACTATTTCTTTATTTTCAATGGAAAAAAATTTCCAAAAAAGAAACAAAAGAAGTAGGTTTTAATCATCGGTCAAGAACATATATTTTTTTATTGTTTTCGAAATGTTTTGATATTTTTTTTCTTGGAAAATGCTAAACCTCCCGTCCCCTTATCCCATTTAAGATTTCTTGCGTGATATGGAAATGAGGTGTAATGCCACGTGCTTAAAGTGCCACATCTAGACAGGCAAAAAAGACCAAAAAAAAAAAAAAAAAACGATTGATTGAGAGAAAAACACAAACCATTCTCATTTTTACTGTTAGGAGAGAGAAAAAGAGAGAGAGAGAGGAAGAAGAAGAAAAAGAGGAGGAAAGCTCATTATCATCTTTTTATAGATTTGATGCTTCACGGCTGAACTTCATCCTCTGATGGTTGGATGACCGACTTCAGCCGGCAATCCTCCGACTAGCGACGGTGATGTGAAGATTAACCTCAAGAATGGAGTTCGCTGCACCTGTCTTAAAGTTGCAGTGCGCTACTTGTTCTTCTTCTTCCAATCCTCCATATCACTGTATTGCTTGAAAAATGGAATACCGATCAAGCATGCAAGCACCATTCAGCAGAAAATCGAACTCATCACAGGAGGTGGTGGCCGACGCAAAGCTCACCGATGACTAGATTAAACCCACAATAGCAGCAGAAAGACAGAAAGAAGCTAGCGTGGGAGAGTGAGATAAGAGAGGAGAGAGAGAAGAGGCTATATTTGCTCGACGCCGGCCGACGTCAATAGAGTAACTCACACCACTGCCGTTGCTATTGTCGGTTCTTCTTTTTCTTGTTTTTTACTGTGGTTATAAAAAAAAGACAATAAAAACAATTTTTTTTTACCATGCTCATAAAAAAAGACAGTAAAGACTGATTTTTTTTTTTTGTGCTCAGGAAAAAAGACAGTAAAACTATTTTTTTTTACTACGCTAATAAAAAAAAGATAGTAAAAACTATATATATATATATACTGTGCGAATAAAAAAAGATGTTGAAAATACACATAAAATAGACATAGCAAAAATACAGTGAAAAAAAAAAAACAGTAAAAATATAAAATAGTAGTGAAAATCCAAAAATATAAAATATAAACTCAAAAATGTGCTTTCATTGAATTTTGTTATTTTTACTGTGATGAGGTATTTTTGTTATACTGATGTGATACTTAAATATGTGAATTAGGTGCATTTTTACTGTAATGATATAATGGACGAAAATATTAACGAAAAAAGTTGACGAACTCTATAGCAATACTTTTATTTTCTCCTAATAATAATTAAAGATGAGTCCGAACATAAGGAGGAAAGAGAAACGGAGGGCGGGGAATATTCTACCTATCACTCCAAACGCCCGTCCCTTGCGGAGACAACGAAACGTGTCCCAATTCTTACCTGGACCACTCTAAAGTCTTCACCTCCCCCCTTCAACCTCACGTGAACGTCCGGCGCCAGCACCATCCCTTTGTAGACGTGCCACGTGACTCCTCGAATATTCCCATGCCCCATCTTGCCGGCGAATATTCCACGCTGGCATCCACGTGTCACCTTCCCAATTGATTCCATGTTTTCTTCCTTCCAGCTGTACTCACCTTCCGACGCTGATGAGATATCAGATTATGCTTTTCGTAGATGATCCTACGGTGGAGAAATGAAATAGACGTAAACGTGCGGAGTATACTAGCAGTATTATTTATATATATTTCTTAAAATTTTCGTTTATCATGTTGCTTCAGATTCGTCGCCGATCTTTCCTCCAAATGTTCTTTACTGTGTTTGTATTCTCTCTCTCTGTCTCTCTTAAGTACAAGTTGCAATGAGACGCTTGAAGCTCCTTTTCCTCTTTGATTCTCTCTCTTGTTAAACTTTCTTTCTCTATGTTTAGTTTCTCTGTAAATTTCTCGGCCCCGACTTGATATAATCAAACTTAAATCACTCGCATTTTCGAGGAATTTGGATATTTGATCTGAATTCTGTTTCTTGTTATTTATGAATGTCAATTCATAGGAATTCAATTATCTCTTTCAGAGAGAGAAAATAGCTTTAGCTTCTTCTACACAGAATTCTCTCTCTCATGAATTTTGGTCTTGAAATTTGGTGCAGAGTGTTTGCGTGAAGCTTTCTCTTTTTTCATTTTAAGGTGAATGAAAATGGAAACTTCAGAGGGAGAAAAAAACAAAAGCAAAAGTTGCATGAAGAATCGGAATTTGCTTTAGCGAGGCAGAAAGAGAGAGAGAAATTAAGAGGAGAATTGAGAGAGAGAGAGAGAGAGAGTGAGTGATGGAGAGAATGTACGGCGGGGGCAGCGGCAGCGGCGGCGGAGGAGGAAGTTATGAGGACGAGAGTAGGGTGGTGATGTCAAGAGATCCAAAGCCAAGGTTAAGATGGACGGCTGATCTTCACGGTCGTTTTGTCGACGCCGTCACTAAGCTTGGTGGCCCCGACAGTGAGTTTAGCTTTACTTCAACCCTCGTTTTTTATTTTATTATTATTATTATTAATTGGGTTTGGCTAGTTCTACATCTACTCTCAACTTAGAACATTAATTAGGTTAAGATACGAATATTGTATCAATTTGATATGGAAAAAAGGAAAAGAAAAAACTGTTTTCGTCTTCTACATATTAGACCTTGAGAATAACTAACACGCAAATAGCATGTGGTGTTTTTTCTTTTTTTGATATACAAAATAGCATGTGTTGCCTTCCGCTAATTATGTGCTGGTAGGCAGAACACATATTTTGTGTGTGGGAGCAGTTACCTGGAAATTATGTCTTCAAATATCGATTTTTTATACTAACAGTGATTGCGGTAAAAATTGAAGTCTCCTATTTTTTGGCGGAGTCATTTTTAGTATGAAAAATTTGCCATCTATCATACCATTTCTCAAGTTGTATAAAAGTGATTATCACCTTATCTATCAGAACAAGTAGAATTTTAAGCTCCAAAAGTAATTTTAAGAAAAATTAATATAAATTTTTTTTTAGTGCAGCACGTTGCTAGATTTATTTGTAGAAAACTTGGTTTTTTTTTTTTTTCTTCTAATATGTCCTCCACCTTTAATTATTTTTGCAAACTTGATTTGTTTGTCATAGCAAAATATAATGACAATTTTTTTTGATATTGTTATTATTAAGTCTATTTTCTCTTAAATAACACAATTACTCTTATTATTATTTTGTAATTTTAATTAAAACCAAAAAATGGGTAAGTACTAAGTAGTAATATTGTATTAGTTTGGATTTGATAAGAATAAAAACCACGTACTTGACAATCCAAAATTTGGGTTATTTTTTAATTATTATAATTATTCAATCAAACTTAAATGACATTTATTAGAACTTTCCCCCTAAATCTTTTTGTCAACAAGATAAAAATAGGGAAATTTTCCTGTTACGTAATTATGCAAAATTCATATTCGCAATGTATATATAATATAATTTAAATATAAATACAGAGTCTTGCATCTTTTTATATCTCTTGAGAATCCCCATTTTCACTATTAATTACTGTTGGATCCATTCCCAGCTATAGTTTCTAATAAGGGCGATTGACTTCAAACTCGGTTTGAACAACCTATTCAAATCAAAATTTTTCCGGAGCACCTATTGGTTTAGTGTCATGTATCTACACCTTTAAGGGAGAGATCTTAGATTTGAGGAGGAAGTGCATCAATAACTTTTATAAGCATTGGGAATTTGGGGGTAAGACTAAACCTCTATGGTTAGGAAAAAATAAAAAAATCCCAATAACTTCAACTAATTGCGACTGGTTCACAAGTTTTATAATCATGTTAGCAATTTAAATGTCTAATTTTTCCTTTTTTAAAAAAATAAAATGAAATTATATATAGATAAATGTTGAAAGGGAGAACTCTTTTTTTCATATTATTTTTCAAAAATAGTTTTCCTACTCAGATAAATTTTGTGAAAGAGTACGTACAAAATAAAATAAAAATCTGATTAGTTGCAATTTTAAACTGAAATTCTAAGATTTGATTATAGGGTGTAACTAAACGTAGGGATTTGATTTTTGTGTCATTCTAAAAGACAAGTATCATAATTATAATAAGAATAACCTTGCTATCTTGTCCCGGAGGCTGGTTTGCTTATATACTAAACAAAAAGACAGGAAGTGGTTGGGTTTGTTTAATCAATATTGTTGGTTGGCACATTTTAGATTAAAGTCAAACTTAGCACAATTGAAAATGATGGTCTTTCAGAATTCCTACACAAAAGGAATTTGGTGAGGGCACATTCGTATAGGAGAAATTATAGTTTGCTCTTCTCTACTATTAGGCTAACGTACTTTGGGCTAGAAGATCTAGACTCTTGGGCCAAAAGATCTAGACTCTCCTGAGTGGGGTAAATTAATATAAGGACACAAACCGAGTTATTTAGCTTGATCCAGTTGGATTTCTCCTAACTTGAGTCCGAACCAGGTTTTTTTTTTGTTTTTTTTTTTTTTATCGAAGGGTATATTGGTAAAATAACATTATAATTAAACGTCGTAAGCCCCTATATCATATTTTGAAAATGTAGGGGGCTAAGTGTCCATTTTGAAAGTACAGGGTTGCAAAGTATTTTAACCTAATAGTACAAGGGAGCAAACTATAATTCTCCTTTAAAATAATGAGATATTAATAATGACCATTTAGTTTTAAGATGCAAGAGAAAAGAAATAGGAAGGCTTGCCATTCCAAGTAGGAATTCAGTTGTAAAGTAATTTTTTAAAATGCATTAAGTGTTAAAATTTAGACTTCGTAATATAATTATTGTATTTGAATGTATTTTTTGCTTTGTTATTTTTATCTGCAAATTGTTCAAATGGAATTCTAGTTACCAAAAGGTTTTTAATTTTTCTAAGGTACTATTTCCTACATTTCTGATTAATTTTGTACAAGGCAAACTGTAATTTATAACTGTTGTGCAGAAAGCAGATTTCAAATCATAATGATGAACCCAATTAAGTTGACACAAATTTTCTAATTTTGCTCTTACAAACAACTCAATTTGGAGAGTGTTTTCATTTGCAGAGGCAACTCCCAAGTCAGTGCTAAGGCTGATGGGCTTGAAAGGCTTGACATTGTACCATTTGAAGAGCCATTTACAGGTATATTCTTGCCCTTCTGTTTCTCTCTTTTCCAAATCTTATTATTATTATTATTATTATTTTACGTTGCCTTCTTAATCCTCTGCAATGTACCTTTACAATTTTCCTCGAATTTGGCCCCTCTCCATTAATTTTTATGGCATTTATTTAAAGTTCTTGCCATTTCATCACTTGGAACGTACAATAGTAGGACTCACCATTAGATTGATTTTACTCATGTAATTTTTGTATTCTTTTTTATGGACATTTCAAATGATTTACATGTTAAAAAATGGTGAAAAAGATTTGATTGATACCAAACAATTACAATGATCAAATCCAAATTCCTTGATTTTGGCCCCTGTCCTTTTTATTTTTTTTTATTTTTTATTGAACTGATTGAAGATTGAATTGGTAATCTAACATTTTTAAACTAACCGACGTGCAGAAGTATCGACTTGGACAGCAAGCCCAGAGACAAAACATCAATGAACAAAACAAAGAGAACAGTGGTGAGTGTATATATGTGTGTGTGTGCGTGTGCTGTTCTGAACCATTTTTAAATTGGCATGCAAAAGTTTTTAAAATGGTATGATTTCAAAATGTTTTTCTGCAATGAGTAGCTTTTAACTTATAGCTGCCATGCACACTTTTTAGCTACACACACACACACACACACACACACACACAAAAAAGAAGAAAGAAAGAAAAAGAAAAAGAAAAATCTTCTGTTCAGCTTAGAACTTATTTGATGAGTTAACCCTTCATTTAAACCTGTAATAGCAAATCCCAGAGAAACACAAGTAAAATTAAGCCTTCCTAATTCTGTTTATATATGCATCGAATTTTCTATGTTCCAGGTGATTCATATGTACATCACCATACACATTCCTCAGGGACAAGTGCCATTTCTTCAAGAGGGAGTAGGGAGCAAGGGTATGTGCAATCAGAGCTCAGCTATCTACATTGATTCTATATCTATAATGAAAGCCTAATGACAGTCCTTTTTATAACTTTAGAGTCAGTGAGTCACTAATTTACTGGTTGAATTCAAGCAACAAAAATTTTAATTGCTTCGTTCGTTTTGATGTATTTATAAGCAGGCTGTTTCATTGCTTTGCTCCTTTTGATGAATTTATAAGAAGGTTGTTAGCTGTCTTGCAGTACAGCAGTAGGTCTTTTATCTAATTTGGACTCTCCTGTATTTGATGGAAGGAAAATCAGTTTTAAATAACGAATTGAGAATTTGAATTTACGTACCTTTGTAACATATAAAGATGTCGAAACACCTAGGGAAGTCTATGGAATAGCCTTACTGATGCCCAGCTGGTTAAAGAAAAGTGTCAATTATTCCTATGAAGTTGACATGTTAAATGAAAATGGATGAAAACTAATAATTATAAGGAAATTATTTATTAAAAGAATAAAAGTTTCGATTCTTGGATAGAAAAATGATGAAAAAGTTCAGCATGAGTATCAATATTTGACCAATGTATAGGCAGAATCCAATCAAATCGAGAGTTGCATTCAAGCATCCATTCTACAAATCCAAAAAGGAAAAATAAAATGAAAAAATCTTGATAAGGTATAATTTTGAGAATATTGCATAGCACAGAATATGCTTTAATAAATGATAGTTGGAAATTTTTAATTATATATTTTAGTGGGGTGTTATCTTCTTAGTAATAGGGGTTTCCAAATCAAAAGGTACTCAGAATAAAAATGTATTACAGAAAATATTGGTCTATTTATTTATTTTTCTGCCTCATAAATGCTGTCGAAATCAAAATCTGAAACATAGAATTGTTTTCCTTCAAATTCTAGTAGCCTACTCTCAAAGCCATTTTCATTTTAGATTCCTCTCTCTTCTCACTTCTTTCTTGGATTGTTTTGTCTCGGTACTAATGAATATTGTAATTAAAACAGAGAAGCTCCAATTGCAGAGGCACTCAGGTGTCAGATTGAAGTTCAAGAAAGATTACAAGAGCAGCTTGAGGTATAATTCTTATTAAGTTCACTACAACTTTTCCTTTTATTGTTACATTCTTCCAATACTTGCTCAATTGCCTCAATTTTGTGAGTTAAGGCACAAAGTTTTATTTATTTATTATTAAAATAATGTTGTTACTATAGGTGCAAAAGAAGTTACAGATGAGAATAGAGGCCCAAGGGAAGTACTTGCAGACAATACTAGAGAAAGCCCAAAAGAGCCTCTCACTTGATATGAACTGCCCTGGTACTTTAGAAGCAACAAGAGGCCAATTAACTGACTTCAATTTGGCTTTATCAAGTCTTATAGAGAATATCGATGAAGAAGATAGGAAAGAAAACATAATAGAGAAGAGCATATTGAATGATATCCATAAGAAGGCAAGCAGTTCAGTTTTTCAACTATACCAAAAGGGAGATGAAGAAGAAAAGAATGATGTCAAGGCTAATGTTGAAGGTTGTTCCATACATCTAGATTTAAATACAAAAGGGAGCTATGACTTTTTTGGTGCAAATGGAGCTGATTTTGAAGCCAAGATGCTTCCATATAGGAGATAGAATTGGATTAAAAAAAAAAAAGTTTCTTAACTTTTACTCTTTGATGATACATGTCTTCCTCACTTGCTGTAAATATTTGTTCGCATTATGTTTCATCGATAGTTCTGTTCTAAATTTATTTGAGGTCACTGAAGTGATGAGTTTCCATCAACTGTTACATAGATGGATAAGATATATCCTTAAGTGTTGTTTTTGTGGGTATTGCTATGATAATTGATGCAGGGCATATCAATTGGTGGCTATTGACAATTGTTGCAGAGGATTTAGAGGCTAATGACCTTATCAATTCTCCATTTGGATCTTGAGGAAAAGAAAAGTAAAATGCTAAAAGCTACTTAAAAATGAATTTATTTTTTTTATCAAATATTTTAAATTTTCTTTCTACCAGGTTTCCGAGAACCAAACATAGGTTAAGATTATCAAGGAAAGTGGTTTCCTTAGAATTACTTGAATTTAGATTTTTTCATCTCGATGTAAGACAAACCAAAGGAATTTGGGGTAAGCTAAGAATTTTAGATAGGAAAATATTGAAAGTCGTTGGCAATGTTCTAAGCCTTCCTCTTTTTACCACACCCATCCTTTGGTAAGTAGTAATGCTAGATATCCCAAAAAATTTTCCTGTAAAGTATCAT
Source organism: Hamamelis virginiana (assembly GCA_017140935.1). Classification (NCBI taxonomy): domain Eukaryota; kingdom Viridiplantae; phylum Streptophyta; class Magnoliopsida; order Saxifragales; family Hamamelidaceae; genus Hamamelis; species Hamamelis virginiana. The sequence goes on along the minus strand of JAESVK010000690.1, from coordinate 340,419 downwards.
CATAGCCGTTCATTTATTATGGAGAGAGAATTTGCTAAAAAAGAGAAGAGTTGGATCATCTGCTGCATCATTTAAGGTACACTTTTGGAACAAGTTTTTTTTGGGACATATACCATTTTCATTTGGCAAAAAGTTGAAGGCTTGGATTGATTTGGGATATATTTTTAGGATGTATTGTAAGATAAATTTAATATTTATCTATTAGGTGGCCCACATGTTAAGAGCATATCTACTAAGTTGGATTTAATGGACATTGATACAAGATCTATAAGTCTTTAATTGACTTGTTTGTTAAAGATCAAACAAGTCCATGGCAGTGAAAAAATTTTGAGAGAGTTAAGTGTGTGTATATAAATATGCAGAGCTTCTATTATAAGGTACACCTTACGCAGAGTTGCGTAAGGTGACCTCTATAAAGCCAAATACAGAACATATTTTGAAAAATTGACCGTTGGATTAAATGAACTATTTGTGAATTTCTTGTTTGCCAAAAATCATAGTGATCCAACAATCGATCTGTTTCTGAAAAAACCAACTGAGAAAAACTGGTTACATTTTAAAGAACAAAAAGGTCACAATTTTCCACTGTAATATTTTTTAGAAACTGATCACTGGATCACTGTGATTTTTAGTGAACATGAAATTCATAAGTACATCATCTAATCCAATGGCCAGTTTTTCAAAATCTAGTTTGCGAAAATGTGCACCTTATATAAAGTTGCGAAAGGGTCACGTTCCCCTTACATTTGACACCTATTTTTACACCTCATTTTAAAATACCATTGTAGGTCGAACATTTTGATAAACCGACCGTTAGATTAGATATTTATCTTATGTTTGTCATGTATGAAAAAAATTGGAGGGATCCAACAATTAGTTTTTGAAAAATATCATTTTGAAGAACTATTTTTTTTTATTAATTAAAAACATAATAGTTTTCTATAGTGATATTTCTTAAAATCTAACCGTTGAATCACTATGATTTTTGGCATACATGACATGCATAAGAAATGTATCGAATCTAATGGCCAGTTCGTCAAAATATTTACCATAGATAGTGTTTTGAAAACAATGTGTAAACATAGGTCTCAAAATAGGGTGTAAGGGGAACCTGTCCCATATATATATATATATATATATATATATATATATATATATATATATATATACAGTCATGTTACAGTCAGGCTGGCCTGACTGTAGCATTTGTGCGGTCACCCCATTTTGGGGGTGATGCAGGTCACAGGTCATAGTTTCGACCGTTGGATATCCTATTCAAGCAGTGCTTGTCATGCCTGCAAAAAATCACAGTGATCCGACGGTTGGTTTCTGAAAAACCTTACTTTGAAAAAAACTGGAATTTAAAGAATAAAAAATGACAGTTTTTTTCCAGTTTTTTTCAAAGTCAGTTTTCTCAGAAACCAACCGTCGGATCACTGTGATTTTTTGCAGGCATGACAAGCACTGCCTGAATAGGATATCCAACGGTCGAAACTATGACCTGTGACCTGCATCACCCCTAAAATGGGGTGACCGCACAAATGTTACAGTCAGGCCGGCCTGACTGTAACATTTCTGTATATATATACATATATATATATATATATATATATATATATATATATATATATATATATGGGACAGGTTCCCCTTACACCCTATTTTGAGACCTATGTTTACACTTCGTTTTCAAATACCATTGTAGATTGAATATTTTGAGAAACCGACCGTTAGATTAGATACTTATCTTATGTTTGTCATGTATGAAAAAAATCGGAGTGATCCAACGGTTAGTTTTTGAAAAATATCATTATGAAGAACTATTATTTTTTTTATTAATTAAAAAATAACAATTTTTTATAGTGACATTTCTTAAAATCTAACCGTTAGATCACTATGATTTTTGGTATACATGATATGCATAAGAAAGGTATTGAATCCAACGGTCTGTTCGTCACAATATCTATCATAGATAGTGTTTTGAAAACGAGGTGTAAATATAGGTGTCAAAATAGGGTGTAAGGGGAACTTGACCATATATATATATATATATATATATGATTTTGTTTGATTTATGAGAGAATTTTGTATATTAAGTAAAAAGGTTGGATTTTTTTTTGCAATTTTTCAAGCTTAATTTTCATCAATGTGACCAGTGTTTTTGACATCAAGAAACTTCTCCTTGTTGGTAGAGTATACGAATCCGCCGGACTTCTTCATATACTTTTTTGCAGTGTCTTGGTCCTAACATATGACCTTTTTAATCCTCAAATATATAAAGTTGTAAATTTTGTTTTAAATGTATATATTTATATTTGATTTCATATGTTTATGAGTAGTAAAACATATGTAAATTTATATTGTTATAGGTATTTTTGGTCTTTACTTTTTTTTTTTCTTTTTTATGTAGAGATGCCAAAAGAATTGTTTGAATTTTTCATAGCACAATTCATTATACGGTGTTTAGGGAAAATCCCAATTACAAACAATGAATGGATTACAACGACAAACCATAGCAAAATTGGAACAAACACTTCTTTATCTGAAGTTTTTACCTCAAAATCTAATACTTCAAATAGTGAAACACAAGGAGAGCTTCAAGAAGACCCAAACAAGCGAAAATGAAATGCCGGCCAAGCAAAACCCTAGAAACCGAAGTCGAAGCCGCCCAAGCCCACACAATCGAAACAAAAAATCTAACTTTCTCACTACCGTATTCACTTACATTTGATCTCAATTGCATCAACACCTCTCTGATCTCCGCGAAACAAAGATAGAAATAGCTGGCAGTAAAGCAAACCCCTAGAGGAGTGTCCACTAGGGAACGACCAGTGTCGAAATTTGGGGTGTCGAAGATGGAGAGGTTTAGGATTTATAGATATGAAATCAAAATCTGAACACCTTCCAACTGACGGAAACAATATTCCTTTATTCTTTGGGTTAAATGTTGGAAAAATGCCTGGTGTAGTCTGACGAATCTCCAAAATAGAATAAATGCCTCAAGTCACGTTACTGTGTCGCTTTCCTAAAGACAATATTTGCCCCCACCAAATATGTGCACTGGGTTGACATCAAATTCGCTTTAGGATAAAATGAGGCTGATGTGTTGATCCTCTATCTGTGTATGCACGACGAAAATAGAGCAGAATACTGTTGTGATATAATCCGAACGAACCAAGACACTGCGCTTCAATTTCTGCAGCAATCAGAACGCAGATATGAAAGCTCGAACCCACACGAGAGGAGAAGGAGAAGGAGAAATTCGATTCTGTAATTGGAATTCTGAAAACGTAATCTGGTCTTGGATGGATCCTCTATTTATAGAGTGATCCGTGCCTTTTGGTTAAAGGGTTGCACCATTTCACACCAAAGGTTGTAACCTTTGGTCGCAACCGTTTGGATCCGCGCACGGGTCGGCTGATCCGCTCTAGACCCAGGTCTGCGCACCCGTACCCTCTCCAGATCCAACACCCAGGCCCAAACTTGATTTATCCAAAAAGAATAGGCCCATTGGATCTAATGACCTAGCCCAGTCCGGTCCAGTGCGGGGCGGGCGGGCGGGCGCATGTGGTTTTTGGGTCCAAGCCCAATCTTGCTTAGGTCCTCCCTCCTCACAAAACATGGGTACCCCTTGGGGCCCAACCCATAGGTCCAAACTAAGGACTTATTAAGCCTTTAACCTTCTTCTGTTTTTCCAATGTGGGACAAGTGCAAAAATGTACTTTCAAGCTTTCTAAAGAACATAGGAAATTTTCAAAAACCCCAATATAAAACCCATTATAAAAATACTTTATTTTGAAAGTATTCAACAATCCCCCACCATTTTCAAAATACAAGATGATGATTCTTGGTTCATATGACAGCCTTATGCATAGGTGAAGGTATCTTATTGATTTGAACATTTCACTTTAGTGAAACTCATCAGAGTTAATCAAGATGACATAGTAGACGTATCTTTGAACTAGCGATCTTATATGATTAACCGGACATGTCTCACACACAAGACAAAATACCTATAGTATTCAAAAACCCAACCCGTGGATTGGACTTGGGTCTTTATCCTATTTCATGAGTGCTCTAGAGTCAAAGCCCTTGGACATCATAGGAAGCGGCACCACCTCCACACTCATATAGGTAGGCTTATAAAGTACCCCTGTAATTACAGTACTCCAACTGCACCGTTGTAAATCTATTAAGAGTTAAATAACTCATCCTTCTTCTTTTCATATTACAAGTACCAAGCACTTCAACCTTGGGATGAATATAATTTAAGATTCTCAATGCATGTTAAGAATCTTAAGTGCTTGCTATCACGACATATGGTGTACTTTGCTCATTGAACTCAAGGACTTGATGTTTCAAGTGTTGAGTCGAGTTTCCACCAGGAGTGATAAATTATGTGGGCTTCAGTCCCATCCCTTTTGATGTTTTCCACACCAAATCCCTTGCAAGTCCTTTTGTTAAAGGATCAGCTAAAATTTCACTTGACTTTACATAATTTATGGTTATTACACCATCTGTTATCAATTGTCTCACATAGCTATGTCTAAGTCCTATATGCCTGGACTTACCATTAAAAAATTGGCTATAAGCTCGTGAAAGAGTTGCCTCACTATCACACCGCAAAGATACTGGTGCCATTGGTTTTGGCCACACAGGTATTTCCAGTAGCAAATTTCTCAGCCACTCTGCCTCTTTGCTGCTTGAAGCCAATGCCACAAATTTAGCAGCCATGGTTGAATCTGAGATGCACGTCTGCTTCTTTGATTCCCAGGAGATTGTACCACCTCCAAGTGTAAAGATTCAACCACTTGTAGAAGAATGATCCTCACTGTCAGTTATCCAACTGGCATCTGTGTATTTTTCTAGAACCGAAGGATATCCAGTATAGACTATTCCATAATCTATAGTTTTCCTCAAGTATTTCAATACTCGATAAATTGCATGCCAATGCATAGGGTTACTAGTGTATCGACTAAGTTTCCCTACTGCAAAGGCAATATCAGGTCTAGTGCAGGTCATTGCATATATCAAGCTACCAATCACCCTTGAATATAATAATTGATCAACAGCCCTACCAGTATTAGGATGCAATTTTAAATGTGGATCAAAAGGTGTAGACATGGTTGTATTATCATATTGATTGAATTTTTTAAGAATTTTCTCAATATAATGTGACTGAGTTAGAATTCATTTATCTTTTTCCCTCTTAATTCTTATTCCCAAAATAACATCTGCAATGCCCATATTTTTCATCTGGAAGTTAGATGACAAAAATTGTTTTGTACTTTCTATAACTTCAAGATCAGTACCAAAAATTAACATGTCATCTACATATAAGCATATAACTACACCTCGTTTATCAGAAAACTTACTATAAACACATTTATCCGATTCATGTATCCTATAACCATTTGATATTACAATCTTATCAAATTTTTCGTGCCACTGTTTAGGTGTTTGTTTAAGTCCATAGAGTGATTTAATAAGCTTACATACTTTCTGCTCTTGACCTTGTACTACAAAACCTTCTGGTTGCTGCATATATATTTCTTCTTCTAACTCTCCATTTAGAAAAGCCGTTTTGACATCCATTTGATGGATTTGAAGTTTATATATAGAAGCTAGGGCAATCAATACTCTAATGGTAGAGATTCTTGCTACAGGAGCATATGTATCAAAATAATCAATCCCTTCCTTTTGAGTAAAACCCTTAGCAGCCAATCTTGCTTTGAACTTTTCAATAGTTCCATAAACCTTCATTTTCTTTTTGAAAATCCATTTACAACCGATTGGTTTAGATCCAGGAGGCAGGTCAACAAGTTTCCATGTTTTGTTGCCCATAATAGAATCTATCTCATCATTGACAGCTTCTTTCCAGAAAGCAGAATCTTTAGATTTTATAGCCTCTTCAAAGGTTAATAGATCTGGTTCCATGACAGGTGAAACCATTGTCTGTTTATTCTGTGAATTCCTAGTTCCTTCTACAAGATAAACAACAAAATCAGGACCAAAAGACTTTGCAATTCTTGCCCTTTTACTCCTTCTAGGTTCAATAGATTCACTAGGTTCAATACTTTCCTTAGAAGGTAAATGAATTAATTCATTTTCTTGATTAGATTCTAATTTTGGAATAGTAGTAAATCTATTTTCATAAAATACTGCATCACGTGATTCTATGATTGTATTTATTTCTATTGAATTATTGGGCTCAATTACCAAAAACCAATATGCTTTACTATGTAGAGCATAATCAAGAAATATGCATTTAATCCCTTTTTCTCCTAACTTTTTCCTTTTAGGATCAGACAATCTTACAATTGCCCTACAATCCCAAGTTCTAACATAATTTAAGTTAGGTTTCTTATTTTTCCAAAGCTCATAAGGAGTCATGTTTTTCTTTTTAAAAGCAATTCTATTAAGTATATAACATGCAGTAAGCAATGCTTTACCCCAAAAACCAGTGGTTAAGCTTGAATTAGAGAGCATAGCATTTACCATTTCAGTTAAGGTCCTATTTTTTCTTTCAGCAACACCGAGGTGTATAAGGTGCAGAAGTTTCATGTATAAAACCCACATTTTCAAAATATTTAGGAAAATGATATTCTCCACCTCTATCAGACCTTAGCCGTTTTATTTTGACATTACATTGATTTTCAACTTCTGTTTTATAAGCTACAAATTTACTAAGTACCTCATCTTTTGAATGCAAAAGATAAATATAACAGAATTTAGAAAAATCATCTATAAATGTCACAAAATACTTTTTGCCTCCTCTAGTGGGGGTGCTATGCATGTCACATACATCACTATGAACATGTTCTAGCAAAGACATGGTTCTTTCCACTTTAGGAAATGTCATTCTAGTTATTTTAGTTTGCATGCATACTTTACATTTATCTCCTATGTTATTATCATACTTAGGAATTAAATCTAATTTAACCATATCATCCATTTTCCTAGTATTAACATGTCCTAATCTAGCATGCCATAAATAAAAAGAATCAAACATATAAATAGAATTATTTATTTTATTAATATTAAGCTTAAACATTCCTGGATACAAATATCATTTCCCAACAAAAACTCCAACCTTAGACACTATAAACTTATCTGACTCAAAAACTAACTTGAAGCCATACTTATTAAGCATGCTTCCAGATACAAGGTTTTTCCTAACTTCAGGTACATGATATACATTAGTTAAAGACAAAATTTTCCTAGAAGTGAATTCTAAATCCACTGTTCCTTTGCATTTAATAGCAGCTGTTAAAGAGTTGCCCATGTAGAGAACTGTTCCATCATCCACTGGTTCATAGGTGTTGAAAAAGCTCCTATCATTACACACATGTCTTGTAGCTCCAGAATCGATCCACCAATCACCAGCATCCTCGAGTATATTAACCTCGGAAATAACAGCCAGCATTTTATTTTTGGATTCTGATTCTCCGGTTTTCTTTTTGAATGATCGACACTCACTTTTGAAATGTCCTTGCTTGCCACAGAACCAATATGTACTTTTCTTTTTCTTTGAATCTAAGTTGGGTTGACTTTTATTCTTGCGCTTCCTATTATTAGAGTTCTTCCCTTTGCTATCTCATTTGTCCTCCATCACATGGACTTTGGACACATGATCTCCAATCTCATCCTTACTTTCTTGGCGCCTAGTTTCTTCCTCCAAACGAAGGTGTTTTGCTAGTTCCTCGAGAGTAAGATCTTCTTTTTTTGTGTTTAAGACTTTTCTTAAACTCTTTCCAGGAAGGTGACAATTTTTCAATAATAGAAGACACAACTATGAAATCATCCATATTCATCTTTTGTTGCTTAAATTGGCTAAGAATATATTGTATCTCATGAAATTGATCCATAACAGGTTTATTATCTACCATACTAAATTTCATAAAATGACTAACCGGAAATTTCTTGCTTGTTGCATCCTCTACTAAGTATTTTGCTTCCAAAGTGTTCCACAATTCCTTTGCATTCTCCACGTGTTGGTAGATATCAAACAGAGAGTCTGCTAAAGCATTCAGAATGTGTCCCCTGCAAATGTAGTCATCATTCTCCCACTTGGTTCTTTCCCGAGTCTGTGCTAATGTCTCATTTTCTTGCTCCTCTGGATATGGCATGTTTAAAACATAGACCACATTCAGTGTGGTGAGTAGAAAATGCATTTTCTTCTGCCAACGCCTGAAATTTTCCCCATCTAACCGTTCTAACTTCATAAAATTCTAAGTCATTTGTTGAAGTGACTGAGCCATTATATTTTCAATAATAAACTTTATTATTATTATTAAATACTATTGAAAATACAATTATCAAATCAGTACACTAAAATTCAATTCTCAAATTTGGAAACTCAATTAACAACTCGGGAAATAAATGCTCTACTGCCCGATTATAAGTTTCCACAATCTGAAAAATAGTATGAAGACTCTGATATATTCTTCTTCGTCCGTCTCGAAAAGATCTCTTTTGACGAGCCAAATGACGCCTTATGTAAACCTGCCTTATTTCCTGCCTTCTTCTTATAGTATGTCTTCTTGCCCGACGTAAAATTCTAACAATTGGAGGTTGAATTCGTCTGACTGGTCGTGACATAATGAATATTGTCTTTAGATTGTTGGAAAAATACTTGGTGTAGTATAACGAATCTCCAAAATAGAATAAATGCCTCAAGTCACGTTACTGTGTCGCTTTCCTAAAGACAATATTTGCCCCCATCAAATGTGTGCACCGGGTTGACAGCAAATTCGCTTTAGGATAAAATGAGACTGATGTGTTGATCCTCTATCTGCGTATGCACGACGAAAATAGAGCAGAATGCTGTTGTGATATAATCCGAACGAACCAAGACACTGCGCTTCAATTTCTGCAGCAATCAGAACGCAGATATGAAAGTTCGAACCCACACGAGAGGAGAAGGAGAAATTCGATTCTGAAAACGTAATCTGGTCTTGGACGGATCCTCTATTTATAGAGTGATCCGTGCCTTTTGGTTAAAGGGTTGCACCATTTCGCACCAAAGGTTATAACCTTTGGTCGCAACAGTTTGGATCCGCGCGTGGGTCGGCTGATCCGCTCCAGACCCAAGTTTGCGCACCCGCTCCCGCTCCAGATCCAACACCCAGGCCCATTGGATCTAATGACTCAGCCCAGCCCGGTCCGGTGCGGGCGCGCGCGTGTGGTTTTTGGGTCCAAGTCCAATCTCAACCGTTTGGATCCGCGCGCGGGTCGGCTGATCCGCTCCAGACCCAAGTCTGCGCACCCGCACCAGATCCAACACCCAGGCCCATTGGATCTAATGACCCAGACCGGTCCGGGGCGGGCAGGAGCGCGATTGTGGTTTTTGGGTCCAAGCCCAATCTTGCTTAGGTCCTCCCTCCTCACAAAACATGGGTACCCCTTGGGGCCCAACCCATAAGTCCAAACTAAGGACTTATTAAGCCTTTAACCTCTTTCTGTTTTTCCAATGTGGGACAAGTGCAAAAATGCACTTTCAAGCTTTCTAAAGAACATAGAAAATTTTCAAAAATTCCAATATAAAATCCATTATAAAAATACTTTATTTTGAAAATATTCAATATTAAATCCTTTCTCTTTTATGTTTTGGAGGTTTTTTTTCCTAATGGTTTTGGGTGGGCTAGCTGCCGTCAACTCGCGGGAGTTGCGGCTGTCACACTTGTGGTCTTTACTTAACAATGTAAAAACATATATATTTGAAAAGTTAGGTATTTATTTAGTTAGAGGAGTTATATTAGGGGCTAATCACTAAAAACCTCTACAATTTAATAGCTGAAAGTCAAAATATTTATTTTAAAGACCAAATTATCCTCAGTCTTGTGTCAAATTCGGTTTCACATAAATTATCTTTATATTCATTTATAATTTTTTATATTTTATCAAAATTTCAAATTTGAAAGATTTTAGGAAGATAAAATTTTGCTCATTCCTTTTCCTTTATGATGGTTTTATTTCAAATTTTGACATTGATTTTATCGGGAAAGTACAAACATATACACACATATATATATATATATATATATAGGAATGCTATTATCAGGTGTACCTGATGCGAGATGCATCAGGTGACTTGCTATAAAAGGAGTTGTAAAGCATATTTTGAAATTGTGACTGTTGGATTAGATATTCATCTTATGAATGTCATACTTGCCAAAAATCATAGTAATCTAACGGTCGGTCTCTGAAAAATTTCACTGTGAAAATAATGTAACTTTTTTGTTCTTAAAAATGTCACCATTTTTTCACAATCATTTATTTCAGAAACCGACTGTCGGATTACTGTGATTTTTGGCATGCATGATACTCATAAAAGGAATATCTAAATCCAACGGACAACTCCACCTATAGCAGGTTACCTGATGCATCTTGCATCAGGTGAACTTGATAATAGCATTCCTATATATATATATATATGTTCTTATAGGGATACCTTATTTCAACTAAAATCAGTTAAGACTCTTGAGTTATTGGATTTGAATCTTGAGATGAATCATACATTAGGTGAATGAGAATCCAAGGACTTGTGTTCTTAGCTGATTTTGGTTAAAATGATGTATAGTTAATAAGATCGGGACTATATATATATATATATAGATGCAATTTAATTTTTGGATAAAATATATATGAGTATACTTTAATTTATCGATGAAATATAGATGTGCAATTTTCGAGAATTGTTATATAGGTTAAATTGCTTACAATAAAGCAGTAAAGATCAAATCTTTAGATCACAATATTTATGATTTTGCACCCAAATTACAAATACGCATATAGCAATACTGTCGCTACCCCAAAATTCGGTCCGGGCGTGGGCCTATCCTCCCTTTTTTTGCGTTACTGGGTTTTAGCTACCGCTATTTCCCAAAAAGTAGGCTGCGCTGGAGCATTGCTTGTGCCATTTGAAATTGATTTTATTTTATGGGGTATTTGTTTTTGGATTTTTCTTATTTTATTTTTTTATTATAAGATTTTACAATGGAAATAAATCGTATAAGTTAAATATATAATGCTAAAAATGTTTTGGACAACATGGACCAATCAATGGTGTGAGAATTTTAGAAAAAATAACCACAAGCAATTTTTCTATGGAATTTGATATGCATGAACTTGAAAAGTATAAGAATATGTACAAAATTTTTCAAAAGGTTTGGATAAATCTAGATAGGTCAGACTGATCCTGAAAGTCATATAAGCGTACAATAGAATTTTTCAAAACAGACCTATCCATGGTGCGTGATTTTTAGATAAATAACCATACTGAATTTTACCATGAAATTTGATACACATAAACTAGGCATGTAAATTAATATGAAAAAAAAATTGGAAAAATATTTTAATAAGTCTAGTTTGGTCCAAATGATTTTTGAAGTAATAAAAACTTGCTGCAGCAGAAATTTTCCAAACAGACCTATCAATAGTATGCGAATTGTAGAAAAATATTCAGAAGGAATTTTGACATGAGATTTGGTATGCATAAACTAGACATGTAAACGAACATGCACAAAAAATTTCAAATGATTTGGATAAGCCTAGATAAATCCGTTTAGCCTTAAAGTTCATGCAATCCGCTGCAGCAGAAATTTTCCTACACAAAAATGATTATTTTAAAAATTCCATTTGACTGCCAAATCATCTCCAATTGTAAAATAATTTGGTGACATTGTAGTTTGATGAGTCTAGAAGTTGTACCAAAACAGCTTTTTAAGAATCACTTGTTATATTTTTTTACAAATATTTTACGATAAATGGTTTGAGCTGTCACATTATCAATAACCTCTTTTATAAAAGGGGTTAAACCAAATTGTGACTTCTTTATTGAGCATGCCTTAATTATCAAAAGTGTGAAATTTCACATTTAGAAATGTAAATTCACACTTAAAATAATTAAAGCCAATATATGGAGATGCCACTAATCATTGGTTTAGAGACTTGATTAGTCGCCTTTTGGAATGGTATTATAACTTTTAGTTAAAAAATGATGATTCATGTTGGCCTGTTAAAATTAGAGATCACCTATAAGGTGGTTCGATTGTGAGTGAGGAAGGGTTTTATAGCACCTCACTACATTCGTCAAATTGACGATTACATTGATTCCAAAAGTGCTTCATTTAATTATTCCCTTAAATAAAAGAAATAGCGTTGTTTAGTGAACGTTAGGGGTGGCAAATGGGCGGGTTTGAATTGGGTCTAAATGGGTTGGGCCACAAAATGTACATGACCCATTTAAGGTATCATA
>JAESVK010000690.1:317554-327760 GCA_017140935.1 Hamamelis virginiana | reverse complement strand
AAAAAAAAGGGTCAACCCATGATATATGGGTTGGTGGGTCGGGTCGACCCATGATATATGGGCATGGGTCAAGACATGGTACTAATTAAATGGGTATATGTCACAAACCTAACAACATTATATAAATAGATTTAATTAGTTAGGAACCCAATGGGTGCCCATGGGTTACCCATATCCAACCCAATTATAAATGGGTTTAACTGGGTGGCCCAATTATGACCCGTTTATTAAATTGTACCAACCCAAACCCAATAATGTTGGGCGGGTTGATGGGTCTGGGCAAATTTTGCTAGCCCTAGTGAACGTGTTTACATGGTCTCAGAAATTAAAATGAGTCAAATTCAATTAGGCTCATTATATTATAAATGATTAAAAAATAATAAAATACCCCAAAATGAGTATAATAACAGGGCATAAGTCTATTTTAAGATAAAAATTACAATAAATGAATAGACAAAAAATATGTACATGTCTAGTCTTTTGTAGACATACTAATTGCAAACTATTAAGAAGTCAAATTAGTCTCAGAACTATTAAATAAATTTAGTGTTAAAGATAAATTAGTTATTGGTCTATTTCCATAACCGAGTCTTTAAGCCACTGGTATACTTCATAGTCGAGCCTTTAAAAAGTAATAAATAACATTATTGTAAATAAATAAAAATTTGATAAATGCAGGTCTAGTTTTTTTTGTAGACGAGCTAATTACAGACTATTAAATAGCTGAATTAGCCTCAGAACTACCAACATAAATTTAGTGTTTAAAGATCAATTAGCCACTGGTCTTTCCATAACCGAGCCTTTAAGCCACTGGTATATTTCATAGGCAATCCTTTAAAGAGTAATAAATAAAATGACCGTAAATAAATAACAATAAATGCAAGTATGGTCTCTCGTAGACAGGCTATGCTTGCCTGTAAAATGAGTCGTGCAATCCCAAGCGTAGGATCTATTTGTTGCAAGCATACTAATTCATGGGAGTATCCATGGTCATATCCACAGGGATAGGGAGTCGAGAAAGATTACAAATTCCTTTGAAGTTTGTTCAAGTTGATAAAAATAAAATAAAAAATCCAGTGGGTTGGTTTGAAAGTTGTTTATGCTAAACACATAAAAGTTAATTAATATTAAAACAATGAAAGAAAAGAGTTAGGATTTAGAGTTTAACTTGTCCACATCCTTGGTTCTAATTTCTCACACTTTTAAACACATCTAGAATACATTGAAGAATGGTCTGGATGAAATATTTAGCAATGAGACCGAAAATAATTACACGCCCAAATTACATTGAAGAATGGTTTGGGCGGAAGATTTAACTTTAAAAGCATTTGGAACTGAATTCTCATCTAGGATCCATTGAAGAATGGTATTTGATGGAGGATTTAGCAATAAAAACCAACCAGCTTGAAGATTATATGATATTAATGCTAAACATTCTTTCAAACATTTTAGCAAACACTTGGAATGCTGTCAGCGCTAAGTGCCACCTGTGCCAAGAAATCCTGTCTACATATGGTCAAAGCTAGCCAATCCTTGTGGATCTGAGCAAATACTGTGTTTACCATCAATATCCAAATCTGTCAAGCTAAGAAATAATGTGAAAAATCATTACCTTAGATGTAGATCAAGAATCCCCCATTAATCCCAACTGATGAAACTTAGCTACTCATGGAATTGAAAGTAAGCAGATTTAATGAAAAGTAAACTGAAGACAATGATTTAAATTTGAAAACTATGAAAATAAATTGCATAAGCTGAAAATAACACAAAGTTGTTCTAATACAGAGAAATTAAATTAGAAAATGAAATTACAATGAAAATAAACTAATAACTAACTAAACTATTCTAAAAATACTTGAAAGAAAATAAGAAGGATGGAAAAGAAAAGAAAATAATAAAAACTAATCTAAGCTACTTCTACAAAGTGAAGAGAAGAGGGTATGGAGAGAGCGTCCAGGAAGCCTTGCTTTGATTATATATAGAATTGAAGCAAAATGACCAAAATGCCCCTCAATAAGCCTAAAAAATCTGCAGATATTTGTAATGTCGGTTAGAACTATCGATAATGGATAAATCACACTATCGGTAATGGCTTTATGGCTGATTGCTTCATGGTTAAGATTTATCTATTACCGATAATTGGATGTGGCTCTATTGGTAATGCAAGCTTGCTGGAAACTTGCATTCAAACTTCGCTTCAACTATTACCGATAGTTCTAAGAGGGTCTATCAGTAATGGTAATTTTCTGGTTCGACATATAAGGCTTGCTGGATTCAAAATGCTGCATTTTCTTGGAGTACTACCGGTAGTGCTTCTTTGCCACTATCGATAGTGGACCAAAGCTGAGTCAAATTTGCTGCAGGCTTCTCCCACTTGCTTTGATGACCTTCATTTGTTGTATGAGGCAGCTTTAACTCGATTCAACTTAAGCTCCTTTGCAGCTCTTCTATTATTTGCACTTATTTTACTCCACTTGTACATAATTCCTACAAAATATTGAAAACAATGAACATAATGAAAACTATAATATACAACTACCAATATGCAAAGAAAAACTATAATTTGGACTGCTAAGTTGCACTTGGAAATGCATTATTGCAATGCAATTAGGCTAATTAATGACTATTAAAGAGCCGAATTAGTCTTGAAACTACTAACGTAAATTTAGTGTTTAAAGATAAATTAGCCACTGGTCTATTTCCATAACCAAGCCTTTAAGCCACTGGTATATTTCATATTCGAGCCTTTTAAAGAATAATAAATAAAAATGACCGAAATTACAAAAGTTAGGAGTTAGATGTTAGTAGTTAGGAGTTAGTGGAGGAAGCTAAAAGTGACAAATGAACAAAATAAAATTTGAAATGAGATAATAACGATCTTTTACTTATAACATGCTAAAAGGCATTAAAATATTACAATAACTCTACCAAATAAAAAATGAACACATACCTATTCTTGGGTTAGGTACAATGTGTGTTAATTTTGTAACACCCCATCCTGATAGATTGTACCGACCGTCCCGGGTAGGTCAACACGTGTCAAGATGGAGATACAACCTGATATACTCATTCATATTTCCATACTCAGGAGAAATAAAATAGACATCAAAATAACATGAAATGAAATGTGCATACAAATGTCCCAATTTGAGTAGTACATACTACTAAACAAATACATCCTTAAAATAAAATAACATAATGCTAACATTCCTGGCACATGGGCAATAACATAGTGTATAACTGTTCATAGGTTCTAATCTCTAACCCTTCTCAGACTATGCTGCAAAAATGCATTGAATGCAACTAGACCAACCACCAGAGTTAAAGAGCCTCCAACAGGCGAGCTACTTCTAGAAACCTGAGAATCTGCTGAATAAAACACAGCGTGAGCCTGGAATGCTCAGTAGAAATATTATCCTCAACTAACAATAATAATTCCAATGCATGAATTATCATAGTAAACAAATTAAAAGAACATTTCTCAAAAAGTTTATAAAATCAAGTGTGGACTTTCGTAATTCAAAACCATCATTGATCCTCATACTTGCCATGTACTGTCAACCATTCCATTTCCATCTCAACATATTATATCTTGCTCGCGGACGTGGACGTATTACAAGGTCGCTGCATTTAGGCTAACCAGCCCCTATCTCAGCTAGGCTAAAATAATAACTACGAGGTTCTTCTTTTGAGGGTAAACAGTTAGTTACCTTGCGCGGTCAACTGCCAAGACACTTAAGGGACTATTCCTTCGGGCTCGCACTAAGGCTCCACCCAAGACCATAGGTCCTTATATCCCCACTGTGAGACAGACCGAACCACAACCAATGTATTCTATTCGCAATCATAACATATTCTTAAACATGTATAAATTATTGTGTAAGGCATACATCTTTCAAAATATAATTTCTTAAAAACAAATATCATTTAAGGGTGAGTTTAAACAGTTATCTCATGTGCCATCAATATTTTAGTATAAAACATACCACACTGAATACTTCAAACAGTCATAAGTCCATGCATCACAGTTGTTTCAAAACATATTTCGATTAAATTTCATAGTGAACATTTCATATTATCAATGTTAATGAGGATAGACATATTCCTACCTTCACCAAATGCAACTTCTTTCTCTAAACCTTGATCTTTCCCAAGAAATACAAATCTTAGCTCGCAAAAAGATAGTTTCCGGGACTATTAGAATTTGAAAAGGAAGATAAACAATGCATTTCAATTCCTAGCTTGTACACATGAGCATAAATAAAGTAAATCAAGACTTTACAGGCCAACCCATCTCATTAAAATCTCAAAGTCTATGAAAACTAGACTTCATAAGCTTTCCAAGTATATAAAGTTCGTTTAAAATGGAAATCGGATGCAGAAAATATGACACTTTGAAATTGGGTTGCAAATGGACTGAAATGAGGCATTACCGATAATGCACCTGTGCATTATCGGTAATAACTCCCCTCTACTGGCCCAATTTGAATGCATTACGTGCATTATCGGTAATGGCATTCCTCCGCTGGCCGAAATAAAATGCATTACCAATAATGCACTTGTGCATTATCGGTAATGATACTTCTCTCTAGGCACCAAACACATACATTTTAGTGCATTATCGGTAATGGCTACTTGAAATGCACAGATTCGGCCACTACGAAGTCCAACTTCTCCCCAAACTTTACCATCACCAACCAAACCTCCAATGTCCAACCCCAAACCCTAGATCCACTATAAAGCAACTTCAAAAACACCAAGAACACCAAATTTACCAAGATCAAGTGGCTAGATCCTTAGATCTACCATATTTTGACATAAAACCCACAAAACCCACATTTTTACACAAACCAAACCATACACCACCAAATCCCTCAACAAACCACTACTCCCAACTACAATCACTCCAAACAACACCCCCAAGCTTCATATTCCTCTCTTCTTACAAATCCTCCAAGTTTCACCTCAAAACTTATGAAATGGGCTTGAATCAAAAGGAAAAAGAAAGGAAGAAGATGGAGAGAATGACTATGGTGGCATGGAGCTTACCTTCACCGGCGATGAGGCGGCTTCCAGTGGCACTCCGGCAACTCTTTCCTCATTTCCCTTCCTAGCTCTCTCTCTCTCCCTCTTTGGTCGTGAAAATGAAAAAATTGAAAGAATGGGGTGGGTTTGGCTTATATATACTTGGGACATAAAAGGCATTTTCGAAAATATTTTTTTTCTTTTTCATAAAGAAATGTAATAAAATAATGGTATAAAAATACGGGCTGTTACAGATTTGAAGAAAACTTTTAAAAGGAAAAACAACTTTTAAGTTTTTCTCTAGTAAATGGGTAAACTATAAAAGCCCTTCTACCCTTTTATGCTTCTCCTTTATGACAGAATTTCCACACGTGGAATTAATTCTGACTAATTACTCTTTTTCTCTTCTCATTTCTTTTTCTCTCTTCTTTGCTTTCTCTCCTTTAGATGACTTCTCTCTCCCTTTTTTTTACTCTCTTCTTTTTATATCCTTCTTTTGGCCGTGTACTAGTTTACAAAATGCGAACCTAGCCTTTTGTAACAACCCGCCACATTTGACATGGGAAATTGGCAATTCAAAGGGAGAGACATTCTTGGAACTTTCTGGAAAAGCCTAGAATGCCCTACACATTTGAGGAATGTTCTAGAACCTTCTGGAACTTTCTAGAAGATAATAGAAGCTTCGAGAATTATCTAGAGTGTTCTAGAATACTCTGGAACCGTCTAGAATATTGGAGATAGTCTTGGAAGTTTCTATAAGGTTGTGGCATACAAAGGAAGTTCAAGAACATTCTAGAGTATTGGAGCAAGCTTGGGAAAATTCTAGAAAAGTATGGAAAGATGGCTAAAAGCTCCACATTGTGAAGAGTCTCTAGAATATTCTAGGACTATTGTAAATAGCATGTGATACATATGGGTTTAGAATACTCTAGAAGCTTGTAGGTTTGTTTAAAACATGTGTACATAGAAATGTCTAGAACATATACATTCTAGTAGCTTTCTAGAACATTGTTTGTAGGCTATAAATAAGTGAAGGGAGCTCATTTGCTCCTCACCTCTCATAACCAACATATCTCACAAATCCAACAACCTCTCTTATAAAAAATTCTTTGAATCAATATATATTTCCATTCTTTTACATTCAAGTGTTTTGCTACCTTCTCTTCTTGTATACCTTGACACGAGGGGTTAAAGGCTGACTTAGCGCATTATAGCAGTGCTTGCTTATGTCTAAGGCCGCACGGTTGGGCGAGAAAATTCTCGGGCCGTGACACTTTTCTATTGATGAATCCACCTCTCTAGGAGAAACCCCCCTCCTTTTATAGGATGGTAAAATAGCTTGTTAGATTTACCTAGTGATGTCATCAATGACATCATGACTTATGCTGTGTTTGGTAGGAGGGAAAAGTGGGAGGAGGGAAAGGGGAGGAGGGAAAAGTGGAGGGAAGTGTAAATTTGGGTGTGTTTGGTATGGGGGGAAGGGAAAAGGGGAGGAAAATGTGGAAGGAAAAGGGGAGGGATTTTGAGCCTCTTCTCATCCGCCCAAAGTTGGGCAGAAAAGTGGAGGGATTTATGTTTTATGGGGTGAAATGACTTTTTTGCCCTTTAAACATTTTGAAAACCCACAATTGCCCCCCTTTATTCTCCAAACAAGCACCTATGCATATATGCCCACGCCCACTGTTTTATATATATATATACACACACACATGTGCGCGCGCACACGTGAAGGCTTCCAAATTATTTTTAATATTTTTATAAATTATTAAAAGCATTTAAAATATATTTGAATATGAGAGGATAAAATTGTAATTCAATACAATATATCGTTTCCCTCCCCCTTGTTTACCAAACACATGGAAGGAAGGAAACCACTTTTCCATCCATCATACCAAACACACAGGAAGGAAAAATGGTTTCCCTCCCCTGAGGAAGGAAAGCCCATCCCTCCTATTTTCCTTCCTTCCACTTTTCCATCCCTCCTACCAAACGGAGCATTAGATTTTTTTATTGTCATATAATGTAATATAACATTTATTCATTGTTATAATCATATTATATTATATTTTTATTAAGACTTTTTTTTTTTTTATATTAAAACTCGCCCCCTACCATTTTGGTACGTTTTAAATGTGATGGGGAGCTTAGTTTCTTAAAAAAAAAAAAAATGTCTCTATCATTGTCAATTTATATGTTAATGGTTCAATTTTTATTTGATTGCTTAAATTAGTAATTGTCTTAATTCAGATAAGAAACTTTGTTGAATTATTATAAAATACTTTGAATCACTAATTAGTCTTTAATGATACTAAAAGCATGTTTATGTGTTGCAAAATTGGGGTGTCTGCAAATACACAATCCAAAGATAACAAACACCTATCAAAAGTCAAAACCCAAGCAAATAAATTATATTTCAAACCCGGAAATATATAAGTGTTTGTTGTTTAAAGTTTTATGGTTTAAAACAATAAAGATTAAGTCTTTATATCAAAAAGCATGTGATTTTGCACTAAATTACAAATACATTACGATACGTGCACATCTAAAACGTCCCAAACAGCAATTAAAACTCATACAAATAAAATATTTTTCAAACCCAGAATCTATATATGTCATTTTTTAGAATATTTATTGTATAAAATGGAAAATACATCACTTACAGAACCCAATCTTCTCAAGGAAAAAAAAAAAAAAAAAACCAGCGAAACTCAAATTTATTTGGGCTTTTCCTCTACCCACATATAGGGGTGTTCAAAAAACCAACCAAACTAGAAAACCAACTATTTAATTAGACTAAACTACCTTTAAATGGATTTCAAATTTAATTTATTATAAAGCATCAGTTTTTGGGAGATTCCATTTCACATAAATTATTATTAATTCCTTTTTATAATCTTTCCTAATTTATCTTAAATTCAAACTGAATTATTACAAAAAGATAAAATATTTTAGATTTTATTTTCTTTAATTATCTCTTATATTATTCTATTTCACATAAAATATCTCCTTTATTCCCATTTTATTATTCATATCAACTTGACTATAGGTAGAACAAATATGTATGTGTATTTTTCTTGGATGAAATTTATATATGCATTTTTGCAAGAGATTTGCTATATTCAAACGGGTGTTTGTGTGCTTTCACAATAACACTATTCAATGTTGTGTTCGGAATTAGCATATTGTGAGGTATAAAACTTTTTATCACGATATTTTATTCAATAATGGTATGGGATAAGTTAATTTTCAAATATATATATATATATATGTTTTCAAGTATATATGTTTTTACAATGTAATTAAGTAAAGACCACAAACACCTATAAAAATATAAATTTAACTATGTTTTACTACTCATAAACATATGAAATTGAATATAAATATATACATTTGAAACAAAAATTTCAACTTTATATGTTTGAGGATTAAAAAGGTCCTACCTTAGGACCAAGACACTGCAAAAAAGTATACGAAGAAGTCCGGCGGATTCGTAAATTCTATCAACAAGGAGAAGTTTCCTGATGTCAAAAACTCTGGTCACATATGGATTTGATGAAAATTAAGCTTGAAAAATTGCAAAAAAAATCCAATCTTTTTACTTAATATACAAAATTCCAAAACTCTCATAAATCAAACAAAACCCTATATATATATATATATATATATCCATCTTTGTGTGCAGATATATAAGTCACTTGATACAGTCAATTAAAATAGAATTACTCCTTGTTCGTTTAAAATTTTGAATTTCTGATCGAGCTTTAGAAACAATTTGTTTCGCCATAACTGACCTAATTTTTATCTTATAATTTTAATGAAAATATATTTATATATAATCTCAATCCGTTTAAAATCAAATAAGAAAATAGGAAGAAAATATATATAATAGAATATGAATCAAAATGAATTGAAAGTTAACAAAAACTATGCATAAAACAAGAATAATATAACATAAAAGAATGCGGAAAACATGAATCAAGCAAAATCATAATATATACAAACAAATTGTAGATCATGGTATAGAATTTAATAACTAATTACCACACAAATCATGAATCATCAAAGAAATTACAAATCATGATGCGGAAAACAGTTATCATGATAAGTACTAAAACACTGAAAGTACAAAAATCAAAGACGGTATAAATTGTGTGATCATATATACAATAAAATTGAATTCCATCCAATAACAAGACACATAAAAGAAAACTTGCACTACAAAACCCTAAAGTTTATACATTAAAGTGTGCATATATAGAGAGAGAGAGAGTGTGTGTGTTTATTAGCTAAACATATTCAAAAGGGTCAAATATATTCAAGAAGACACTAATGCTTTTCCAAATTTAAGAAGAAGATAAAATCCCAATGTTTCCCATATCTCAAGATATCCCACATTTAACTTCAATGTTCATGATTATGTACTTCAACATTCAAAATTAAAATTGAAAAATTTTCAATTTACACCACACACACATGCAACTTTCAATGGTCATTATTAAATAGTCCAATGTCTGAGGTTAAATGTCAAGCCTAGCTTCAATTCACACTTGCGTATAGATGCATACATACACCCTTGCGTGTATGCACATTCTTCTATTCCTTGTAAAATGCCAAGATATTTTAATCACTATAGCTTGTTTAAAGCCGTGTTTGGACTAACTTCACATAAAATCACTTTTGGAGCTCAAAATTCCACTTGATCTAAAGAGATGGGTGATAATCACTTCTACACAACTTGAGGGGCATGGAACAGTTGGTCAAAGCTAGACCCCTTAATTGGCTTTTGACACAATCACTTATTGTATGAAAATTTTGATATGTTAAGAGTTGGTTTGGATATTACTCTAAAGAGATATATTCAGGCCCTGTTTGTGTTAACATTTTTTTAAAATCACTTTTGGAGAACTATCTCGTTACATATCTCTTTAGAGTTCATGTTGAAACCATGTCTTCACATATCAACCATACCAGAAATTATTGTAGCAAAAGTTGTTGGGACTCCCTAGCTTTTGTGATACAATCCTATCACTTCTCAAGACCTCTAAAAGTGATGATTACTCCATCTCTAAGATAAAGTGGAGTTTTGAGCTCCAAAAGTGATTTTAAAAAAAGCTAATGCAAACGAGCCTTAGAAAGTTCACCAAAACTAATTTTAAAGCTAATGCAAATGGAGTCTAAGAA
>JAESVK010000690.1:271875-302133 GCA_017140935.1 Hamamelis virginiana | reverse complement strand
TGCCTTGGTGCAATTGTTGTCATCGTCTCCAAGTTGAGAATCTGTCACGAGGATCTCATTCTCTGCTTCACAGGATGCGTTCTTTTCTACTTCACTGGCTGCTGTTGAATCTTCAATTGGCTCCTCCATTGAAGCTGAAACAATCACAAGGCCAGTGAACTCATCTGTCTTGGCAGGTCTATCTATTTCTTCTGTTGTTAATTCCTCGAGTGCATCCTCAGTGGACGAAACTTGATCGCAGCTATGGCTATCGGACGTTTTCTCATCATCCCCATATTTTGTGTCGCTTCCTGTTGTTTCAGCAGTGTCTTATTTATCTTTAGCATAGATTTCAATGAAAAAATCTATGCCCCCTTCTTGTACCGGAGGAGAGATTCCTGAGCTACCCAAATCCTCTTCTTGAAATGCAGGTTTTTCATCGGAGATTAGCTGCTCAATATCAATTTCTTTCGTTCTGGCACCAGATGGCTTGGCTTTATGCTGGAACAGAACTTCCAGTTTCATACTCTTCTGGGTCTTCATCAAACATCTCCTTGCCGACAAGAAACACTTTAATGGAGGCAGAGGAGCATGATGATGACCGTTAAGAGAACAGTAAGAGTATGGGCAGACCTTCATAACTGAAGTTCCTTCCGCCGGCGACGAGCTTCCGCTGTCATGAGATGAAGGGAGAGGAGAGAGAAGAATGGTGAGGCTCGTCGGAGGTGGAGAGGAGAGGATAGAGAAGAAGTGTGGTGAGGCACCCCCCCCCACCCACGTGCTTTTGTTGTTTTTTTTTTTTTTTTTTTTTTTTTCTTAAACCTTGGACAGCCCGCTCATCCACGGCCTGACACGTGTTTGGACCGTAATTTGTAATTTGCAGCCGGCCTGATCACATCATTTCTGTATATATATATATATATATATATAGAGAGAGAGAGAGAGAGAGAGAGAGAGAGAGTGTATTATCTAAACATATTCAAAAAGGTCAAATATATTCAAGAAGACACTAATGCTTTCCCAAATTTAAGAAGTGGATAAAATCCCAATGTTTCCCATATCTCAAGATATCCCACATTTAACTTCAATGTTCATGATTAAGTACTTCAACGTTCAAAATTAAAATTGAAAAATTTTCAATTTACACCACACACATGCAACTTTCAATGTTCATTATTAAATACTTCAATGTTCTGAGGTTAAATGTCAAGCCTAGCTTCAATTCACACATGCGTAAAGATACATACATACACCCATGTGTGTGCGCACATTCTTCTATTCCTTGTAAAATTATAAGATATTTTAATCCCTGCAGCTTGTTTAAAGCCGTGTTTGGACTAACTTCACATAAAATCACTTTTGGAGCTCCAAATATCACTCGATCTAAAGAGATGGGTGATAATCACTTCTAGACAACTTGAGGGGCATGGGACAGTTGGTCAAAGCTAGACCCCTTGGCTTTTGACACAATCACTTCTTGTATGGAAATTTTGATATGTTAAGAGTTGGCTTGGATATTACTCTAAAGAGATATGTTCAGGTCCCGTTTGTGTTAACTTTTTCTAAAATCACTTTTGAAGAACTATCTCGTCACATATCTCTTTAGAGTTAATGTTGAAACCATGTCTTCACATATCAACCATACCAGAAATTATTGTAGCAAAAGTTGTTGGGACTCCCTAGCTTTTGTGATACAATCCTATCACTCCCCAAGTCCTCTAAAAGTGATTATCACTCCATCTCTAAGATAAAGTGGAATTTTGAACTCTAAAAGTGATTTTAAGAAAAGCAAATGCAAACGGGCCTTAGATAGTTCACCAAAAATAATTTTAAAGCTAATGCAAATGGAGTCTAAGAAGCTACTAAAACTCTTAAAAGCAGGAGTTACCAGTGTGGCATCTGCCTAATATTGACATGATTATACTAGGCTATCGCAAAAATTAACAAAGAAACTAGTATAAATTGACCCCTATATCCCTACCACCCAGGCCAGCTTAATGTTTCACAAAGCTAAGATTGGCAGTTTTCATTGATATGTTGGGATTCACCAATCCTATGACAATCAAATCAGGTTTCGATTGCCCTACCCAGAAGGCTATGGCTTAAAATTATTATGCTTCAGTTTTACACTTCAAAAAACAAGAATAAAAAATTGTGAAACATTTATGCAAGTTACAAAAACATGATTCATTATTTTCATCAACAACCAAGATATTGGGAAGTGTCGAGAAAAAAGTCAATGGCTTTCATTGTTTTTTCATTATTAGGCCAACCAATATATGAACTATTTTCATCAATTAACAAAAATATATTGAAGAAATTTCCAATAATTAAAAAGAAAAATGACCTCATGGCTCTCCGAAATGCTTGAAACGGCGTCGATTAAAGCCTTGCCGAAGCCGGTAGAATTATCAATCCAAGCCACATCGAGCACAAAAAGAACAACTCCTAGAATCCCAGTGAAATAAATCCAAGAAGTTATCTTCTGCTCTCCCAAATCAAATATCGCAGAGTCCTCGCCAACAAGAAGCCCATCGGAGACAACACTCGTGCTCTTTTCATCAGTTTCTCCCTCGATGGATGTACCGGCGAGGAGATTCGTGGAAAATCGCAGGGATTTTGAAGGAAAATTTGGGTTTTTTAGAATGATTGAATTGGAGGTTTTTATGGGTTTTGTTGAGTGAGGGCAGGTTGATGTAGGCCTGAATCGGGTGGTTTGGTCATTGAGACGGTGAGAGAAGGAAAAGGGGAGCGAGAAGAGGAGAGAAGTGGCCATGAGAGAGAGAGAGAGAGAGAGAGAGAGAGAGAGAGTGGAGAAGCCACCAATGTATATGCTAGCATTTTCCCACTGAAGAGAGTATCTGGAGGATGTTATGCTTTTGGGTGGGATTTTTGGATTTCTTGGTGCCGGAAGCGTTGATGTTACCCGCCACGAATAGCCTACGCTGGTATCACGTGCACATGTTCTAACACGTGTTAAGCACATAGAGTAATATATTTTAGGGATTTTGGTGTGAGGTCCCTTTTGCAAATCTGTAGTGCAAAAAGTCCTGGGCGGAAGCTTTTTTTGCAAGGGTGGGGCTATTCTCAGCCCCACCTTTTACTAAAGGCAGTCCACTTTCTAAGTATAACCCACCCATTTGTATTTTTACTAAAGGCAGTACAATAAAAATTTAATTAATATACCCATTCTACCATTTACTAAATACAATCCATTACATAACAGAAATACTATAAGCAATCCATATTACCCCTAACACTATATTACTCCAATACCAAACCTAAAACATATTACCCCCAATACTTTTGTCTTAGGTTTGTTTGTATATTATTGGCAAACATTATATTTGGATTAAACCTGCTTCAAAACATGAAAAGTAGCACTCTATAACCATTATGGTATGATGTTGTTATGAAAAAAACTCATATTTCGATTGGAAAATAGAAAAAAAAAAAAAAAAAAAACTGTGTCGTGTTCGCATTCGGGGCCTGGTAAGGCCAAATGTGATGCTTTAGTATTCGGTAAGCCAACACCGAATATGAAGCTTTAATATTCGATAATATAATGCCGAATATGTAAGTTTAATATTCGACAATTACATATTCAACATTATCTTACCGAATATTAAAGCTTCATATTCGGTGTTGGCATACCGAATACTAAAGCATCACATTCGGTGTTGGATTACCGAATACTAAAACTTAACATTCGGCTTTACCGGGCCGAATGCGAACACGAACACAATTTTTTATTTTTCTATTTTCCGATGGAAATATGGTTTTTTTTCATAACACCATCACACCATAATGGTTATAGAGTGCTATTTTTCATGTTTTGAAGCATGTTTAATCCAAATATAATGTTATTCAATAATATACAAACAAACCTAAAATGAAAACTTTGGGGTAATATGTTTTAGTTTGGAGCATTGGGGGCTGAGGTTTTTTTTGCGTTTGTCGCTGTGGTTGCCGCTGTCTTTTGTTGTCACGGCTGCGGTGGTAGTGTTTGATGGCAGTGGAAGAAGAAGAACATGAAGAAGAAGAAGAAGTTGTTATTGTTTGAAAAGCTTGGTGATTGAGAAGATTGAGAGTAATGGGTTGTATTTAGACTTGGGGCATTCATGGCATTTCAAAACTTTTGTTTTGTATAGTAATAGGTTGCCTAAAAACTTAGTGGGCTGTAGTTAGAAAAGGATAAAATAGACCAATGAAATTATTAAATGGGCTGCCTTCAGTAAAATGGTGGGCTGTAAATAGCCCCACCCTTTTTGCAATCAGTCCTTTTTCTTTAACCGGACAAATATGTCCCCTAGCCCAAACTCTAATAATTTGATGGAAGAAGCTTCTTTTATATGCTTTACTGTTTTAAATCGTAAAAGAAGAGGGGGAGAGAGAGAGAGAGAGGAGAAATAATAGAAAAAACGATGAACGAAGAGAAAGAGATGCAGATGGTCACACATAACCACGATGCCGGAAACAGAGTCAAATGCCGGAGATTGCCGATCTGCGTTGATCTCCACCAGAATTCACCAAACTGCACCAATCTGCGTCGAGCATGATTATTCTTCCTCATATTTGAGGTTTAACATAGCAGCAGATTGTCCGATTAAGCTTGTGCTATATTTCGACCAAGCAGTCGTCTGATCATCCACACAATCTCATTCTTCTTCTTATTCACTGTGCTGGCTAAGCAGCAAATTTGCGCCGGACGATCTCATCTTCTATCATGGACCAGCTCGATCTTGCGAGGAAAAGCACGTCAATGGCGATTGCGTCATGCAGGACAAATCCGTTGGTCTCCGATGTTGATCGACGAGAGAGAAAATAGAGGTTGTATTTGATTTGCAACTGTATCATCTTCTTCCAATTTGTTCAAGGGGATCGAAGCATCTGCATTAGCTTTGGGGTTTATCGAAGAAGCCATCGGCGTCGAAGGGAGCAGCAGTGGTGAGATCACTGTCATTCATCTACTAGTCTACAATGTACTCGCCGGCCGATCTAGCTGATCTGCAACTGCAATGTTGGAGGGAGCAACAATGGCAATATTTGTAGGAGCATTTAGAGGTTTGGGAAGTAAATTTGATGGCGTTTGTTTTAAGTTCTGTAGATTTTATAAAATTTGTAGAGAATTGAGGAAGCCGATTGAAATTGGAAGTTCACTGTTCCATCCTGCATGGATATATTTGTTAGCACTAGACATTTGTCATGGATTTCTAAAAAATTGCTGATGTGTTTGGGGTCTGATTATGATTTTCCAATTTTTATATATATATTTTTTTGAGTGCTCTAGTGTCACGACAGATAGAAATGTAAAGGCGGTTCTTGGAAGTGTATTGAAAATGCATTAAAAGTGCAACTAAATGAATAAAATATGCAGTGAAATGCATAAAAAAAAAATTGCAGTGAAATGCAGTGAAATCTGACATTCGGCGCAGTGAAATCCAGTGTCCAGCATAATAAAATGCGGTGAAAAGGGTAAATCTGGTATTTAAAAAAAATAATTTTAATTTACAGGACTACATGCATTAAAAAATGTCAAAAGAGAACTTTAGCCATTAAAAATCCTAAATGTAAACTTTATGGAAGAGAGGTCTTTCATGAAAGCCAAAACTGGAAACCAAAAGAAGTTTTTAACTAAAAAATTGTTTTCATGATTGATGATTTTATAAAATAATATAACATAATATTCGCTCTCTATATAAGCTGTAGATTCAAACATTACCTGACATAATTTCTAGCATTCTTCAATTTCATCCTGTCTTCGACAATTAATAGCAGTCAGTTAAAACATTCCAAAAACAAAAAAGGTGATAATCTAAATCAGCATAGTACTACAAACAAAACAACTACAACAGATTACCTAGATGAAACATTCACAGCCTCTTTTGCAAAGATAATATGAGGAGTTTGAATCAAAACCTCTAAAAATGAAATAATAAAACGATTTCCAGGTGAAAACAAATCCAAAGCCATGAAAAACATCAGTAAGAAGGCAATAACCTAAACCAGTAAACTACAATATACCAAAAATTACAATACAAAATGTAATACATAAAAATTGGGATGAATCAACAATCTCAATACATGAAAATTTGTTCCACTTGAGAATTGAGAAATTTCTTTGGACAGCTAATCCCAGAAGTTTGAATCCAAATCTCCAAACAAAAAAAAAAAAAAAAAAATTCAAATCAGAACACTTTGAGCTCAAAACAAATTTATATCAAACGTAACCACCTAAAGACAAACCTCTCAACTAAAAATAGAGAAATAGTCTTACCTCTAGATACTTCACTCTAATATGATTTAGTCTTAAATTTGAACAATATATACTAAGCTTCTCCTTTCTTGTGATTTCTAGACCATCATACACAAGATGTTATTATTCTCAAATTCAAAAGCAGCAATAATTCTTTGACTAACCGTTTTATTGCCTAAAAAAAAAACTCAATACTTTTCCATACTTCTATTTTCTTTTGATTATTGGATCATCATCTTTATGAAAGTCCGTTATCATTTTTTAAGCGAATGATATAACTCTTATCATAGAGAGCATATGCATTCTCTTTTGCTCTACAAAACAAATTTATCATATCATCAATAAATCCCATTATTCACCCAAGAAAAATGTGAATTATACAGTCACAAACACATGAAATGAAGGGCAAATGAGTATTCTACTATCAAAACATGTAAGTATAATATAGTATAATTGTTTTTACTTACCTAGAATTGGTTTTAAATCCAAATTTTGATAAAATTAAGACAATGCCCTTCATTAAAAAATTGATGAAATTATAAATAAATAAATAAAACCTTAAGGGATTTTTACAAGGCATTATTTACCGGAATCAGTCGTTAAAGAATCCATTTTCATGGCTTAAATCGCTTCCGTTGCTACTGGAATCAGTCGTTGAACTTCTATCGGTAGTGTAGAAAGCATTTCTTGTTAATCCATCGTAGCCCACTTCCTTAGCTTCACAATCTGGAATAATCAATGGTGGGCTGATCTGTAAAGAGAGATTGGGCAAAGACGCAGCGATCTCATTGGGTTTTTGAGGTTAAGAAAATGGGAATGGTTTAATTACTCCAAGATGCACTGGGAATACACTCTAAATAGAAAGAGAATGAGAGAGAGTCCAATGATATATATATAAAGAGGTGTGATAGCAAAAAAAATAAATAAATATATAAAGAAAAGAGAGGGGTTGAGAGATATGAAGAGAGTTGAAAAGGAGTGATGAGTGAGTTGTGATTATATCATGAGTGGCTTATGATTTGCATGAGTGTTTAAACTTTAGAGAGAGGAGAGAGAGAAATAGGCTTTTATGAGGCTATATGAATGAATAAAACAAGCATGAAAAATAAGAGAAATGGGAAAGATTTTGCATACATCAGGGGTGCTCTGGGGTAATAATGTATAAGCTTTCGCTAACGATTCAAAAAATAAA
Organism: Hamamelis virginiana; assembly: GCA_017140935.1. Lineage (NCBI taxonomy): Eukaryota > Viridiplantae > Streptophyta > Magnoliopsida > Saxifragales > Hamamelidaceae > Hamamelis > Hamamelis virginiana. The sequence continues at coordinate 294,706 of JAESVK010000690.1, read as the reverse complement.
ATAAAATAAATTTCTGGATAGCAAATGCGTGAGAATGGAGAGAGAATTAATATTCATGCCTAGAGAAGAGTAAAATTATAAACATTACTATGCTCATTTATGTTGTGATATTCATAAAATTGTATGTGTTTAAGGTAGTTAACATCATAAAGATAATTATTTTTACCCACTTTGTGTAATTATATGAAAAAAACATAGTATCACAGAAATTTTGGCAACACAGCGAGACTCTCACCATCTCTTTCAACAAGTCATGATGTCATCTGCACTGTGTAGGCCCCATCTTACCTATGGCATCATGCTTGGCTGTGAATTATAATGCTGAGCCAATCAACTAATTACATAGAATATTAGATAAGATGCCTTCAAATATAACAAAGTTTGACAAGTAGTCAGAAGTTTATATCACCACATTCTTCCTATCTCGACTCACAACTTTAGAAGTATTGGCTCACTATAAAGATCAATCATACAATTTGAAGAATAAATGTCAGGACCCTCCTCAGATAATTGAAGCAATCTGTATGTTTCCTGTGCTTCCTTCAAGTACCCAACTTTGGTATAAAGCTTGATTAAAGAGTTGTAGATAATAGCATTCATGGATAAGCCTGAGTTTCTCAATGCATCAACATAACCTATAGCTTTTGTAGCACTGCCAACATCAGCAAAAGCATTTATTAACACACCATAGACAACAATATCAGGCTTCACATCATGTCCAATCATCTCTTCGAATAATCTCTCTGCCACCTCCAACTGACCTAATTTTGCAAGGCTTGAGATCACAGCACAGTACGGGATGCAATCGCTCACCAATCCTGCCTCCTGCATCTTTGTCACGTAGGGTTTTGCTATGTGTGGCAGATCAGCACTAGCTAACATTTGGATGAGAGGATTATAACTACATTTGTCTGGAATCACACCATGATTCTCCATACTATCAAACAACTTACATGCCTTCTCATATCTCTTGCCTATCCCATAAGCTTTAATCATCACATTGAACTCTAGGACACTCAGCTTTCTCCCCTCTTGGCAACAAATGAAAGCTTTCTCAGCTTCCAAAACATGCCCACGCTCCCCATATGCATCAATGTTGGCAGAGTAGCACTCAGAACTCATATTCCCTTTAAGATGGAATCTCTTAAACCATAACCATGACCTCTCAAGAATCCCAGCTTCTATGTACATTCTAGTCAGAGCAGATTGAGTGAATTCATCAATCACAAGACCCCTTTCATCCATCTCTGAAATAAGGTCTTCAGCGTTGCCAACCATATGCCTGATTGAGAATGCATACAGGAGGCTACGGTAACTCACAAGGTCAAGCTGGAGACAAGCTTCCTTCATCATTTTAAAGTAGCTTGCTGCCATTTTTATATTATCATGCTTAGCATGGATGGAAATGAGAATATTGTATGTTCTTGTGTCAAATGGGCATCGAAGCTCATCCATTCTCTGCATCAGGGAAGAAACTTCTTCTAGATGACCATGGTTGCCACAAATGTGAATCATTGTATTGAAAGTTACTGTGTTTGGTATAATCTCTTCTCTAAGCATCTGAGCGAAAGTTTCAGAAGCTTCTTGAAGTTCCCCTGCCTTCCCATAATTATCAATCAATGTATTGTATGTGTATGGGCTTAAAGAAACATGAGCTTGAGAAGCACTTCCTACAACAGTTCTAGTTGTTGGAGTAGTTCTGCCCTCATCCCTGAAAGATTTATCAGATGCCCACTTCTTGAAATATTGCTCTGCTTTTTTAAACTCCCCTGCCTTCTTGTACATTTGAACTATAATCCCCATCGTTACCTCATCAGGTTCCATCCCTTGTCTATTCATGAGTTCCAGCCAATGAAGTGCTTCTTCCTTATGACCACCTATGCTATAAACATCAATCAAGGTACCATAAGTTGAATTAACTGGCATAATTCCCCTGGCCTTCATCTCATCCCACAAATTTCGGACTAGGCTCCACCTCTGCGCTTTCCCGAGAATCCTAAGCACAATATTGTAGTGAATCACATTCAATTCATAACAACCCTTTTCCTTGAACCACTCAAAGATCTCCAAAGCCCTTTCCCAACTGGATTGCTCCTTCAAAATGATGCTCCTTTCCTTGTTACTAAGGCTTTCTTCCCATGGCCTCAAAGCCTTATCCAAATCCTCAACTGTTTCCAATGCTTGTAAAATCAAAGGAATACAACCTCCATAAGACAACCATTTCGTCGAACACTTGGCATGCGCCTTTTTTGCCGGACCATTCCCTTGTTCTGATCTGAATATACCCACACCATCCCTCTTATTTTCACTGCTAAAATCACCCCCAGTGTTTTTTATATCTGGGTTCTTGACTAAACCATGTTGCTTCAACCGAAGTCCAGGCTTAAGAAGAACATCACTTCTCCTATCATGCGTTGGTCGATAAACTCTACTAGACCTCTCCACCCCTCCATTGGGACTCTTAACTACTATTTGATGTCTAAGTTTCTTGGTGGATTCATTTTTATCTAATGGGAATACAGAAACTCCAATGTTGGGTTAAGTCTTTGTGGAAACCAGCATGTGGAAGCAATTGGTATCTAAATGCTGAAGCTTCACAAACATTTTTTTTCTCCTCTTTCTACAAATAGGCATGAAACGGACCAATAAATTGCTTAAAATGTAGTGAAGCCGACCCCCAAAACTGAAAAGAGTGTTATATATCTTTAATGGAGTACACCAAGATATTCAAAACCTAAGAAAGCACTCAAAATGAAGAGATATCAAGCAAACAACAAAATGGGCGTGCAATATGCAGCTTAAGAAGATCTTCAGATGTCCAAATAGTAATGGTAATCGTGTTTTGTTTGACGGTGTTGACCTCCATATTCCTCATAGAAATTCTTTGCATGGCTGAAACCAAGTATACGGTATACCCTCTGCAAACGAGCCCTTTGGGAGGAATGCTCTACACTCTCTGACCCAGCTTAGGCACCGCAAGTTCATTGTGTCGAGCTTATGGCCTTATTCCATAATCCTGAAGGAACTCACAGGTCACAGGGCGGCACCACTGGAAATCCATCTCTCTTGTGCATTGTGACGGGGCGAGTACAAGGCTAGTTTCCGTTTGTCAGCCCTGTAGGATGGTAAACCAACCAATTATTAGAATTAAGGGCCGTTTGCCTGTCAATCACTTTCAGAATACTGTTTGTAAAATTTTCATAATAGAAATTATTGTGATAAAAGCAATGTTTTAAAACCTCCACGGTTTATCGAATCGGAAGAGTGACCAGCTTAAGGGTCAACCAACTGTTCAACTCGGTTGAACTGTGACGTCATAGTGATATTATAAATATATTAATTATAAATTATTTATTTCTATTACTTAAGTGACTTTCTATATATATTTTTAAAAATAGCCTTTTAATCTACAAAAATTGAAGAATACAACTCATTCTTAAAGGCAACAGTGAACAGCCCCATAAATATAATATTTTAAGAGCAAGGAAAGTTCTAAAAAAATTATATAATTCATACTTTCGTCTTTCATAGAGCAAGGGAAGTTCTATTAAAAAAATATATATATATATTAAAAAAACTAAGAGCAAGGACTGACTGTATACAGTTCATAGAGCATGGAAAAATAAAATAAAAAAACAAAAACAAAAAGAAAAACAAAAAGGAGATCAAATGTGAGAAGAACTCACAATGCTTGATGAAGAAGATGCAGCTGCGAAGTGTGGAGTACTGTCTATTGAAGTCGTGAAAGCGTGAACTCGTGAAGGGGGCTGCCGCGAGGATGAAGGGTCAATGGTGAGGCCGTGAGGATGGAGGGATGAAGGGGGGTTGCCGCGAGGACGAAGGCCCGAATGGGGGGCTACAGCTTTGCCGCCGTGAAGTCGGTGAGGACAAAGAACATAAAGTTTAAGAGGTATGCAATTTTCGCAATCTGGGTGGGAGATGAAATGCCCCTGTAGCTTTTCGTTTTGAGGAAGGGGTTTTGGGGTAATTTACTCATTTACCCTTCTTCTCTTAAGATTTTTTAAGAAATTTGGGGGCTATTTTAGTCATTTGACCCACATTTTACTATTGGAAAAAAAGGTTTTTTTTTGTAACCCAGTCACAAACTCGGAAAACCAGTGGTTCAACCGGTGGGTTAACTGATTTTCATTAAATATGCCGGTTTTTAGCTTAGCTAGATTTTAAAGGGTTAAACCAACCGAAGGGGGACCAAGGTGGCGGTTCAACTGCCAACCGAAGGGGGACCGGGTGGCGGTTCAACTGGCCGGTTTGGTCCGGGTTTTAAAACACTGGATAAAAGTTGGGGTTGACAATCACTGAGACATAGTTTGAATATGGAGAATATTGAAGAGAGAATTCTTCATAGTGATTTTAACAAAAAGTTAATACAAACCGGCCCTTAGTTGTTAAAACAGTCCTATAGGTATGATGTTGGTTAATCCATTGATAAAAACTTTGAAGTGGTCAAATTTTGTCTTTAAGAGAGTTGGAGATTTTAAGAGACCGTGGCCTTGTGTAGCGGTTTTCCTAAAAAAATATAATAATAAAAAAAAATGTTACTTTACCCACCTATTTCACTTACATTTTCTCATCCACCTCACGTGGACTAATCATGTTTATGATATTAAAACAATAAAAAATTTACTTTTATTTATGTGAACTACACATTAAATGCCAACTAAAGAGGGTGAAATGAGTGGATGGAATAGCGTTACTCAAAAAAAAAAAAAAATTTGCCACATGGTAGGGAAGGGGACACCGTAATGCGGAATTTGAGGGGCGTATAGGATACAAGTCCACCACTTAAACAAATCACCACAGACTCGCCAAAGGAGGGAATCAAACCCATGACCTCTTAGATAAGAGTGATTGGCCCTGGTCAACTGGGCTAATCCAGTTTGTTCAAAAAAATAAAATTATAATAATAAAAAATTGTTCAAATAGCCCAATGCTATGAAATACGAAAAGAAAAATGTCACTTCACCCAACTTTTAACCCATTTTTTACTACCTATCTCATGTGGCGCAATTGTCTTTATCATTTTAAAAAGATAAAATATTACATTTATATTATATATCAAAAATAATATATATTATATATAAGAAATTTATGATTTTTAAATCATAAAATCGTCTTTAAGATTTTAAAGATAAAAATTTCTTTTTACTTAAAATTATTTTGATACTAAAATCATAAAACATCATCCAAATAATCCTATCAGTAGTGGCAGAACCAGGATTTGATCAGTGGGGGGCCAAAACGTTAAAGACAAAATTCAAAATTTAAACGTAGAAATATATTAAGATTCAAGGCTAAATTTCTTCATGAATAATAAAATAAATACATATTTAGTCTTTCAACCGAATCAATAGTAAAGAGACTGAAATTGGAGTATCAATATTGGAGGTTGGCATGATGCATTAGATTCCAAGTTTTTAGCATTTTTTCTTTTGAAGAGTTCATCATAGACGGCTTCCTCATCTATAAATCAAATAAAAATAATATTTATTTAGATTAAGCAATTTTCATTCACACTCAAACATAAAATAATATTATTATAAACAATCACAAATATGATTTTCAATCACAAAGGGTTTTCAATTGGTTCACCCCAGCCTCCTACAACCATATATACTGCCATCAATAAATCACAAATAGGATTTTCATTTGGCTTGTCTCAAACCTAGGGGTGTACATCGGCCGGTTTGGTCGGTCTATACCCTCATTATTTGAACCAAACCAATCACATCGGTTTGAAAAAAATGAAAACCATTAGGGACCGTGGCACTCATTAAAACCAACCAAATAGGGCAGTTTGGTTTGGTTTGGTTTTGGTCGGTTCAAACGGTCCCGTTCGGTTCTTGAACACCCTTGCCGAAAATCACATTAATCTAACTGTTGATTTCAGAGAAAACTGACTGCTAAAAAATGATAACATTTTTAAGAACAAAAAAGTCACAGTTACTCAAAGTTACGTTTTTCAAAAAACCAACAGTTGGATTACTGTGTTTTTCAATCTCGTTCTTATTAGGGATAGCTGATGTTAGCTTAAAATCAGCTAAGGCACTCTTGCCGTCAATGTTATTAAACCCGGACTGGACCGGCCAGTTCAACTGGTTGAACCGGGAACCTCTCCGGTTGGTTTAATCCACAAAAACTCATTTAAGTAAAAAACCGGTCAACCTAGCGGTTGAACCGGTTAAAAATTTGGTCAACTCGAGATAAAAGCTAATTTTTTTTTGAGGTGCTAAAATGACTAAAATAGTCCCAATTTTTTTTTTTAAAATCTCTTAAAAGCTAAGAAGGCTGAAAAGGCAAATTAGTCTAAAAAAATTCCAAATAGCAAAAAGAAACTAGAGCACCTAATTTAATACAATATTCTTATCTTGCATTTTTAAAAATATATATACTAAAGATTGATCAATTGTAATTATCAATTTTCAATTTTGATGACTGCACATAAATTCAAATATATGAATTGATTGTACAAACATTTAAAAAAAATTATATTTTGAATCCTTTACAGCTTTTATTCTAATAAATAAATAAATAAATAAATAATATATTTATGATGTCACGGTTCAACCCGGTTGACCCAACGGTTGAACCGATTGACCATTAATTCGGTAACTTTTCTGGTTCGATGAACGGTTCGGGTTTTAAAATAATGCTTGTCGTTAGATTTCATGGACGGTGAAAATAAGGCTTGGGCACTTAAGTGAAGTTGGAGCAAGGTCCAACCCGTGCGCAATCCGGCAGATCCCGACCCGGTTTCAATTTTGACCCGCGTGAAATTCCCAAAATTCAAAACCCATAAGCTTATTCCCTCAATTCAGCCAAAGAAAACCCTAACCCTCTCCTCTCCAACACAGCCAAGTAATTGTATTGGGTCTAATCGAGTGCAGTTTTTGATACGAAGGGGATTACAACTCGGTTCCGCTGAAGAAGATTGGTAAGAGAATCTTGAAAGTTGAAGGGAGATAAATGACAATGTCAAGAAATGCTGTTGCCACTGCCATTTTGAGGTCTGCTTCTTCGGCTCTTCCATTTACTGCTACTATCCCTCTTAATTTTTTGTTAAATCCACACTACGATGTCTCTTATTTTCATTCTCAACACATTTACGACTTCTAGTAATGGAAATCGTGTGAGGATCCAGACCCAAAACCAGTTTTTGAAGTCTATGAGAGAGCAATGCAAATCTGGTAGCTTCAGTAACCTTGATGATGCCCTTGGTTTATTCCATCGGATGGTCCAGATGCGACCTCTTCCATTGATCATTGATTTTAATAATTTGTTGGGCGCAATTGTAAGAATCAAACATTATTCGTCCGTTATTTCTCTTATTAAACGAATGGAGTTGTTAAGAATCATGCCTAGTGTTGTTACTCTGAACATCCTAATTAATTGTTTCTGTCATTTGAATCGTGTGGATTTGGGTTCCTCTGTTTTGGGAAAAATATTTAAACTTGGCTTTGAACCGGATTGTATAACGTTCACCACTCTGGTCAGGGGGCTCTGTGTCAAGGGTCAAATCTTGCAAGCTGTGGATTTGGTGAATGAAATTACAGAGAAGGGGTATCAACTTAATCGAATTACATACGGAACAATTATAAATGGATTGTGCAAGACTGGGAACACTGCTGCTGCTATTGGGTTGCTTAAAAAGATGCAAAAAGGAAGTTGCAAGCCTAATAAAGTAGAATACAACACGATAATTGACAGCCTTTGCAAGGACAAATTAGTGACAGGGGCCTTGAACCTCTTCTCAGAAATGATTCATCAAGGCATTACACCAGATGTTGTCACTTACTCCTCCCCTAATTCAAGGTGCATTCAGTTTAGGCAAATGGAAAGAAGCTAAAAGATTGTTTAATGAAATGGTGGGTAGGAAAATACAACCGAACGTTCCCACATACAACATATTTGTTGATACATTTTGTAAAAAAGGGATGATTGCAGAAGCTCAAGATATAATTGAAACAATGATTCAAAGAGGCGAACAACCTAATACAACCACTTATACTGCACTGATGGATGGATACTGTTTGCAAGGGAAAATAGATGAGGCATTAAAGGTGTTTGATGTGATGGTTGCCACGGGTGCTGCACCGAATGTTATTAGTTATAACTCCTTGATCAATGGATATTGCAAGCGTAAAAGAATAGATGAGGCTATGCATCTATTTCGAGAAATGCTTCACAAAGGATTAGTTCCTGATACTATTACTTACACCACTGTTATAAACGGCCTATGTGAGGTAGGGAGACTTCAAGCTGCACAAGAGCTTCCTAAAGAGATGCACAATCAAGGCCACACTCCAAATATCATTACTCATTCTATTTTGTTGGATGGGTTATGCAAAAACCAACGCGTTGACGAGACATTTGCACTTTTCCAAGCAATGGAAGTTAGTGGGTTGGATCTTAATATTACTACTTACACCATACTCATTAATGGTTTATGCAAATCTGGGAAACTTGAAGCTGCAAGGGAACTCTTTTATAGTCTCTCTTCCAAAGGGTTGTATCCTAATGTTTGGACATATAATGCCTTGATCAATGGACTTTGCAAAGTAGGGCTACTTGATGAAGCAAACGAATTGCTTATGTAATGAAAGAGAATGGGTGCTCACCAAATGCTGTCACATATGATACTATCATCCGGGGACTTGTTGAAAACAATAATGAAACATCGAGAGGAATGCAACTTCTGCACGAAATGTTTCGGAGGGGACTCTCTGCTGATGCTGATGCGTCTACTATAACCATGTTGTTGGATGTGTTATCAATTCATAGACAGGATCAATCATTTTTTTTGGAAATGCTTATGAAGGGAGAATTCCAAAGCTAATGTTGGTGTTTTTTCATGCGTTAAGAATTGATGATACCTACTGTAAGTCATTCTTATGCTGATCGTTTGAAGAAATTTAATTCCATGATATGGTACTTCGGTGCTTGTTCCTGTCCTAATATCATTTTCTTTCTTTTGGATTTTGAAACATCTAGCTTATTTTTGGCTTTCGCTTTTGTTTAAATAATTGCATTTCAAACTTGAAAGATGCTGCATTCTCACTAAAAGATTTGCTAATAAGGACTCTACTATTTGATATTGTATGGTTACATGATAAATGTTTAATCTTAGAAAATATAGCTTTATTGAAACAAAATTATTTAAATTGTGATGTTTGTTTATTTTCAAAAGAATGAAAATGTGGAAATGCTAAAAAGTTTCATATTTTTCCCGGTACATGTCAAGAACGGGGACTCGCTATGGCCATACTAAATTTGTTTCCATTTATCCTGCGGTGGTTCTAATTTGTTTCTATGCTCGCTATGGCCATACTAAATTCATCTTCTTCTCTCTCTCTCTCTCTCTCTCTCTCTGTGTCTCTCAACTGGGCATATCACGGTGTTTTGCTGCCATAGTTATTTTCTGTGTTTTGAGATCATTTCATTGTCCACGACAAAACTTCTGCACAGCACAAATGTCTTGGCAAACAGTGGATGATGTAGACTATGGATATTCTGACATATACTTGAAAACTGTACTAATTCCATTCGTATTGACCTCCATTCAAGGTGATAGTGTGAAAAGAGAGAGAAAGAAAATAATTAAGGATACGGCCAAACCAATGACTATTCGAAAACACACAATATTAATCACATTGAAATCACGAGGCATACTTAACAATATCAAAATTCCAGAATGTGGTTATTGAACATAAATACATGCAGAAGGAATGAAAAATCAATAGCAACCAAAATATTACTTTTGTTTAAATGGATTGATGGGCATGAAGGGTACCCAAAGATTCCCGAGGCGAAGGGGGCAATTAGTGCCATTCGGAGTGAGGCCTTTTTCATTCCCTTATATGAGCTTTTCCTCACTTATGGTGGAATTTTCAGGTTGACCTTTGGTCCAAAGGTTTGATTCCTTTTAGACTTGTATATCCTATTTTTGAGAATAGAAAATTTTATTCGATTAGTAAGAGCATACATACGAGTGTTGGATCAATTGTCTATTGAGTTATGTTTCAGTCGTTTTTAATAGTTTCTGATCCTTCCATTGCTAAACATATATTGAGGGAGAACTCAAAGGCTTATTCAAAGGTAAACCACTTGACCATATACGTATATATGATGAGCAACCAATTTTCTTGTAATTTCCAAACTAAACTTTTTAACATCCTTGATGTGCAGGGTATCTTGGCTGAAATTTTAGAATTTGTCATGGGGAAGGGACTCATCCCAGCTGATGGGGAGATTTGGCGTGTTCAACGACGTGCGACAGTCCCAGCATTACATCAGAAGGTAACATAATCACTATATTGGTTTAGTATTTGCACTGTGCACTTCCATGTTGTCTTTTTCCTGCAAGTGATATCTCCCACTAAACTTTGGTGGGAGAAAAATGTGAGATGGTATAATTACTTTGGATTTGACCTGTTTTGCCCCTGGTTCTCCTATATGAAAACTGAGATATTTCCATTGTTTGCTCTTCCTCTTTTTTTTTTTTTTCAATCGAAGTATGTAGCATCTATGATTAACTTATTCGGACAAGCTACAGATAGGCTTTGCAAGAAGCTAGATGCTGCTGCCTCTGATGGAGAAGACGTGGAGATGGAGTCACTTTTCTCCCGTTTGACGTTGGATATCATTGGCAAAGCAGTATTTAATTATGAATTTGATTCTTTAACAAATGATACTGGGATAGTTGAGGTATATAACTTCAGTCCTCTTCTGGTCTCACTTAAGTTGGTTGATTTTTTGTTGAACCTCTACTTCACATATATTTTTTTCTATGCTATGCTTAGCACAGCTGTTTACACTGTCCTGCGAGAAGCAGAAGATAGAAGTGTTGCACCATTTCCATTATTGGAGATTCCCATATGGAAAGACATTTCACTATGGCAAAAAAAGGTCACTGAAGCCCTTAAGCTGTTCAATGATATCCTCGATGAGCTGATTGCGATATGTAAGGTAACGTTGTCTTTTGTTGGGGACACACAGATGTGTGCCCTTTAGCTTTTCCCCCTCTATAACTGTTATAGAGATATGTGGATATATGTGCAAATACATGTGTGCATGGTCATATGCCACACCGTCACGTGGTCACGCCTGCTTGGGTACGCACACACATTCACTCACAAGACTGGACAGACTGATCCATGCTGTTCCCTCCCTATTACTAGTGCCAGAGATACGCCTCAATGTTTAGCTGGACATACCATGTATAGAACTGTTTTAAAATGGATCACTGTTGACATTTCAATTGAGAAGTATCTTATTGACTACTGTTTTAAAAAGGCCAATTTGAATTTGAGTTTCCAGAACATACCGGCGGAATTGGGATTTAGAGATTATTCCAGCTAGAGATAATATAGGATTTCTGCATTGTTAGGGATTATGATTAAGAAGCTTGTGGTAAACTGGTAATGAAGCAAAGTTTACATTTTTTAGCTTCAGAGAATTTGAATGGTTGATGAAAAATTGTCAGAAAATAGAAGTAGATGCTGGTATTCTAGAATTCTTATGGTATAATTTATTGCATCAGTAGTATATATGTCATGATATTCAAGAATCTTGCTTGTGTTTGTTCCATAAAATCACTTACAAAACCTTTGATGCAAAACTCTATTATCTTACTGCTGTTTCCTAGGTCAGAATTTTTTATTACATACTCATTCTGATTCTTAAATGCAAATGTGCACGTTTTCTTGTGGTTTACCTAAGTTGTGTTGTTTCTTTACCGGTTCATATATTGAATTGGAAGTCACTGATTCATCATGTTGAATGTAACTCACACGGTCTTGGCCAGTTTATAGGCGTGCTGTCCTTGTACCGATGCATCTTATATGCCTTTATCAATCTTTGGGCTCTTGAAATGCTACATGGCTGCTCAATTGGTTCACTTCTTTATTTATTTTCTTTCTTTATCTATGTGCTTGCAGAGAATGGTAGAACAAGAAGAACTGCAGTTTCATGAGGAATACATGAATGAACAAGATCCTTGTATTCTCCACTTCCTTTTGGCATCAGGAGATGATGTATGTCATTATTGATTTTTGAATAAGTCTATTCCTAACTCAAATGATTGAAAATTTTCTTGCACCTGTTTGTAGGTTTCTAGTAAGCAACTTCGCGATGACTTGATGACAATGCTTATAGCTGGACATGAAACATCTGCTGCAGTTAGGGGTGTATATTGGCCGGTTTGGTCGGTCTATACCCTCATTATATGAACCAAACCAATCACTTCGGTTTGAGGAAAATGAAAACCATTAGGGACCGTGGTACTCATGATAACCAACCAAAATAGGGGATGTTTTTCGACTTGGTTCGGTCGATTTATCATCGGTTTTAATTGACGCTAATTTGAAAAAATAAAAAAAATTCACAAAATTGTCACCCAAAAAAATTTTCACTACCAACTCCTATGTTCTCTCTCTTTTCAACTACTAGCAATGCGAAACCTGTTATGCATGAAGTAATTTGAAAATTGTGTCACTCAAGATCAATCACTAGTAATTGGAACCTATTATGCATTAAGTAATTTAAAATTTGTGTTACCCAAAATCAACTACTAGTAATTTTCAAATAAAAACCTGTTACCTACCAAGTACCAATTTCCAAAACAAGTTACAATTGGGCTAATTCATACAACTACAATCAAACAAGCATGCATTATGCAAATAGTAAGGGTGTACATTGGCCGGTTTGGTCGGTCTATACCCTCATTATATGAACCAAACCAATCACCTCGGTTTAAGAAAAATGAAGACCATTAGGGACCGTGGCACTCATTAAAACCAACCAAATAGGGCGGTTTGATTTGGTTTTGGTCGGTTCAATCGGTTCTGTCGGTTCTTGAACACCCTTACTCAAACCTCCTATAGTCCAATCACCACTATAAAATATTTAAAGTGGTGTATCCGTACATTATGATTATACTGCAAGTGGTGCACTTATACTATACATACACACACACACACACACACACACACACACACATATATATATATATATGCTATTATAAGGTCGACCTGACGCAAAGCTACGTCAAGCCACTTTCATATGAGATTTTGTAAAATCAACCGTTGGATTAGATACTCCTCTTTTGTATGTCATGCCTACAAAAAATCACAGTGATCCAACAGTTGGTTTTTGAAAAATGTCATTGTGAAAATATGCAACTTATTTATTCTTCAAACCATCACTATTTTTTTATAGTCAATTTTTTCAAAAACCAACCGTCGAATCATTGTGATTTTTTGCAGGCATGACATATAGAAGAGACTTATCTAATCCAACGGTTGATTATACAAAATCTCATATGAAACTGGCCATATGAAAGTGACTTGACGCAACGCTGCGTCAAATCGACCTAATAATAGCATCTTTATATATAAAATAAAGAACATACAATAAAATAATACACACACACACACACACACACACACTAAATGAAATAATTGAAAGTCCAAAGGAGGGGGGGCCATGCATATGCAGAATCCTTGCCAAAGCTTGTGAATCCTTCACTATACCAATGATATCAAAAGAAAATTCAAAACTTAATTGGTGGCCTAAGTAGTTCCGCCACTGCCTATCAGTACATGCTAACTTTTGCGAAGTTCATAGGTGAAGCTCATGGGTGACTGTGGGATACATATTTTGAAAAACTGATTATTGGATTAGATACTATGCATATGTATGTCAAGAATGCCAAAAATCATAGTGATCCAACAGTCGGTTTATCAAATCTGTCACTAAGAAAAACTGTGACAGTTTTCGGGGGTCATAATATTTCACAATTTGTATTTTGAGATGCCTACATCATATCACTGTGATTTTTGGCAGACGTGACATCCATAACAAGGGTATCTAATCCAATGGTCAATTTTTTAAAATATGCATACAACAATTTTCTATGAGATTCATGCTGACTTTCACGAAAGTCAGTACATACTTACCATATCGAGTCTCATTATACAGGTCTCATTATATATACCATCACATATACAAATTCAAGCAGTGAATGTGCCACTTCTTATTTCTAAAACTTTCTCAAGCGAGTATGAATTTCTATGAACACGAGAGAGTACAAACAAAATCTCTCACTCGGACACTCACAGAGAGGCAAAGGAATCGGGCATATATATATATATTGTAACCGTCTAGCTTGGAAGCATGTGAGAGAGGGAGAGGCTCACGCCTTCCACGCTCAGTTGCAAAACGACGATGAGAGTATATGACTATCGTATCCCCCTGGCAGAGAGCTTATGACAGAGAGAGAAAGACGTTATAAAGAGAGAAAGTAATTAGCATATAGTATAGAGAAAGAGAGGGAAAAAAAATACTCGGATTGATAGCTTTCATTAGTTTCATGGACGACACGTACGGAAGCCTCTGAACCATTTCAGCTCTAGGAAGATGCTCTTCTCTTTCCCTCTTTCTCGCTCCACCTGCTTTTCAATCTCCTTTATAAACACATGCACACACATATATGTTGTTGGAAGATAATTTGTAATTTTCTTGGAGATATGAAAAGTCTAGGTTTTCTAAGTCAAAGAGGAAGAAGTTTTAAGTGTCTGTCAATCTCCCAATAAGCTTGGAACTAGAGAAAATGTTAAGTGCAGAATGTCTCTGGAATTTCCAGAAGCAAGTTTAAATAGAGGTCTTCCTTGTATTAATGTAAATTAATGTAAGTTCGCTTTCATTCCTTTGTGCAGCAGCAAAAGGAAGAAGCAATCTTGCATTAAAAAATTCCCTGTATAATCAAGTTTGTCAAAAGTAAAAGTCCAATGGAAAACTCCTCTGTTTTCTTCTTCATTTCATAATAGAAATTCAGTTCTTATATTCCTTATATTTACTTTACCATTATAAATTTCCACCTTGCTTCTGTTGTCCCCAACAAATTTGGTATCAGAGCTATTTTCCAATCTCTATCGTCCACTTTCTTTATTCCTAAAACCCTTCCCATTCAAACAAATGGCAGCCAACTCTGTTCCAACCATGTTTGCATACTCTCCAAACCAAGTTCCCATTTTTGAAATAGAGCATTATGACTATTGGGGCAGCCAAATGAAGACCGTATTCATCTCCCAAGATCTTTGGGAAGTGGTTGAAAGCAACTACTCGCAACCACCTGAAGGAGGAAGTTCTTCGAATTGGACAGAGGAACAACAAAATCAATACAAGGAGAATGTCAAGAAAGATGCAACTGCACTCAGGTATTTCCAACAGGGGGTAAGTAAATCCATCTATCCTCGTATCTTTGGTGCCGCTAAAGCAAAACAAGCATGGGATATTTTGAGAAATGAATTTCAAGGAAATGATAAAATACTCTCCATAAAGCTCCAAACTCTCTGGAGGGAATTTGATAATATGTTTATGAAGGAAAGTGAAAGCATTCACGATTTTTTTTCTCAAGTTGCTAGACTTGTTAATCAAATCCGGAGCTATGGAGATATCATTGAAGACAAGAAGATAGTTCAAAAGGTTCTCCGCAGTCTTCCTCCAAAATTTGATCATGTTGTTGCAGCCATTGAAGAATCTAAAGACCTTTCATCATATACTTTTTTTTTTTTTTGGTCGAGACCCAGTGTTTCCTCAAAGCTGACAACCAGAGACTAATCACTGTTCGCGCCGCGTAAGCCCACGAAGGGGTAAAGTGCTAGCCCAGGGATTTTTTATCAAATATCCATTGCCCGGACACGATGTGGGGAGCATGCCCACTCGAACCCGGGGTGGAAGTTTTGAGGCCAAGCTGCTCAACCAGCTTGACGAACCCAGTGGGTTCTTTCATCATATACTTTGCATGAACTAATGTGTTTTCTCCAGGCACATGAGTAAAGAATAAATAGGTCATCAAGCCAACCTCTGGAGCAGGCCTTACAATCCAAACTCAGCTTCTCCAACAAGCGGACAACTAAACCAGAGCAATGGAAAAGAAGGGGCTCTCATTCTATAAGAAGGGAAAAGATCAGCACAGCCGAAATGAAGTTGATGGAAAAGCAAAGGAAAGAGGAGAAAATTCCCAGCAAAGATCGGGTAACTCCAACTTTCACTGCCGCATATGCAAAAAGTCCAATCATGAAAGTAAAGATTGTCGATTTAAATGCAAAAGATGCAGAATTCCTAACCATTCTCAAAGAAATTGCTGGTTTCAAGAGGAAAAGGAAAATGCTGAAGCAAATTTTACAAAAGAAGAAGCTGATCAACTTTTCTCTTGCATGAATGTTCAAAATAAATCTCAACTTGTCTGGTACCTGGACAGTGGCTGCAGTAACCATATGACAGGAAACCGAGATATCTTCATGGAGCTTGACCAAAACAACACTTCTCAAGTAGAACTTGGAGATTGAAGGCTACAAAGTGCTGAAGGCAAATGAATCATTACTATCCACACAAAGGGAGGTAACAGAAAACTCATTAGTGATGTTCTCTATGTTCCAAATCTTACTCAAAATCTCTTTAGTGTTGGAAAACTTCTGCAAAAGGGCTATTCATTGTTTTTTGAAGATGGAAAATGCAAAAATTTTTATACGAAAAACAATGCCACAGTGGCTGAAATTGAAATGAATCAAAACAAAGTTTTCCCTCTTATTATGCCATTTTTTTTTTTTTTTGGAAACTCCAATACTTTATTAGGAAAACCTCACTTTTGGCGGAGGAAAACCTAGGAAACAAAAAAACCAACTTATAACAACCAAATAACCTGGGAAGATAAATATACAAATAAACCCATCCCAACTAATAATCTTAGAACAAACCAAAACCTGAACTACCAAACTGATAAAACAACCCACATAAAAAAAAACCCAAGACCGAAACCAGATTTACAATCTTAACAAAGGAAGGCCAATCTTATCAATCTTTAGAATGCCTCTCAGCCGATGCGGTATATCCTCAAAACTCGTCCAAACTTTGGATTCTTGACATCCCCATTTTGCCAAGAAATCAGCAGCATCATTACATTCTCTAAACACATGCCAAAACACCACCTGCCTACCAGCAATAATCTGAATAATCTCATCCCAATAATCTTCAAGATACCATATTCCACATCTCTTTTTCTCCAACCAATGGACCACAAGCAGAGAATCTAATTCCACTTCCACTTTCATCAAACCAAGTTGTTTACAAAATTGTAAACCATGCAGCAGGGCCTTTAATTCTGCAATATTGTTTGTACCATGACCTAACTCTTTAGAGAAAGCCAAAATCAACTTTGCATTCACATCTCGTATAACTCCACCTGCCCCATACACCCAGGATTATCATTACAACTTCCATCTACATTTAATTTAAACCATCCATCAGTCGGTCTCAGCCATTTAACAATCTTTAAATTTTCCTGTTTGGGTTCTTTAACAGGGATAGACAATTTAGCCAAAACTCTCATATCATCCATCTTTAATTTATTTCCTGCTTTCAATCTCATACCTGCCCAAGAAATTGCTGCTTTAATCGAGATCCAAAGTGCTTTCACAGATATATATTTCTCTTCCATCCAAGCTTTACATCTCCACATCCACAAAGCCCAACTCTTATTATGCCATTTGTTGAAAAAGTTGCATTCAAAAGTGAAAGTCTTGAAAAGACTTCCTTGTGGCATTTGAGATATGGCCACTTGAATAACCAAGGGCTGCAATTACTCAAGCGAAAGAACATAGTGATTGGACTTCCTTCAATCGAAAAGAAAAATCAAATTTGTGAAGGTTGCATTTATGGGAAGATGCATAGACTTCCATTTCCTAAAACTGCTTGGAGAGCTAAAGCTTCATTAGAGTTGGTGCATTCTGATATTTGTGTCTCAAGGACTCCCTCTCTTGGTAATAAAAAATATTTTATACTCTTTGTTGATGATTACACAAGAATGATGTGGGTTTTCTTTCTTAATCAGAAGTCTGAGGCATTTTCTTCAGTTCAAAATCTTTGCAGAAAATCAAAGTGGATATCAAATCAAGACTCTTCGGACTGATCGTGGAGGAGAATACATCTACACTCCATTCATGAAGTATTGCAGAGAAAATGGAATTCAAAGACAGCTCACTGTTAGAAAAAGTCCGCAGCAAAATGGAGTAGCGGAAAGAAAAAATCGAACCATTACAGAGATGGCTCGAAGTATGTTAAAGGGTAAAGGTCTACCCAATAAGTTCTGGGCTGAAGCTGTTAATTCAGTAATTTATATTCTCAATCGATCTCCCACAAAAGCTGTTCGAAACAAGACTCCATTTGAAGCTTGGAATAAAAGGAAGCCAGTGGTCAATCATTTTAAAGTCTTTGGCTGCATTGCTTATGCTTTAGTTCCTTCTCAAGACAGAAAAATTTGATGAGAAAGGTGAAAAGCACATATTCATTGGCTATAGTGATGAGTCTAAAGGCTATCGGCTATTCAATCCGAAGACAAACAAGCTGCTAGTTTCAAGAGATGTGGTATTTGATGAACTGTTAGCATGGAGTTGGGAAGAAAGCTCATCTCAAACACCAATGACTTATGAGTTTTTGGAGCCATCAACAAGTCAAGAAGCTGAACAACCTCAACTCACTCCAGCTCAATGTCCAAATTCCAGCCCTGCAAGATCACCAGCTTCAAGTTCTTCAAGTCACGAAAATTCAGAATCGCCACCAAGAAAGGTGCGTTCTTTAAGAGATATTTATGAATCATGTGATGTTGCCTTTCTTACTTGTGAACCATAGGTTTTTGAAGAAGCTGCCAAAGAAAAAATATGGAGACAAGCAATGGATGAAGAGATTTCCACAATAGAAAAAAATAAAACTTGGGAGCTTGTTGACTTGCCAAAAGGAAAAGATGTTATTGAACTGAAGTGGATGTACAAGACTAAATACAAAGAAGATGGCTCCATTCAGAAAGATAAAGCAAGGCTGGTTGCATAGGGCTATTCGCAGCAGCTTGAAATTGACTTCAATGAAACCTTTGCCCCAATTGCTCATATGGAGACTATTTGGACTGTTCTTGCATTGGCAGCACAATTGGAGCTAACAGTATACCAGCTGGATGTGAAATCAGCATTTCTTAATGGCGAGCTTGAAAAAGAAGTGTACGTGGATCAACCAAAAGGCTATGAAGTGAAAGGGAACGATGACAGAGTGTATCGACTCTGAAAGGTGCTCTATGGCTTAAAACAAGCACATAGAGCCTGGAATAGTAAGATTGATGAGTATTTTTCAAGAAATGGTTTTCAAAGAAGCCCAAGCGAACCATCACTCTATGTCAAGAAGAATTGTTACAAAAACTTTCTCATAGTTTGCTTATATGTTGATGATTTAATTTATTTGGGTACAAATGAGAAAATGGTTGAATATTTCAAAAGGAGAATGATGGGGGAGTTTGAGATGACATACTTGGGTCTAATGAAGTATTTTCTTGGGATTCAAGTAAAACAATCAAAGGGAGAGATTTTTATTTCTCAAGAAAATACATTGAAGATTCGCTGAAATAGTTTCAAATGAGCAAGTGCAAACCAGTTTCAACTCCCATGGCTTTGAATAAGAAGCTGCAGCAAAATGATGGTGCTGAAAAAGTGGATGAAAGATCCTTCAGAAGCCTTGTCGGATCTTTGATTTATCTCACCAATACAAGGCCAGACATTATGCATTCGGTAAGCTTAATTTCCAGATTTATGAATGGACCAAGCAAGTTCATTATGCAACAGCTAAAAGGGTATTAAGATATCTTCAAGGAACAAAAAGGCATAGTCTCTTGTATGTGAAAGAGAATGACAACAAGCTTACTGGATTTACTGACAGTGATTGGGCTGGTTCATTGGACGATAGAAAAAGCACATCAGGATACTTGTTTTGTCTTGGCACGAAGGTGATTTCATGGTGCTCAAAAAAGCAGAAGACGGTTGCATTATCCTCGGCCGAAGCTGAATGCGTTCCAGCCACAGATGCAACGTGTGAGGCTATTTAGTTAAGAAGAATACTCTCAGATTTGAAGCAATCGCAGGAGGAGCCAACTATCATTCATTGTGACAATAAGTCTGCAATTGCGATGAAAAAAAATCTTGTCTTTCATGCCCGATCAAAGCACATCGAGCTTCAGCATCATTTCATTAGAGAGTTGGTAAGCAAATGAGAAATTCATATGGAGTTTATCAACACCAATGAGCAACCTGCATATAATCAAACAAAATCTGTCACTATTGAAAAATTTGAGAAGTTAAAGAAGCAACTGAAAATTACAAATTAAGAGGGGGGGTGTTGGAAGATAATTTGTAGTTTTCTTGGAGATATGAAAAGTCTGGGTTTTCTAAGTCAAAGAGGAATATGTTTTAAGTGTCTGTCCATCTCCCATTCTCCCAATAAGCTTGAAACTAGAGAAAATGTTAAATGCAGAATGTCTCTGGAATTTTCAGAAGCAAGTATAAATAGAGGTTTTCCTTGTATTAATGTAAGTTAGCTTTCATTCCTTTGTGCAGAAGCAAAAGGAAGAAGCAATCTTGCATTAAAAAGTGTATTATCACCTATTGTTAGATCCTGTTTAGGAGTGAGCAAAAACCGAACCAAATCCCTGAACCGAACCAAACATCACAAAACCGACGTATTTGGCCGGTTTTTTTATATCCCCAGTTCATGAACGGTTTTGGAAATTTTAAAACCGGACTTACAGTTTGGTGCACGGTTTTAAGCAAAATAACGGAACTCATAACCGAACCGGCCGAATATATTATTATATAAACATATATATAGTAATAGTAATATATAATGTAATATTATATTATAATATAATGATAGATTTAGTAAAGAATAAACTAAAAAGTCTAACCTACAGGAGTACAGGCTGCAGGAAGTCAGAGCATCTCCAACCATCAATAGCCATTTTGCCTCTCCAAATCCCATGAACAGTGTTTTGCCTCTTCAATTTGCCTATTCAAATGAAATGTCACTCCAACCATGACCATGCAAAATGCCTAACATTAATATTTTAATGTTATTTTGACTTTTTGTCAAACTATAATTTGAATATGATATAAACGGTAATATTTTGTAACAGAATTTTAAAAATAGTATTTTTTTCCGATAATTGATATTTTAACGACAAATTTTTAATAGTTATAAATTAAATTGAAGTATGGAAAATTTAAAATTCAAAATAAAAAAAAATTTGTTTTCAATTACCAAAATTTTAAATTCAAAAATATAATTTGCATATGCCAATTCAAAATTTATTTTGTTGTGGAATATGAAATTCAAAATTGCAAAAACATTTTCGGTTAAAATTTAAATTCAAAATTCAAAATTTCAACCGCCAAAATTCAAAATTCAAAAAATTTAACCGCCAAAATTCAAAATTCAAAATTCAAAAAAAAAAACCGCCAAAATTCAAAATTCAAAATTCGAAATTTCAACCAACTAAAATTCAAATTTAAATTTTCAAAATTCAAAATTCAAAATTTTGAATTTGACCGCCTAAATTTCATCTATAAATACAATCATTTTCCTTCATCATTTTCATCCATTACAATTTCCACTTGCTCTTCAAATTTCAATACCCTACTTCTACCTATGGCTTTAAATAACCTCCTCATATATGATTTGTTTTTTGATGACGATCGTAATGATATTGAGTTGATAGCAAACGTTATCATAGAAGAAGAGGAGCAAGCTAGTCGGAGACGGCCAACAAGACGTCGTGGTTCTGTTCCAGGCCACAATATCATTGATCGCGGTAGAGCGGATGGTCATGATAGGCTTTATCGTGACTATTTTGCTGCAGAACCAATTTATCCTGCTCATCTATTTCGGAGGAGGTTTCGAATGAGTCGCAATCTTTTTGTTCGAATTCAAAATGGCGTTGAAGCTGCATGTCCATACTTCACCCAAAGAAGAGATGCTTGTGGTGTTCTTGGGTTGTCTTCCCTTCAAAAGGTAACAGCTGCAATGAGGATGCTTGCTTATGGAGCATCAGCTGATTCTGTTGATGATTACGTACGGATCGGAGAAAGCACTGCCATTGAAAGTTTGAGAAGGTTTATTAAAACAGTGGTTGCAATGTTTGGTGACCAGTACTTAAGGTCACCAAACAGTGATGACGTTGCTCGATTGCTAGCTATTGGCGAACAACGTGGCTTTCCCGGAATGCTGGGAAGTATTGACTGTATGCATTGGAAATGGAAGAACTGTCCAACTGCGTGGCAAGGGATGTACACTGGTCACATCCACGAACCAACTATTATTTTAGAAGCCGTGGCTTCTAAAAATCTTTGGATATGGCATGCTTTTTTTGGGATGCCTGGATCACTTAACGATATTAATGTGCTAGACCGATCTCCTATTTTTGGTGAACTTGCCGAAGGACGTTTTCCACCCGTCAACTATACGATTAACGGGCACAATTATACAAAGGGGTATTACTTAGCTGATGGTATATATCCTAAATGGTCAATGTTTGTAAAATCAATCCCATGTCCACAGGGACACAAGAAGGAATTTTTTAAAGATTCTCATGAGGCTGCAAGGAAAGATGTGGAGCGAGCATTCGGTGTGCTCCAAGCACTGTTTCAAATCATTCGTGGGCCTGCCCGTTTTTGGGATGAAGAAACACTTCACGATATCATGACAGCGTGCATAATAATGCATAATATGATTATTGAGGATGAGGAAGATACCAGTGACACTGATATGCCTTATGATTTTCCTGGCGAGCCTGTATCAGTGTCACATGAGCGTACATCAGACCTAGTAAATTTCATTGAAACATATCATCGCATTAGAGACACCCAAGCCCATAATCAACTCCAGGATGATTTAGTTGAACACTTATGGAAATGGCATGGAGAACGTTAGGAAATTGGAAGAC
>JAESVK010000690.1:235758-262996 GCA_017140935.1 Hamamelis virginiana | reverse complement strand
CAACAAAACATTCTTGAGTGATAATTCTGAATTTTCAGTATGAATAATGAATTTACCGGTCTTAGTGATTGGGAGAGTCTTACCATCACCAACAAGCACTTGAACGGAGCCTGAAAAATTTTGAGACTGTTGAAGCATTGTGGGATCATATGTCATATGGCTGGTGGCTCCAGAGTCGGGCAGCCAATGTGATTCAGATAGGTGAATGGAAGATGGATTTGGTCCAAGTTGAAGACCTGCAAATGCCTGTGAAAGATTGCTGTTTCTAGAAGCATTATATCGAAAGAAACATTTGTTAGCATTATGCCTATATTTCTTACAAATCTGACATTGTACCACTTGCTGTCCAAGATTATTTGGAGGAACAAGGTTGTTGGAGAGACCCATATTACAGTTGTTGAAGACCGAATTAATTGGAGGTGGTTGACAAGGTCGTTCACCCATTAATCCACCCAAATGGAATGGATTGGGCTGATGAGCTCGTGCACCCACTATGTCTTGTTGATTGAACGCAAAACCAAAACCACCACGATTACCATCACTATTTTGAGTACCACCACTGTTTTGAAACTTACGATTGTTTGGGCGTTGACCACGACCTTGATTGTGATTTGTGGACAAAGCAGTCTGAGTATCATGGTCATTCAAGTAAGCACTTGTGTTAAAACGAGACAACCTCTGCTCATGACCCAAAAGACGAGCACGAAGCTCTGTGAAGGTTGGGTTCACTCTGATTTTCCATAGTGATAACAAATAGATTGTAGTCTGCCCCTAAACCATTAAGGACAATGGTCACAAGGTCTGTGTCTGGAATTTTATGGCCAATGGCAGCAAGAGAATCAGCCACGGTTTTGATGTTTTGTAGATATTCGGTAATGGTTTTGGTCCCTCATTTTGTGGTATGGAGTTCATCAACGAGATTAGAGCATCGGGCTTGAGATTGTTGGAGAAACAACTCATGTAAGAGATCCCAAATTTCTTTTGAAGTAGATAGACCAAGTGTTTGGGCTGCAAGTCCCTCATAAAGAGTTGCAGTTATACAGGATTTCACAAAGTGGTTATACTTACGCGAGGCAATGTAAGCAGGATTCAAAGACAAAGAACCAGTTTGGGTTGTATCTTTGAGAGGATCGACAGTTCTAGGAGGTTGAGTAATGGAGCCATCAACATGACCAATTAGATCTGTACTAATAAGTATTGATTCAACCTGACCTCACCATAAGAAGTAGTTTGTGCCATCAAGTTTTACTGACACAAAGTTTGTGATGTTGGTAATAGGGAGTGGTGTGTTGGGGGTTTGGTTGAAGAGGAAGAAGATGATGCCAATAAAGACAAAGACTGAAAAAAAATCTGGAAATGGAAGTGGAAAGAGGAAAGACAAGGAAGAAGATAATACCTTCAAGAATATTGCAACAATCAATGAAAGGTTAAGATGGCTCTGATACCATGTAGACAAACCAGTTTTGCTGACTAGTTTTTGTGTGTCAAAGCTTCACACACATATTGCTTATTTATAATAAAAGGGAAGATCCAAACAAGGAAATCCCAATATTACAATCAATCAAAATACAATCAAGAGAGAAGATATTATGGAGGGAATTAAGGTCTTATATGCTGATTAGGTTCTCTCCCGCCACTTAATGTACAGAGCCTGACCTTCCTTGATGTCAATACCAACATGCTCTGGGGCGAATTGCTAGCTGAAGTATGCAATGCCAAGTCATTGACAACTTTATTGCTGTCAGATAACAACTTCACTGGTAATATTGACAACACTTTCAGGAGATGTCTGAACCTCATGGATTTGATATTGTCTGGGAACAACCTTAAAGGCAAAATACCTGGCTATTTAGGGGAGCTTCAACTGGTTACTCTGGAACTGTCAAAGAACAAATTTTCTGGACAAATTCCTGACCAACTGTGGGAGTCATGAACCCTTATGGAGATATCTCTCAGCGACAATTTTCTTGTGGGTCAGATTGCATTGGCACTTGCTAAAATCTCAATGCTGCAGAGGCTGCAGTTGGATAATAATTTCTTTGAAGGGAGCATCCCAAGATCTATTGGAAAACTAAAAAATATCACTAATCCGTCGCTAAGTGGGAACCAGTTGACTGGAGAGATCCCTTTGGAGCTTTTCAACTGTACAAAGTTAGTGTCTCTAGATCTGGGTGCAAACAAGCTTATGGGTCCAATTCCAAAATCTATATCTCAGTTGAAACTACTTGACAATCTGGTGCTATCCAAGAACCAATTCCAATACCTGAGGAGATCTGCTTTGGTTTTCAAAAGGTGCCTTTACCGGACACTGAGTTCACTCAGCATTATGGCATGCTTGATCTGTCCTATAATGAGTTTGTAGGCCCCATTCCAGCATCAATTAAGCAATGCATTGTTGTGACTAAGCTACTGTTGCTGGGGAACAAACTTAATGGTAGCATTCCCCATGAGATTTCAGGTCTGGCAAACTTAACCTTGCTTGATCTATCATTCAACTCTTTGACAGGGCTGGCTGTACCACAATTCTTCACTCTGAGAAACCTCCAGGGACTTATCCTTTCACATAACCATTTAACTGGCTCAATCACTGATGATCTGGGCTCACTGATGCCAAGCTTAGCAAAGCTAAACCTGTGTAATAACTAGCTCATAGGTCGATTGCCCCCAACCATATTCAGCATCAAGAGCCTAACTTACTTAGACATCAGTATGAATTATTTCAGGGGGCCCATCTCTTTTGATTTTGGAACCACCACTTCTCTTTTGGTACTTAATGCCAGCAACAATCATTTGTCTGGTGACCTTGGTGATTCACTCTCAAATCTAACTACCCTTTCCATTCTCTATCTTCACAACAACACCTTCACAGGCAGCTTGCCTTCCTCGCTCTCAAATCTTGCTGCCTTGACATACCTTGACTTCTCCAATAACAATTTCCAAGAATCTGTGCCTTGCAATATTTGTAACATAGTGGGCCTTGCCTTTGTCAATTTCTCTGGCAACAGGTTCGCAGGATACATTCCAGCAACTTGCACCAAGGCTAAACACTGCATTGCTGACCAACCTGTTTTCCCTTTCTTGTGAGGCTATCCACCTGCGCCCTCTCTAACCCAAGCCTCTGTTTGGGGTATTGCACTTGGTGCCATGTTCATCTTTGTAGTCCAACTCATTTGTCTTCTCAGGTTTAGGTTGCTGAGGCAGGAAGCACTAGTCCTTGATGGGGGAAAGGGTAAGCTTGTAACAGCAATTGAGCCTGATGAGCTGCTGGGTAAGAAGCCAAACGAACAATTTACTAGTAATATGCCTTAAAAGCCAACCATAGTGTTGATTTTAGGACTGTTGACATTCATACTTTTCATTTATTAAATAAATTGATTGGGCAAATTTATTTATTATTCTCCTCATTCTTATATGTTTGAATAATAATTATCCATAGATTAAACAAATGTTGAGAAAATAATTACTCAAGAGTTGAGATAAAGGAAACTTATATTTCTGAGAACATTAATCTTAAATATTTCTAGTTGTAGGTTTATTAAATGGGTAATGATAAACCAGTAAGTAAGACTAGCACAGGTTATGTTTACGCAATTAGAGGATAATGAGTCTCAAGTAATTGTGTAGAGATACTAAAGCAAACCTATGGGTGCTTGTTAGAGGACAATTACACTGAATGTGATCGACATAAAGTTCACTATATGGAGTTTTATTTACCTGTCAAATAGTAACTTACAAGTTACAGTGACATAAGTAATCCTTAGACCTGAGGCATCATAGTTATCTTGTATTTGAGACATTAGAATTTAATGATACACCTTATATATCCTACCCAAGGTCTCTATACACATAGTTGTATCTATTGGTCCTAATGGCACAAGTATGGAGGTAGGTGAATGCATAACAAGGAATCCATCACTCTCAAATAAAGAGAGAGAATGTCATATGTAATCTTTACTGATATAATTCATAGGAATCTCTAGCCAGAGTGGAGTGACTTTGAAAAGAGTTTTCAAATGACACTTATGTGAATTGATATCATAGAATGGTTTACATATAATTAAGTTGGTAGTTTGACAGTTATCCATACTATAATAACTTAATTGGGACATTATGTGTTGGAAGGATCTTATTATGTCTTAACTGTTAACTGAAGGGTTCACTTTATTATTCTTCATAAGGGAATTAAAAAGAGTTTCTAATTGAACCCAAATAGAAAAAGTTCTGTTCAGGGACATGATAATTTTTCAAGCCTACTACTGAATACCTGTGAACCCAAAAGGTCACACACCCATAAGCATGTGTAGATTGGTTAAATGCTTATGCGTGTGTATTGGTTAAAAGAAAGAGAAGAAAAAATCAAATTTGAAGTAAATTTGATGCCACATGTAGTAAGAGTTAAAACATGGGGCTAATGTGAAATTATGAGATAATTAGCACATTATAATTAGGGTTACTAAAACCCTAGGACAGGCCCTACATGATCTATATAAGAGCACTCTTGTTAGCATGCTAGCACATGCTTTAAGTGAGAAAAACCCTAGGGTCGTGCCTATCTCTCTCTCTCCTTGTTCATTCTTCTTCTAGGGTTTTTGAAGAAGGGAAAGATCAAGGCCAATATTCATAAGCTTGGTGTGGATACTCTTGGAGGCCATTCACTTGCGTGGCTCAATTTTCAATGCGACTAAAAGGCTCTCAATGTAAGTTCTATAACTATCTCCATAGATAGGTTTTTAGTGATGCGTTAAAAGCATGATTTTGATCATGGTTTGTTGGAAATCATTCAACCAAAAATTTTTATTTTCTGCTGCGTTCTTGGTTGATTCCTTTCACCACCGAGCATTAACATTGCAACTTTTGAGCACTCTCTGCTGCGGCTAAAACCCGCAGATATCTTATCAGCAATTGATAATTTTAGCAAGACTTGCATTATTGGTGATGGTGGGTTTGGTACAGTTTACAGAGCTTTACTACCACAAGGTCAAACCATTGTTGTCAAAAGGCTTAATGGAGGACACTTACATGGTGATCGAGAATTCTTGGCTGAGATGGAGACAATTGGAAATTTTATGTATGAAAACCTGGTTCCTTTACTTGGGTACTGTGTCTTTGGTGACGAGAGGTTTTTAATCTATGAATATATGGAGAATGGAAGCCTTGATGTATGGTTGAGGAACAGAGCAGATGCAGTAGAAGCCCTTGACTGGCCAACACAGTTCAAGATCTGTCTGGGCTATGCTAGAGGGCTGGCCTGTTTGCATCATGGGTTTGCCCCCCGCATCATTCATAGGGACATTAAGTCCATCAATATCTTGTTGGACAGCAGATTCGAGCCAAGGGTATCAGATTTTGGCTTGGCACGAATAATTAGCGCATGTGAAAGCCATGTTAGTAAAATCCTTGCCGGAACTTTTGGATACATACCACCAGAATATGGGCAGACTATGGTGGCCACAGCTAAAGAGGATGTTTATAGCTTTGGGGTGGTGATGCTGGAGCTGGTGACAGGAAGAGAACCAACAGGGCAGGCAGATGTTGAAGGTGGCAATCTGGTGGGATGGGTGAGATGGATGGCGGCAAGTGGGAGGGAAAATGAGGTGATGGATCCATATTTTTCTAGTACAGTGATATGGAAGGACCAGATGCTGCATGTTCTTGGCATTGCGCGGTTGTCTACTCCTGATATATTCTATTACTCAATAGTAAAATTAATATTTGACAGTATTTTGTTTGCATGGGGTGCGTCTTTCCCTTTGCTTTACATAATTTCTCATTTCTTTACCTGTCTTGTTGTGAACCTATAGATTTGTCCATAAAGGCTACAGAAGTTCTATTGCCATGACTTCCATTGAATAAATCATGAATGAATGGCAGGACACAAGTTCAATGACAAAAAGATGAAAAATGACTTCCTTCAGGAAGTCAATGGCACAAGTTTTATGGCAGGACAAAAGTTGTATTGCTATAACTTCGTTAAGGATTAAAAATGATAAAAACTGTTTTCTTATGAAGGACAATTGTTTTATCCTCATCTACTACACAATGTTAAGAATATTACAATATTTACTTCGATGAAGAATATTAATGATTTGTTCATGACAAACACCTCACCTTCTAGCTTCTATATAGGCTCCTTTCCCTGGTTTTAATTTCACTTAAATATAACCTTAATGAAAGATCCTCTTGAGAATTGCTTAAATGCTATGATAGTTGTACACCTCCACCCACTTTTTTTTTTCTTTTTTCCATAGGAAAGCCCGTCGAACTTATGAGCTACACAATAAAGGTCACTTTTTTCCTTCCCTAAATCCTCCCCAAACCTCATGAAGGAGGGATTCAATCCTAGGTCTCTTGTATAACCACCTAGAGATTTTACAAACAGGCTAACCAGAACATTCAGCTCTAAGCACATTCACTACAGCTAAATCTATTCCTAGCAATGACTATGAATTTGTTTCATTGGCCTAATTACAGCATAGAAAATTCTGAAAATGAAAAAGCCACTGAAATATTGACAAAAAAAATAAAAAATAAAAACCGATTAGAATGACTCAAACGAGTGTACCCAAGCAGTTAAGGGTTTGAGGGAAAAAGCCAATGGAATATATATTAATTACCACAGAGATAATAATAAAAATAAAAATAAAAATAAAAAGCGACTAGAATGACTCAAACGAGTGTAGCCCAGTGGTAAGCGCGGGCCTATGATGAGCCATAATCTCAAACATCTTCGAGTCTGCACATAAGTCCCTATTATGGTGTTTTATATGAGCTTATCAGATGAACGGTTAACATAATGGGATTGCAGATTTCACCTCATTAAAAAAACTTAAAAAGACAAAAAAAAAGAGAAAAAATGCTTGATAATTTTTTTTAAAGGAAATTGAATTTCAGCCTAATCAATCGATTGATCAATGGATGAATTGATTGGGCAAGTCCCATTAATGTGGCTAGAAATTAAATTCGGATAAGAAAATGAGAAATTCAGAAAAAAAAAAAAAAAAAAAAATAAAAAATTTAAAAAAAAAAAAAAAAAAAAAAAAAAAAGAGAAGGTCACTCCAAATTAAATAGTTGTTCAAAGAAATTCTTAGGCATATGTTTTAATCTTATTTGACGGAATACCTTTCAATTCACTCTACAATTGATGTGAAGTTTTTCTCCATTATATATGGAGGAGTTTGGATTAAGAAAATGTAAAATGGAGAAAAAAAAAGAAGCAAAGATGTCAAAATGGATTGGTGGCTTTGTCTAGAAGAGAGACAAGTGAGCCCACAACACAGAATTACATTATTAGAAAGAGTTCTATGACACAATTTAAAGTTGGTTTGTGAGCTCGTACTATTATTCCTATAAATTGAACTTGCAATCTGCAAAAAAGTAGGTTGAGTTGCACAGTTTAACCAACTATTTAACAACTTCAACCCACTCAATGTTCATGATTAAGTACTTCAATTGAAAAATTTTCAATTTACACCACACACACATGCAACTTTCAATGTTCATTATTAAATACTTCAATGTTTAGAGGTTAAATGTCAAGACTAACTTCAATTCACACATGTGTACTGATGCATACATACACCCATGTGTGTGTGCGCATTCTTCTATTCCTTGTAAAATTCTAAGATATTTTATTCACTACAGCTTGTTTAAAGCCGTGTTTGGACTAACTTCACATAAAATCACTTTTGGAGTTCAAAATTTCACTTAATCTAAAGAGATGGGTGATAATCACTTCTAAACAACTTGAGGAGCATGGGACAGTTGGTCAAAGCTAGACCCCTTGGCTTTTGACACAATAACTTCTTGTATGGAAATTTTGATATGTTAAGAGTTGGTTTGGATATTACTCTAAAGAAATGTATTCAGACCCCGTTTGTGTTAACTTTTTCTAAAATCACTTTTAGAGAACTATCTCATCACATATCTCTTTAGAGTTAATGTTGAAACCATGTCTTCACATATCAAGTATACCAGAAATGATTGTAGCAAAAGTTGTTGGGACTCCCTAGCTTTTGTGATACAATCCTATCACTTCTCAAGTCCTCTAAAAGTGATTATCACTCAATCTCTAAGATAAAGTGGAATTTTGAGCTCTAAAAGTGTTTTTAAGAAAAGCTAATGCAAACATGCTTTAGATAGTTCACCAAAAACAATTTTAAAGCTAATCCAATGGAGTCTAAGAAGCTACTAAAACTCTTTAAAGCAAGAGTTACCAGTGTGGCATCTGCCTAATATTTATATGATTATACTAAGCTATCATAAAAATTAACAAAGAAACTAGTATAAATTGACCCCTATATCCCTACCACCCAGGTTAGCTTAATGTTTACAAAGCTAAGATTGGCAGTTTTCATTGATATGTTGGGATAAACCAATCCTATGATAATAAAATCAGGTTTCAATTGCCCTACCCAGAAGGATATGACTTAAAATTATTATGCTTCAGTTTTACACTTCAAAAAACAAGAACAAAAAATTGTGAAACAATTATGCAAGTTACAAAAATATGGTTCATTATTTTCATCAACAACCAAGACATTGGGAATTACTTTCAAGTGTTGAGAAAAAAGTCAATGGCTTTCATAGATTTTTCATTATTAGGCCAACCAATATATGAACTATTTTCATCAATTAACAACAATATATTGAAGAAATTTCCAATAATTAAAAAGAAAAATGACCTCATGGCTCTCTAAAATGCTTGAAACGGCGTCGATTAAAGTTTTGCCGAACCCGGTAGAATTATCAATCCAAGCCACATTGAGCACAAAAAGAACAACTCTAGAATTCCAGTGAAATATATCCAAGAAGTTATCTTTTGCTCTCCCAAATCAAATACCATAGAGTCCTTGCCAACAAGAAGCCCATTGGAGACCACACTCGAGCTCTTTTCATCAGTTTCTCCTTCGATGGATGTACCGGCTAGGAGTTTCGTGAAAAATCGCAGGGATTTTTTGAAGGAAAATTTGGGTTTTTTAGAATGATTGAATTGGAGGTTTTTATGGGTTTTGTAGAGTGAGTGCAGGTTGAGGTTGGCCTGAATCGGGTGGTTTGGTCATTGGGACGGTGAGAAAAGGAAAAGGGTTGCGAGAAGAGGAGAGAAGTGGCCATGAGAGAGAGAGTGTGTGTGTGTGTGTGGAGAAGCCACCAATGTATATGCTAGCATTTTCCCACGGAAGAGAGCTTCTGGAGGATGTTATGCTTCTGGGTGGGACTTTTGGATTTCTTGGTGTTGGAAGTGTCGATGTTAGGGCATCTCCAATAGTGCATTCATTTTTTTTTCCTTCAAAAGTCAAATTTTGAAGGAAAAAGGTGTTTTTCTAATTTTTGGCTTTGGCTTTGATGGGAGTTGCTCCAGTAGTGCATCCATAAAATTTTGGCTCAACCATCTACTTTCCATTTCTACCCTCATTATTTCTTATCAACTACATCAAATACCCTTCATTTATTTCTCTTTCTCCAACCACCAATAATTTAATTTATCAATTAAAATTGATATTAAATTGATATTATAAAATTAATAAAAAATAATTATTACATAATTCACGAAAATATCTCACTCTCTCACCCTAGATTTATGTTCCTGCAGTTTATCCCAATTTCCACGATCCTCTCTCTCTCTCTCTCTCCTCATCTCTTTCTCTTCTATTCCCATCTGATCCAAACCCACATTCATCTCACTCTTTCACTCACAGAGTCGGTTTCTCTTCTCCCTCCAGCAAACCCCTTTCCACGATCCTCTCTCTCTCTCCTCATCTCTTTCCCTTCATGCAAATGCCGATCCAAACCCACATTCATCTCTCCCGATCTCCCTATCTCTCTTTCTCTCTCCCATCTTTCCCAAACCCTCGCCATCTCTCGCTGCAAACCCACGCCGATCGTGGTGGTCTTCACGGCGATGCAACTCTCTCTGGACTCACAAGAATCCATCTTTCTCTTCTACGATCAAAACCCACGCCCATGATCAGCGGTGAAGATCACAAAAACCATGATCGGCGGTGAAGAGCTTCACTCACGATTAACCAAATGGATCTTATGTGATACGAAGTGCTCCAACAGTGCAAAGGGGTCTGATTTGCAAAAAAAGGTTTTTTTTTTTTTCTTTCTCTGCCTTCATTTTTTTCATTAAGTGATTTTTTTTTTTTTTTTTTTCAGATGAGCATAATGTTTGATTGTTTCCTGTGATTATTAGATATGAAATTTGTTTTACAATCACCATGATTTTTTTTCTCCTCTGCCTTCGGTTTAGGTTCATGAAAGGCATCTTTTTTTTTTTTTTTCTTTTCCTTCAGATTATGGGCATTTTGATTATTTGCTGTGAGATTTTATATATGAATTTTGTTTTATTTATGCAAGATTTTTTTTATGAGAGTTTTTTTGCTGTTTGTTTGCTGAGAAAATGATGGGAAAGTGAGGGAAAGTGAGGGGAATCATCCAACCGTTTTGTTGGTTGATGAGGGCAGTATGGACTTTTGATCCAAATTTTGAGTTTGGATGCTGCTACAGTTTCCTTCAAATTTGCCCAAATTTGAATACCTACTGTAGCTCCTTCACATTTGGAGGAAGGGTTTGGATGCACCACTGGAGTGGTGTTTTTGCTTCAAAAGCATTCAAATTGGATTTGGCTTTGGCTTTGAATGCACCATTGGAGATGCCCTTACCCGCCGAGAATAGCCTACACTAGTATCACGTGCACAGGTTTTAAAAAGTGTTAAGCACATACAGAAATTGTGATAATTCAAAAATTTTAAAATGCTTATTTTTTGAGATTATTTATAAATTTCGGGATGATTTGCAATTAAATAAAATACTTATTTTCATATTTTATAGAAAGTTGGGATATTTTTATAAATAAGAAAGTTTTGATTTTACAAATTTTTGAATTAATACCAATCAAGTCCCCATTTTCTATTTAAGAACCGTGTACAGCCTTTTCCATTCTTCTCATTTTGCTCAGCCATCGGGGAGAGAGAGAGAGAGAGAGAGAGGGGGTGGTGTTGCTGGACTACCACCGGATCCTCTTTTCTTCTTCAAGAGGTAAGTTTGTTTCTTTTCTAGCATTTTATTTTCTTTCCTTGGTGTGTGTTCATGGTGATTTGAAGAAATTATTTTGAGAATTGAGGTTCCCAGCTGCATGCATAATCATTTCCTCTTTCTTCCCTCTCTGTATTTTGGTTTTTGAGATTTTGGGAGAAGGTCTGTACTCACGGTTTGTGACCTTGAAGAAAGATTACATTTTCAGACCGAGACTGTGATGGGAAGTTGGGTTGGATTTTTAACATGCATGCAGGGTATGATTAGTTCCATAAATTTTTCTAAGCATGCATGCGAATGGTTTTGAGTTTTGTGGGTTTTGATTCAAAAATCTGGGAAATCCTTGTTAAAACCTGTTTTACTTAAAGTCTAGATGGCTGCTCAATGTTGGGTCTCTTTTATCTCAAGGGTCTTGGTAAATTTAGTAAAGAATACAGTTTGCATGCATATTTTGTGACTTATATAATTTATTTTGGATTTTTGGAGTCATGCATTTCGGATGGATGAGATGTAATTGTGGTCTTGAGTTTAAATTTCAAAATACATGATATTGAACATGTATGTATGTTGGGTCAAGGTTTTGATTTGCTAATTTAAAGTTTAGAAAAGCTTTGAATTGTCAAAATGGCGGATTTTAACAGTTGTAGGTCGAACCTACGTGACAGGGAAGACCCTATCGAGAGGGCATCCCAGCTCTATCGATAGAGCTATGCAATTCTCGGATTTCAGCCAAGACTCATTACCAATAATTGCCAAGGGCATTATCGGTAATGGTGGTCCTCAAAAGCACATTTCCTTCATTTTCCCTCTTCAATCTTGTTTCTTCATAACTTTTGCATATGAACTCCGATTTGGGCGTACTTTATATGTACGGAAAGCTTGTAAAGTCTAATTTCTAAATTTTATGCTTTTGGGGTCAAATTATTTTTGGAGAAAGTTATTTTGGTAATACCAAATTTACCCCTCTTGTGTGTACTTTGTCTTCTTTGGCCTATATCTTCTAATTCGCTTTGCTTTTGACTTGGGGTTGCATTCTTGGCATGGAACAAGCCTCTGTTCGAGGGTTGTTGGATAGCTACATGGTAGATTTTGCATTTGTATTGCATATTCTTGAGACTTGTATTAATTATATTTTCTTAATTATTGGGATTTGTCACTTTTTGTAGCACAACCTACTTGCCAGGGATGTTGGCATTATTACCTT
Organism: Hamamelis virginiana; assembly: GCA_017140935.1. NCBI lineage: Eukaryota > Viridiplantae > Streptophyta > Magnoliopsida > Saxifragales > Hamamelidaceae > Hamamelis > Hamamelis virginiana. The sequence goes on along the minus strand of JAESVK010000690.1, from coordinate 250,757 downwards.
TTGATTTATTATTAATATATAAGACGTTTGAGAAATTTGAATGAGCATGGCATTTCATATTGTTATATATATATATACATATTTCTTGGCTCTCGTGAGGATATATAAATGAGCAGGACAGGTTGTACCTCTATCTTGACACATGTTGAACTATCCGGAAGGGTCAGTACGGATGTTAGGTTAGGGCGTTACAGTAATATATTTTAAGGATTTTGGTGTGAGGTCCCATTTTGCAATCTCTAGTGCAAAAAGTCCTAGGCGGAAGCTTTTTTTGCAATCGGTCCTTTTTCTTTAAATGGACAAATATGCTCCCCCAGCCCAAACTCTAATAATTTAATGGAAGAAGCTTCTTTCATATGTTTTACTGTTTTAAACCGTAAAAGAGGAGGGAGGGAGGGAGAGAGAGAGTGTGTGATATTGAAGCTTGTCGCCTGCATCGGAGAGTATAACATGTGAATTATGAAATTAGAAACAGAGCAAGAGAAAATAAGAAATAATCACAAGAAAGAAGTGGAAAAACACATAAAGTTCATCTAAAGCATCGAGACAAACGATCCCCGGCAATGGCGCCAATTTTGTCACCATGTTAGGAGTCGAAAGAGAGAAGTACCAAAGTACAACTCAACTTCAAGGACGGATCCCAAGGAATGTGTAGTGGAAATAGCCCTGTTTGTCACAATTAGGAAATCAGAAAATTCTTTTTAAGAAAATGAAATTTGGTCCTCTATTACATGTACATGTCGTCTATTTATAGGGTGAAATTTCTAAACAGAATTTCACTTACAATTATTAACTCTGTTACAATGCGTGTCCATATGACACGCGACAATTAATAAGTCATATAATTACAAAAATGCCTATAAGATTTCAATTTCATGATTCTACCTTCAATCCGCAATCTGCATTTAATAATCCATTCCGCAATCTACCATTGCTTGGTCACTATTTCACTGTATCCATTCCACTACATTTGCATTTTGCATTAATTATAATGGTTGGAAACACGTATAATCTTAATCCATTTTGACCATATAACAATTAGCCAAATTAACTATTTGTATGGTAAGACTAACAGGTAATAGCCGCCATGAATTAGTTTTCTATTGCCTACACTCCATTTGGTTTCACTAAACAACCCGGTAATTATACATATTATGAGGTATGTTTAATTAAAGAAAAAGAAGAAGATGATGATGATGAAGATAATGAAAATCATACCTGTAGCTGCCCGCTGTGTGTGTTTCAGCTAGTATCAGAACCTCCAAAAAAATGAAAATAAATAAAACATATACATATAGAGGTGCTCGTGTTTCTAGAATCAGAACTAAAAATATATATATAGAAAGAAGAAGAAAAATGTAAGTAGTTGCTGGTCCGTGTGATTCTGGTATCAAAACTAAAAAACATAAAACATAAAACATAAACATATAGAGAGGTGTGTGTGTTTCTAGCATATATATTATTATTATTATTATTATTATTATATAGAAAAATGCTATATGACACCAGACACTTTGACTCAAAGTTAAAAACAATCCAAACGTATTCTGTTTTCAAATTTAAAAATCCTACAATATGGAAAGTCAAAAGATTTAAAAATCCTACAATATTTTCATATAATTCTACAACCGATAAGAAAAAAGGATAAGGGAGAATTAAGGAGAGAAAATAATGGAGGAGGGAAAATAATAGAGGAGGGAAGGCCTAGGGAAGGCTTATGAGGACTGCCACCTAGGACAAATTGCTAGCTCTATATATAATAAAATTTGTATAATATGGAAAGTCCAAAGATTTAAAAATCCTACAATATTTTCATATAATTCTACAACCAATAAGAAAGAGGGATAAGAGAGAACTAAGGAGAGAAGGTTTATGTACGTGTGAGGACCGCCACCTAGGACAATTTGCTCTATATATAATGAGATAAGATAAGATATATTATTTAGACTGATTAAATAATGCTTAGACTTTTAAACACCCTTGAACCAACTTTGGGTAAGCTCAGTTGGCTAGGGCCCATGACTCTCATGCATGTAAGAGATTATGCATGGGTTCGATTCTCGCCTATGACGACTTTGTGGTGGATTTGTATCTTTATAAGCCTCATAATTCCCGCATTGTGGTGTCCTCTCGATCCCCTGATAATTGACTAACAACTAACCCTACCGAAGTTTACCATGTGAATATTTAAAAAAAAAAAAAAAAAAACTTTTAATTAAACACCCTTGTAGATCGAGATTTTAGTACGTATTGATCGATTATGTATGTTGTATGAAATTACAGTGTATACACAGCAAGGATATCATGCAATATATAATGTTATTAATTTTCACAAAGTGGTGCGTTGATGTGGCTGAATGATTGTTCTTGAATCTCGGACAAAAATTCTGAAAGCATTATCCACTAACGCAACAATTAATTAACTTTTCCTGAAACTTAGTGGCCATTATATATTTCACTGATTATCTAATTTGAAAAGTTTAGTTGTACGTGACAATTAAACTACAAACTTGTTTAATAATACGTAACAATAGATCATATCACATATTCATGGCTTCGATCTAATTAAAGCAACACACTGGAAATTAAGCAAGAAGAAGTCAACAAACACATAGTTGGAAACAAGAGAAAAATATATAATACATCATGCAGTAGCTAGCTAGCTAGGAGATAGGCTAAAATTTTAACCCATATCCATGCAATTTTTGTTCTGTGATTTGATCCAATCGATGTATCATCTCAGGTGTTAGATAATTCATCCAATCTCCAACCTCACCACGTCGGAAGAATGCCCGATTTTCTTCGCCAGATGGCAGTTTTCCACTTTTATTAACTTCCAAATTGCTCAAATTGTCAAAACTGCACAACCTAAAGATTTCATCCACCACACCTTGTGTCTCTTCTTCAGGGGAAAATGGGCAACCAAAGAAGTCGGCTAGTCTCCTCAAATGAAGAGTGGGTTGTTCTTTTATGTCCTCAAACTTTAAGAAAAGTAGCCTTTCTGGCCTTTCCAAGCTTTCCTTCCAATACCCCAACACATGATCCCAAAAGGGTCCAAACAGACAAACTCCCCTACAAAACATGTCAAACGCCACATCAAGTGAATTAGTTCCCTTATTCTGGGGTCTCAACTTGTTTGTGAAGTGCCAAAGTGAAATAAAAGTGTCCCTAGGGTTCCTACACAAATAAACAAGCTTGCATGTTGAGTCTTTGAGGGATTTTGGTAGGGATACGAAAGGTAAATGAGTTGAAAAGAGGCGTGGAGAAAGGAAGTTGGTGAGATCAGGAAGGTTATTGTCAATGTAGAGACTAAGCTCCAAGAAGGGAACAAGTTCATGAGGGTTGGTAGTGAGCAAAGGGTGTAGTAGTAGGGTGTCAGGATAGCGCAGCCGATTGACTAAGGCAAATGACATTGCCTTCAACCAGGTGGTGCCTGATTTGGGAGTGGTAATGAGGAATATATCGGAATCGTGAGCTTGGAAGTGATTTTGGCATGCTAATACTCCTTGCATCTGCCTGGATGTATGCCAAAACCCTTGGTATTGATGGAGATGTGTTGAAACCCAACCTCTTTCTGTAGGTAAGGAGGGTAGTAACTCCTTGCATTCTGGACTTAAATCATCTTCTTGCAAATACTTTGGAAGAGGAAGAGGAGATTGAGATGTTTGCATGGAGGCTAGCTAGCTAGGTAAAAATCAGTGTTATGACCGAAATTAATGGATGACTGCCCTGGCCCTGGTTAATGGTTGATCTCATTATATAAGGTACATATCATTCACTAGCTACAAAACCACCCCCACATCCCAACGTACATCCATAATAATAATAATAATATCACCAAATTAAATAGCTAGTAAGATTTGCGTGGTCCATATTCAACGATTGTTTATGCAAAGAAATCGAGAGATATAGGTTTCCAGTCCTAGGGGTCCAGCTAGCTGGTGTTAGTTTGATGTAGGTAGATTGACAGATTGGCAGGGCAGTGAAAAATGAGTTCTTGAAAATAAAATAAAAGATTAAAAGATCATGAGCTCACCAAGCATCTCTCAGAATAAATGGCAGATTGGCAGGGCACGTCAAACTGACCGGTACGTAGGGAAGTTTTGTATTAATTGATCGAAGAATTAATTGCTTTTAAATCAATGATTTTGACATGTCCTTGAATTTTGACATGTGTTGAATTTTATTCAAGGACATGTCCAAATCATTGATTCAAAAGCAATTCTTCAATTAATACAGAATTTCCCTAATTTAGCTAGCCGGACCAACAGCTTCAACATATATGTTTAAGCCACTTTAATTATATATTGAGTAATGATCTACTCAGTTATAGCTGACTTTAATAAAATTAGCTAAGAAATTCAAGTCATTGAATTTTTTTGCTTAAGTGCAAAGAAATTCAATGACTTCATATGAATTTCTTAGCTTTAATTAAAGTCAGTTATAACTGACTTAATCATTTCACATTATATATACTTCTTAATAATTAATGCAGATAAAGGAACGTACTACATCATAGGGAAGGGTCTCCCCTTGACTTTTCAATTTTCAATTGCTATGTGTAAGAGTTATAAGGTTTGGAAAGGGTTGGGAAAGGCATCGTCCCCCCCTCCGCCCAACTTTCACTCATCCTAACTTTCACGTATTTAGTATACATTATATATATTTTATTATATATCTTTTGGTACAGGAATGCTATTATCAGGTTGATCTGATTCAAGTTGCATCAGATCACTTGCTTTATAGGCACTTGTAGACTATATTTTTAAAAACTGGCCATTGGATTAGATAATCATCTTATATTTGTCATATTTGCCAAAAATCACAGTGATCCAACGGTCAGTTTAAAATAATAATAATCACTTTGAAAAACCGTGACCTTTTTATTGTTCAAAATATCACAATTTTTTTACTGTTAGTTTTCATAAACCAACAGTTGGATAACTGTGATTTTTGGTAAACATGACAAACATAAAAGGATCAGTATCCAATCCATCGGTCGTTTTTTCAAAATAATGTATACTAGTACCAGGTGACCTGATGCAACTTGCATCAAGTTGACATAATAATAGCATTCCTATCCTTTGGTATATATATTTTTTATATTATGGGCATATAAACATATTGCAGGCCACTTGAAATTTAAATAAAACTATATAATATTTTATCAAATAAATATCAATTGGTTGGGCTCCCTTAGCAATTTGAATATATTTTATTATATAATAATATAAGAAAGGTTGGGCATGCCGAAAATCATATTTGTGATTGATTATTGTAGTATGATTGTAGGAAGTAGGGAATGAGTCAATCGAAACCAATGGTTTGATTTGGTATTTGATCTTTACTCATAATTTTCTTTTGAATTTCATTTTTCATAAGTATCTATTTATGTATTACGAATTTATGGTTTGAAATTTATTATGTGTATTCAATGTGCCTTTTGAAAGCCTACTATTTAATAATTTTCTTGTAAAAATGGATAAAAAAAATAAAAAAATAAATAAAAATTGGTCCCCTAAACAAAAATCCTGGTTACAGCCTGCCACAGATTGAATATATTTTAGAATGGAACCCACTGGCCATTACAAATGTCGATCATTAATTAAAACTGGCAGTGGTTCTATTGTTTATAACACCCTCGATTATTAATGAAAAGTGACCACCTTGGTCATGGCAGGTTATGGATTGGACATCGTTTCATGAGTTGTTTTTTAGAGAAAATGCAGTCACAAACCATTCATGAATTGAGGAGTGCTCACACAGTGGTGCTATAAATGGGGGACCATATATCCATAACATGTAATGGGTGGCTCCACAACCACAACACACCTGCAGCAAGGACGACTGATCAGTTGGTTGGCAGAGGACAGGTGACATCAAAATCATTAGTGGTCCATGACTTCAAAATCATAGTAATTATTGGCTTAAAAGTGCCCAAGAGACAGTCCTCATTAGAGCATCTCCAATGCACACACTTTAAATGCCACCCATTAGCCACATCAACTCCATTGTTTAAGTGACATGTGTCCAACTTTTCACCCTTTAACTTTCACACTTTAATTTACCTACATGTATGCTACAATGCACACTTTAAAATAACACTTCAAGTGATGACATGGCATAAAAAAAATGAATTAATAATTTCAATTACAATAAATAAAATGATTTAATGATTTCAAGTGATGACATGGCATTAATTTTGTTTTTTATAATGTGATGAACACTTCAACTGAGCGGCTGCAGTTAGCAGCCGCACTAACCACTGACTAATTTCTTGCCCTGTTGAAGTGCTCCATTGGAGCTTGTTTTCTTCCAAAAGCATGTTAGTCTAACACTAAAGGCCACTTTAAAATGAGCATTGCAGATGCTCTTAGTGGTCCATGACTTCAAAATTATAGTAGTTATTGTATTGTTAGCTACAGTTGTCAATGATTTTTTTTTTCTTCTTTTGGCTTAAAAGTGCCCAAGAGAGAGTCCTCATTAGTGGTCCATGATATCAAAATTATAGTAGTTATTGTTATTATTAGTTACAGTTGTCAATGATTTTTTTTTCTTTTTTCTTTTTTTGTTTGGGAGTGATATAGGCGCTCCATGCCCCCACTCCCGGGCTCCACCCTGGTGAAACATAATTGTGCAAATAACAAATTTGACCATGTGCCAAGCTAAATTTCATTTTTTCATATATTTTGTATTTTTGGATTAGTTGCAGAATATATTTTAAAAAACTGTGTGATTGTTTTGCAATCATGCATTTCCAAATGTGATAAAGCAGTCTAATTATATCATATTTTGATGTAAATATATGGATTATAATCTTGGTTTTTACTTATGTTTAATATTTTCTGTATTGTAGGAATCCGGTGCATATTGGTAGAATTTAGCGTGAATGATGTGCGTTGTTAATTTAGAGAAAAATCCTCAAAATGAAGAAAGTTTTGAAGCAAGTTGAATTGCATTTTTTAAGGAAGAAAGTGGCAACAATGACTCACTACCGATAATGGTGATACCCATTATCGGTAGCCATCACCTCAAGGTGCAGATACATCAAGCTTTGAAACTGTCCAGTGCAATTACCGATAATGGAATCACCCATTCTTGGTAGTTCAAGCTTTAAGACCCAATCTCCAGATCCTGCAAAAGCCCATTTCCAATAGTTCCACTATCCATTATCGGTATTGGATGTCTCGGAAACCAGGCCAGCAGCCAACATCAAAAGTATGCCATTACCGATAGTCTCACTACCCATTATCGGTAATGGGAGATTGAAGCACCATCAAATCTTTCCAGTTTTTAAGCATTACCGATAGTAGTCTATATGATTATCGGTAATGAAGTCATGAAGCAACAAATCAAGTTTCCAGTGTGATTCCATTGTCGATAGCTCCAATTGCTATTATCGATAGTAATCTTCAAGATCCAGCTCCACTTTGACCCAGTCCAAGAGCATTACCGATAGTTGCTTTCACTACTATTGGTAATAGCAGTTTACTTAACCCCGAAGCATTGTTCTAGAAGACCCATTACCGATAGTCTTCATTGCCATTATCGGTAATGGGCGTCGCCTTAGCCAAAATATCTCCTTTTTGTGACTTTTTGATGGGCAATTTTGTATTTTTACTTGTAATACTATATAAGCTTTTTGGGTAGATCTTTGTAAGGAGTTCCTCACTTGTAACTTAGCTTAACTTAGGTTTTTAAGTTTTCTCTCATCTTTCTCATCTTTCTTTATCTCTATAGCTTAGTTTAGGTTGTTGTTTTAGTTGATTTACAAGTTGTAATCTTAATATTTGTTAGTTTTAATCTGTAACAAGAACATAGTTTGGTTTGATTTTCAGTTTATACAAGTTTATTTCATAAGTTTCAAGGTTTAATCATGTTTTTCATTTATTTTGATTCAAGTAAGTTTATTTCTACTGCCATGAGTAGCTAAATACGTTTACTGGGATTGATGAAGGATGCTTGATTCATATATGAGGTAATACCATGTCCTAACTTGACAGATTTGGATATTTGTGCTAAACACGGTATTTGTTCATGACCTGCAAGGAATTGCTAGATTTTACCATCTGTTGACTGGATTTCTTGCCACATGTAGTCTTTAGCATCAAAAGCATTCCAGGTGTTTGTAAAAATTCTCAAAGAGTATTTATCATGAATAGCCTATTTCTTGAACAGTTGGATAATTTTTGTTGTCAAATCTTCCGCCCAAACCATTCTTTAATGTAATTTGGGTGAGTAAATATTTGGTTTATTTGTTAAATCTTCCATCCAGACCATTCTTCAATGTATTTTGGATGAGTATTTAGCATGAGGAATTAGAACCAAAGGTGTGAACAGGTTGAACTCTAAATCCCAGTTCTTTTCTCTCTTTGATTAAGTTTATAAACAATCCTTGTGTATTTTACACATAACCAATTTCAAAACAACCCATGATTTTCATTTCTTTTTCTCTACACTAAACAACTCTTGAGAATGATTTTCTAGTTTTTCTCTGACTGACTATCTCTGAGGACACAACCATGGGACTCCATGTATTATTATGCTTGCAACAGTAGATCCTACGCTTGGGATTGAACTGTAAGATTTAATTATTTAATCTTTATTAATGACCCACGTAATATTAACAGATGTGACATCGTGGGTTTATGAGATAATGTTAACCACTTCTATCCTATTTCTGATTGGTTAATATTAGAAGTGGTTTCCTAATATCTCCTACAATGATGGGCTAGTGGAGTTCTAATTGAAGTGGGAAACTGGTCCTCTCTCTACCCATAAAAAGGTATTCAGATTACCCATCTAGTTATCTGAAGAAACTGACGTAAGGTGAAAGAGGGTCAAGAGAGAAACCCTTTTCCATCAGGAACGAAGATTGTTCTATTTGAAGATATGATCGCGTGAAGATTGCGATTATGGATCCGGGTATGTCGTTTAATTTCCGCATTATGTAATTATATTTATATTATGATAGTTGTGATCTTGGGCATGATTGTAGTTGTTAATTTATATAACAACTAGAATATTTACATGTGGTATCAGAGCCTAAGTTTCGAATCTTGAAATTTTATATACAATTTATATATATATATATGATGTGACAACATCGTATGAATGATTGGCTTCGGTGATTATTATGTATAAGGATTCGGTATATGTACATAAATATGAGTGGATCCCTTTTATTCATGATATATAATTATGATGTGACGCACTCATGTGTATCATAAAATACTGTGCTGATATATATATATATATATATATATATATATATATATATAATTATGATGTGACGCACTGTATGAATGGTTATTTCATGTTTACTATTATAATAATAATAATAAAATAAAAGACTAAAAGGGACCAAAAAGGAAAACGTAATGCTTTTCGGTTTGTTAAACTAATACACATGCATTGTACTAATATGTATACATTTGGTTTCACCCTTTTCACCGTCCGAATTTCTTTGGAAATCATTGTGTACGGATTTTGACCTTAATGTTACATGCTTATACGGATTGTTTTCTTTATGGTATATTTAACGTGTTCTAATTAAGTTGATATCTTGAACACATTACTGTTAATAATTGTGTAAAGTCATTATTTCAATTTGGAATTTATATTATGACACGGTTTGGTAGCCACCAAAGTGGCCTAACTGGAATGACACGTAAATACAAAATTAAATTATTGAAATTTAATATCCATTCCCAATATTAAATTAATAATGACTTTGCAAATCGCAATCTTTAATTATGAGAATATGAAGTTGACCCAAAGGTGCACTATTTTCAAGTAATTATTGAATTGGGATAGGATAATTGGTGAATATTCATAGTTGAATTGGACCAAATTCCCAAAGGTAACGGACCTACTTAACTATAAATATTTTATCAATTAGTCCGGGGGTAAAAGGGAATCACCATAATTGTTTAATAGTTTACCATAAGATTAACCCAAAGGTAGATCACGGTAACACTATTTATTATTGTTATAATGTGTGTTTTATGTTTGGTTAATTATCTATTTTTCATAACTTTTAGCACTAATGTAGTGAGCATAAATTATTCATTGCAGTATCTGTTCCAGTTTCATTGCATTCGCATGCTTTGTCTGTTTCAATTTTAAATGGAATGAATTTCATAGATTGGAAAGAACAGGTTCAGTTTCACCTTGGTGTACTGGACCTTGATGTAGCTCTTGAATATGAGAAACCGGCTGCTATTACTGATACAAGCAGTGAGGGAGAAAAGGCTTTTCACAAAGCATGGGAAAAGTCAAACAGACTAAGCATTAAGTTTATGCGAATGACCATAGCAAACAACATCAAGTCTACACTTCCCTTACCTGAAAATGCTAAAAAATTTCTTACTAACGTGGAAGAACGTTTCCGAACTGATGACAAGTCTCTTGCGGGGACACTTATGACTAAGCTTACCACCATGAAATTTGATGGTACACGCGGCATGAATGAGCATGTCATTGAAATGTCAAATTTGGCTGCTCGATTAAAGACCTTAGGGATGAGTGTGGAAGAGTTCTTTCTCGTTCGATTTATTTTAAATTCCTTGCCTTCTCAGTATGGGCCATTTCATATTAATTATAACACTATGAAGGATAAGTGGAATGTGAATGAATTGGCCAGTATGGTTATCCAAGAAGAGGCAAGACTTAAGCAGCTTGGATATTATTCAGCTCATCTCGTAAGTCAATGAGCTGATAGGAAATGGAGGAAGCCTAAAAGGGACATAAAGCGTGGTCCTTACAAGGTAAATGAGCCCAACCAGAATGCTAAAGTTTATAAAAAGGAAAAAGGCAACGACAAGTGTCACTTCTGCAAAAAGTCAGAACACTATCAGAAAGATTGCCCGAAACGTAGGGAGTGGTTCGAAAAGAAAGGTAAAAATTTAATTTATGTATGTTTCGAATCAAACCTAACTGAAGTTCCTTCTAATACTTGGTGGATTGATTCTGGGGCTACTACTCATGTTTCCAATACGATGCAATGATTCCTTATGACCCAAACCATAAATCCAAATGAACACTTCTTATTCATGGGAAATCGGGTTAAAGCTCCAGTTGAAGCCATTGGCACTTATCGTTTATTTTTGGACACTGGCCATTATTTAGATTTGTTTCAGACTTTTTATGTTCCTTCTGTTTCTAGAAATTTAGTTTCTTTATCCAAACTTGATATTGATGGTTACTCCTTTAAATTTGGGAATAAAAGTTTTAGTTTGTTAAAGAATACTTTTATTGTTGGTTCTGGTATTCTTTGTGATGGCTTGTACAAATTAAAGCTTGATAATTATTTTGCTGAAATTCTTCTTACCCTGCATCATAATGTTGGTACTAAGCGTAGCATAATAAATGAAAATTCCTCCAACTTGTGGCATAAAAGGCTAGGACATATTTCTAGAGAAAGGCTGGAGAGGCTAGTAAAAGACGGGGTTCTCCCAAACCTTGATTTTACTGATCTCAGTGTGTGTGTGGATTGTATTAAGGGTAAACAAACCAAACACACCAAGAAGGGTGCCACAAGAAGTAATGAGCTTCTTGAAATTATCCATACAGATATTTGTGGGCCTTTTGATACTCCATCTTTTGGTGGAGAACGGTATTTTATCACCTTTATAGATGATTTTTCATATTATGGTTATATTTATTTGTTGCATGAAAAATCTCAAGCAGTGGATGCCCTTGAGGTGTACATTACTGAGGTTGAAAGACAATTAGAAAGAAAGGTGAAAATCATTAGATCGGATAGAGGTGGTGAATATTATGGAAGATATAATGAATTGGGCAATGCCCAAGCCCATTTGCTAAACTCTTAGAAAAGCATGGCATTTTTGCACAGTACACTATGCCAAGAACGCCACAACAGAATGGTGTAGCTGAAAGGCGTAATCGTACTCTAATGGATATGGTTAGAAGTATGTTAAGTAATTCTACCATGCCTTTATCATTATGGATGCAATCCCTTAAAACTGTTGTTTATCTGTTGAATCGGGTTCCTAGTAAGGCAGTTCCAAAGACTCCATTTGAATTGTGGATGGGAAGGAAACCGAGCCTAAGACATCTACATATCTGGGTTGTGCAGCAGAGGCTAGAATCTATAATCCGCATGAAAAGAAATTTGACTTAAGAACGATCAGTGGTTACTTTATTGGTTACCCTGAAAAATCTAAAGGGTATAGGTTTTACTGTCTTAACCATAGTACGAGAATTGTAGAAACCGGTAATGCCAGATTTATTGAAAATGGTAACATAAGTGGGAGTGATAAACCACAAAATGTGATAATTCAAGAAGTTAGGGTGTCTATCCCTGTACCACTAGCTTCAAGGGAAATTGTTGTTCCTCCAGTTGTTGAACGACCTAACAACATTGAACAACAAATTAATGAACCACCACTCCATAATGAGATTGTTGCCAATGAACAAATGGCAAGAGAACTACAAGAAGTAGCATTAAGAAGATCTCAAAGGGAAATGAGGTCTGCTATTTCAGATGATTATGTGGTTTACCTACATGAATCTGACTTTGATATAAGATCAAGTAAGGATCCGGTTTCGTTTTTACAGGCCACAGAAAGTAATAATTCTGCTAAATGGATTGATGCCATGAATGATGAGTTAAAATCAATGGACCAGAATGAAGTCTGGGAAATAGTTGAATTGCCCAAAGGATACAAGAAAGTAGGTTGCAAATGGATCTTTAAGACTAAACGCGACTCTAAGGGCAATATTGAATGATATAAAGCTAGACTAGTGGCCAAAGGTTTTACTCAGAGAGGAGGCATTGATTACAAAAAGACTTTCTCTCCTGTATCCAAGAAAGACTCACTTAGAATCATTATGGCATTAATAGCTCATTATGATTTGGAACTACACCAAATGGATGTAAAAACTGCCTTTTTAAATGGGAGTTTAGATGAAGAAATCTATATGGATCAACCTGAAGGTTTCTCCATTAAAAGAAATGAGCATTTGGCTTTCAAACTTAAGAAGTCAATATATGGACTTAAACAAGCTTCACGACAATGGTATCTTAAGTTTAATGATATCATTATTTCCTTTGGATTTAAAGAAAATGCTGTTGATCATTGTATTTATCTAAAGGTCAGTGGGAGCAAGTTTATATTTCTGATTTTGTATGTTGATGATATTTTTCTTGCTAGTAGTGATCTTGGTTTATTGCATGAAACCAAGAAGTTTCTCTCTAAGAACTTTGAAATGAAATATATGGGTGAGGCAACTTATGTGATAGGAATTGAAATATTCCGGGATCGATCTGTTAGTAGTATGCCCTAATAGCCAATGTCATTTGTGTAATTTGGGATATGAACTTGATTCATGTATTATTGTTATTGATTTATAATATGGGCATTTTGATTATCATGTTATATATTGTTATTGTGTTAATGATAAGTCCTTAGAAAGAATGTCAATATAAGAACTCAAGAGTTGAGATAAGGAGACTTATATTGTTATTACATCTTTCTTAAATATTCATAGTCATAGGATTATTTATTGGGCATTAATAATCCGAATATACTAGCACAGGTTATGTCTACTCAATATGGAGAATGACCCGTCTCAAGTCATTTGTGTATAGACACTAGGGCAAACCTGTGGGTGCTTGTTTAAGAACAAGTACACTGAATGTGATCATTGATTAAGTTTGTTGAATGGAGTTTTACTTACATGTCAAACAACAACTCAGGGTTACAATGATGCAAGTGATCCTTAGACCTGAGGCACCATAGATGTTCTGTGTTAGGGATGTTAGGGTTTGATAGTACAATGTACATATCCTAACCATGGAACTTGTATAAGTACTCATTGGCTCTAGTTGACCTATCATGGGGACATATGAGTGTACAACAAGGAATTTATCACTCTCAGTAAAGAGAGTGAATGCCTTGTATTATTCTAAGATATAATTCATAGAAGTCTTTGGCCAAAGCAGTTGGGAATAAGAAAACTGTTTCTTAAGTATCCCAAGTTTGAATTGATATTTTAAGAATAACATACAAGATGTTAAATTAGGGTTTTGACATATTACCCATACCCAACTAATTTAACTGAGGCATTGTTTGATGGAAGGATTGAATTATATCTTAATTGTAACTGAAAGGTTAACTGTGCTATGATAAACCTTCACACAACCTAGGGTGTGTCTTGACATATTGCTAGATGTCACTCAGGACTAGTAGAGGCGCAAAAGATTTATTTCTTGAAAGGAAAAATTAGAAGAGTTCTAATTTGAGAACCTAAAATAAAAGTAGTTTTATTTGAAGGATAATTTATTATCCTAATTCCTACTACTAGGTTGTTGTGAACCTAAGAGGTCACACACATATAGGTGCAGGTTTCATTTAAAGGAGAAGAGAGAATAATATTATAATTAAGAGTTAATTATAAGTAAGAAATAATAAGTGTTATTATTTTGAAGATTAATATGCAAATATTAATTAACTAGAATTTCAAGTTTTTGAATTTTGAAATTTGAAATTTGAAATTTGAAATTTGAAATTGACATGAGATGGCAAGATAATTAAGATTGCAAATATTAATCTATTTGAATTTCAAGTTAGTTAATTGAAATTGAAATTTGAAATTGTTTCAAATTTAAAACAAGATAACTTGATAGAGTTTGTTATCGAATAGGAGCTAGCACTCCATCTATTAGAGAACAACATGGGAGGGCCGGCCACTACATGGGGATCTCTCCTAGTGTGTGAAATCTAATCCCCTCTCTCTCTCTCATCCTTTGAAGCTCTCCTAGTGTGGATAACTCTTAGAGGCCATCATCTTTTTGGGGCTGCACTTCTCTTTAATCTCTCTTAAAGGCTATCAATGTAAGTGGTTTACATTTGTTTTAAGTTTTATATTTTGCTTATACAATGAATCATGGATCTTGGTACATTAGTTTCCATGAAAAATTTTAATTCCGCTTGATTTCATGGAATACTTTCATGATTTGGCATTGTATAAGC
>JAESVK010000690.1:136538-169459 GCA_017140935.1 Hamamelis virginiana | reverse complement strand
TAACATGCTGTTATTATTATGAATAAAATGATGAAGCATGTTAATTGTTATGTATAAAATACATACGTGTGATATTTGCCATAATTATTGCACATAAAAATTGGCATATGGCATGTGGTGATGATGTTATGAGAAAGTGACTGGGCTTATCAGTAAATTCCATACATCTCGTAGTAACAATGCGTTTTAAGAAAATAAAACCGTGCACTTGTCATGTGAATATGCGTATATGGGCGCGCATGTTACGCGTGCAGGCAAAGCGGACAATATTGTTACTTGAAGAAGTACGGGGTGTTACAGTGGCACAGTTACATGTGGTGGCTCAAGTTGAGTGAGCAGAATGATTTATTTGTATATCACTGATATAACTGTTGATATGAGATATATGTTGAGTTGATATACTATGAAATGTATGCACGAATTGACATACATGAATTGTTGATATGAGATGTATGCCATATGTATTGCATGTAATAATTGCATCTGGCATGAGACACAGTTACATGTGAAATATATTGCATAGAAAATCATATGCATTTATGATTATTTTTGTAACTGTGGAAATGAGGAGTTGAGATACCACCGATGGACAAAAGATCCTGGAAACAGTTAGTGCACTAATATATCACCCTTGCTAAAAATAGTACGTAAATCCTCTTGTCAATGAGTGACAATCGCGGTAGGTCCTAAAAAGGCGGGGACTGGGTGATATACATCCTAAAAAGGCGGGGATGCTGTTGTGGTAAGATGGTTAAAATGAGGTAGCCATCTATTGTAGTGAAACGGTGAATCCTAAAATAAGGTTACCATCAGTGTGAATGGTTGATGTTTTGCAGGAAAAGCAGAACAGAGGAAATGGCAGGTACGACTGCATGAGCATTGCATCTGTCATATGTATAAAGCATGCATGTAGTGTAAAATTATTTATTGTGAAAAAAGTGATGGATATATTCTGTAATATATATAAATGAATTACAGATATGATGATTTATTTATGTAATATTTGGCTTATGATAAAATTTGTTGACAGATATGAGAATGTGGAAGGATGTGAATATTTCTGAATGTATTAAGACAAGAAGATATTGTATTCTTGTAATATGATTCTCAATAATAAAAATGACTCACCGTGGACGTAGGCAATTTTGCCGAACCACGTAAATCCTGGTGTTTGTTTATTTTTCTGTTATGCGTTTTCTTTAAGATGATGACGCATTATCAGCATGAGACTCTATCCAACTCAGTAAACTAAATGGATGTTTCTGGAATTCGAGTACATTACGGGACTGTACTCATGATACAAACTAGTACTCAGCGCTATCTTTAATTTTTGAGATGTTGAAAAATTATTTAAAGACTTCCGCACGCGTATTTTGAAAAACTGTATTAATTTTAAAAAGAAATTACTCAAAAGATAAGCGCTTGGTGTTTTATGTCACTGTGGCATTTCCGCATAGGGGTTACCCTGTTATGGGTGTTACAGCATGTTAGGATAATTTATACGAGTTAAGTGTTGAATCATATGCTATGTTCTTAGGGAATATTTGCATAATTCATACTTGATTCTTTTTTTTAGTCTCTTTTATTGTTATTACTTGGAGTGTGCTTAAAATACAAATTGTGTTCGAGGGAGCATGCAAAGGTAAGATTCTACCCTTGTGCTTATTATATAAAGTATTGTTTTTGAGCATATTGCATGGGATAATTTAGGACATCATATTAGTATGCATTGTAGGTCATTTACACATCTTTTTCTTTATTTTTTCTTGGGTTTTAATTCATTTTAGAATCACTTTCAAATCTGTCCAAGGTCTAAAAGTGACTTTAAAGTGGATTAAAACTCATTTTTTAGGTCCAAATTAACATAGAAACATGCCTAGGTTCACATAGACAACTTAGATTGCATTTAGGACACTTTTCATGCATTGTTTGCATTCTTTATTGCATTTTTTATGCATTTTCCAGAAATTCCAGAATGCATTATTTTGTGTTTTAGGTACTTAGATTAACTTAGGACTAGCTAGGAACCCTAGGATTAGGGAGGTTACTTGACCTCGCTTAGGACTGTCCTTTGTTGTAAGAATTAGGATAGCAATTGAGTTCTACCTAATTTAGGAGTCTACTTCGAGAACAACTCTAAAAGTAAGTGATTTTGAAAGTGTTTAAAATGGAATGAAATTCCATCTTTTATGCAAAGAAAAGTGTTTCGATCAAACCCAAACTCTCGAAGCTAGAGTCCTAGATAAGATAGAATCTTTTTGGCTATATAGTTCATTACAATAGGAGAGTCCTAGGTAATCAAACTACGTGGACTTTGATTCTTATCAAGAAATTGGTAAGGTACGTAGGCAATTAATAGGGCGCAAGTCCAATCTTAGGTTGACTACGAGTCTCCTAAGATCCTTAGGATTGTTTATACTTTTGTACTATCTATTATTATTATTATATATTAGTATTCATATTTTGTGGTTGATTAGATAAATAGCATTGTTGTGATAAGATTTTGATAGAGCCCAAATTTAATTAGGAGACCTTTAATTAGGGCGAGGTGGGTGCCTACAAGGAGTTCCTTGGAATCTTCCCACTTCGTAACCTAGCCCCCGAATCCAACTTTGATTCGAAGACCGTACTTTTTCAAAATATGGGGTCAATGTTTTATTGAAAATACTCTTTTTTGTGGTTTCCTTGTTCCCTAAAAATAAGGTGGCGACTCCCAGTTTTTTACAAACTCTCATCCTTTTTCAAAAACCCAATCTTGAGTGGATAATAGAGAAGAATAAACGTGGATAATAGAGAAGGATAAATTGAGACGGATAATGAATAATCCACAAATCCACTCAAACTTCAAAGTGAATGAGAGGCCTCCCGATTGTTAGAAGTATGCCCTAAAACCAATCCTAAAGGGTATATTAAATATCATATTATTACAATATATGGAAAGTATAACTTATCTAATATGTTCAAACATATATGATAAGGTCCATGAATAAATGATAAGATAAATATGCATCTCAAGGTGTTGAGATAGAGAGACTGATATTTCTCATACATATTTATTCTAAAAGAGTTCATACTCAAAGGTTTATTAAAGTGGATATTTAATTAACCATTTAAAGAGTAGCACAGATTTAAACTAACTCCTATGGAGGATAAGTAGTCTTTCCTATCAGTGTAGTGACACTCACTACTACAAAAAGTCCCTACGAAAACGGTTTAAACCGTTTTCAAAACCTTTTGAACACGAATCTGGAACCGTCCTTAAGGTGTGTGTTTTCATAAGGTAGTACCCCTTCGAACACGGTTTTGGACCGTTTTCATTTCTATGATTACGAACACGGTTTGAAACTACTTTCAAATATGCCACGTACAAAAATGGTTAGAAATGGATCGGCCCGGCCGATCGGATTGGTGAACCGGACTCCTAACCGGTCTGGGTTGATTATTGGACCGGATAAGGAAGTGAACCGCCTTGAACCGGTGTGAACCGGCTAGTCTGACGGGTTGAACCGGTCAATTAATAATTCAATTTTTTTTAATGAAAGTTGCATTCCTTAAGGTTTGAACTCCTAATCTCTTTAAAAGAAAGAGGATAAGAGCTTTTACCACTAGGCTATGCTTTACTTGTTGTTATTATAATGCAGTATATAAAATATAACCTTATTACATTCATATACTTGTAAAAATCTCAAATATATTTAAAATAATATATATTTTATAATTAAGCGATCCGACCGTTGACCCGGTGGTTGATCCAGTGACCTGACCACCAGGCCTCTTGTCCAGATCGATGTCCGGTCCGGTTCTGATAACTATGCTCTCAGTTTATAGTAATAATATATGATGCGTAAGGCCATAATTATCATACGCGGCCATAATTATCAGACCTGACTAGCCCGGCAAAGAGTGTGGGTCACCAGTTGAATCATATGGTTAACGATTGGACATTAAATTTAATAAATGTATTTTATATATATATATATATATATAAGTATAAAAAAAACTAAGATACTTTAACTTTAATTTTCTTTTAAATACTTAACACCAACAAAAAATGTAATAGCATAATTAATTATTTTAACACATGGTTCAGTGTTCGAACTATGAGAATAACATTCACATTTTATATAAAATAATATTTTATAGTTTATGTGCGAAAACAGAAAGACCGTTTTATTTGGTTTCTTTCTAAAACGGTTTCCAAAACCGTCTTAATAATATTCCAATCAAAGACGGTCACAAAATAACCGTTGTTAAATATTACTAAACTAAAATGGTTTTGAAAACCGTTTTCTTTGATCTCTTTCTAAAACGGTTTCCAAAACCGTTTTCTATTTACTGTTTTCTTTGCATCTTTTTGTAGTAGTGACTTAAGTTAATTTGTGGGTGCATATTAGAGAATATGTACACTGAACATGATCCACAAAGAATATTCCTATGGTAGTTCTGTCAAAGGGATATTCTAGTGTTACGTCCATTTATTTGGTAGTCCTTAGACCTGAGACACCATAGCTGTCTTATGCATAGGTTGCTAGAGTTTGATAGTATCTTGTGTAGCCTTATCCATAAGGTTGTAATCGGTGCTTATTGGCTCTAATGAGTTATGCATGAAGATGGATGAGTGTGCAATAAGGAATCATCACTCTCAGTTGATGAGAGAGAATGTCAGGATTAGTTCACAAAGATAATTCTCAAAGGGAACCTCTGGCCAGAGTGATAAGTAAACAGTGAAAAGAGTTTCACTGCGATTACCTTATTGAGATTATATTTTGTGGGACAGATATCAAGTTATTAAGATAGGGTTTGACTAAAACCATACCTATTATCTTAACTGTGACATTAGGGGATGAAGGATTAAGTAACATGAAAGGTTCACATAGTTATGCTATTCACCTAAACCTAGGGTACGTCATGATATGTTGCTAGATGTCACTCATGACCAGTGAAAGCCTATTGATAAAGTGTTATCAATAAGGACAAAATTGGAATCGTTCCAATTGAACCTTAAAATAGAAAGTTTCTATTTTTAGGAGACATAGAGATGTCCCTGTCCACTGCTAGGTTAGGGTGAACCCAAAGGGTCACATACAATAGAGTGTAAGTGAGTTTCTTGAACTTGTGGGAGGGGAATTCTATCTTTGAAATATGTTTGATTTTAATTATTAAAGGTTAATTAATTAAAAGTCAAACATAACCAAGAATAGGATTACTCTATACAAGGATGTTTGGTCATGCTAGCACTAGTAACCAAACACTCCATAAAGAGGAGAAAGTTTATAAATAAGAGGAGAGGCAACCCTAAGATTAAGTCATCACTTCCACCAGGGCTCTCTCTCTCTAGTCGTGTCTCTCTCCTCTCTCCCTCTCCAAGCTAGCTCCTCACAAAGTGTTGAGGAGGACTAGGAGGTTCAAGGAGTCTTACATTCGTGTGGATACCTTTGGAGGTTTCATCGCTTTGAAACTTGAAGGAAAGCTACTACGCAAGGATTTACAAGTAAGTATGTTTATCGTTTTTAAATATATGTTCTTGTAATATTTAATACATAACCCTATGCTTGAATCGATTCTTGAATAGATGTGAATATGGATTGTTTTATAAAAGAAAATTTTTTTGTTTTCTAATTCCGCTGCGAATCCATTTTTGACACAACCTTTCAGTGGTATCAGAGCCTAATCAAGCATAGTCATGTGTTTGATGATGGCAATCAATGGCAAAATTAATTAATATCTAGTTTGTATGGTTTTAGAAACCACTATGTGAATTTCGGCCATGGAGGCTTCCCTCCTTGTTTCTTGTTTTGTGTTTATGTGATAAATGGCAACTAGGGTTTATATGAAACCCTAGATGAGCACGGCATTAAGGGGCTGCCTCTAGAGGATTTTGGCCATATGGGAATTAACCCCTTTGGGTGATTTGAGTTTAGGTTTTAATGAAAAACCCTAAAAAGTTTTTGGGTTATCTCATTCTCTCTCTCTCTCAAATCCGGACCTAGTGGGGGTTTTTGGTTTTGAGTTTTGATTGTTGGGGTTTTTTCTCCATGGTGGATTAAAGCTTGAAGCATGATCAAAATCCTCTAAAAGGTATTTGGTCTCTCTCTCCTCTCTCTTCTCAAATTAGGCCTTCATGGGTTTAGAACCCTAACAAGGTTCTTTATTCTTTTGTTTTATGATTTGGGTTATGGTAACCCTATAATCATCAAACATGGATGAATCTTGAATTTTTGAAACCCTAGGTATTATTGGATGATGTTCTTGTTTTTGGGAAAAATATAAACATAGTTTGTTTTTGTGAAAACTTGTTTTAATGGCAATGGGGTTCACGGCCATGAGGTGTCTCACCTTCAAGGGTCACGGCAACATGGGTTTTAGAAATCCTAATATGTTTTACATGTTCTTGATTGAATTTTAAAGGTGTTTAATTTTTGATTCTTGAAGCATGATATTGATTTATTTAAATTTGTTTAAATTCTTATGTTAATGGAGTTCTTGTTAGGATGTAACAATGGCCGTTTAGGGTTCTTCAAAAAACCCTAATTAGGTTGATGATGGTGACTGCAAAATTGGTTTAGGTAACCCTAAATCAAATTGGAAATTTCTTGTTTTGAAATTAGTAACTATGATTGTCAAACAAGGAAATCCCAAAGTTTCCTATTTTGAAATTTGTCAAGTTTAGGAAAGTTTCTAAAATGGTTTTGATTCTTTCTTATTTTGACTAATTTGACATCTAGGAAAATAATAGCAACATACTTTAGCGTTTATGGAAACTAGGATTAGGTAAGGTTCTCTAACCCTAACCCTAACCCTAATTCTCTCTCTCTCTCCTACTAACTCACGGCCACATGGGTTTGGAATCCTAATGGCCTTGTTTTAATTTTTATTTTGTGAACCTAATGTTCTTCATACATTTTATAAATGGTTTATGATGTTTTCAAAATAATTTTATTACTTTTGAAAATTAAAAATGAAGAACAAAGTAGGTTTGATAAAATTTGTTTTATAAAAACACTTTTAGTGCTCTTGAGAGATTGAATAGTTCATGCGATGAATTGATGTTTTTATTTTGTTAAAAACATTTAGGGATGTTGCCTAATAATGTATAAATGTGTTAAAATCGTTTTGGCATGTTTTTACATTGAAGGAATTAATTTTAAAATGGTTTTAAGATTATTTCTGGGTTGCTGTTTTTCTGGACAGCAACCACATAGCTTTTGTAAAATCTAAGAAAAATACTTTCTGGGATTTTTGAAGCTTGCCACCTATCGACTTCATTAATATTAGGTCTTAACAAAGTCTAGGAAGAGTTCCCATGATTTTTAATGACCTATAATAGCCACACTAGATTTTTTGTGATTAAGAGTCAAATCTGGAAAATCTGACTCTCTATCGCAAAATGCCTCTAATTGATACCAAACGTTGGAATCATGTTTCGAGACCCCTGCCATTGGAAAGAGGATTGAAAAACCTAGTGAAATGAAGTGTTTCCATGACTTAGTTCACTCTAGGTTAAGCCCAATAAAGTCATTTGTGAGGAATTTCCAGAATCTGCCATGGTTTGGAGTTCAAGTCACAAATCGCTTTAAAGTGATACCAAACGTTGGAATTACTTAATGAGACCTATGCCATTTGAAAGAGGAATGAAAATCCTTGTGAAATAAAGTATTCTCACATTTTAAAAGGTTGTTTTAATGTAGGAAAGATTGATCCCAAAACAGTAGCTGAATTCTGAAATTTCTATTGAAAAATGGAAATTGTTTCTTTCTTTGAATTTTTATTTTGAGTTATTATATATTCCACCTATGTAGGTTAATAGTGATTAATCTACTGAGCTTATTAAAGTGTTAATAGCATGGTAGGAATTGAGAGAATAATTTCTCAAATTAAATTCTTTATATTTAAAACCCTAATTGTGTCTTTTAGGAGTTTTATTTATTTTAAAGATAGGAACTTATGTTAATCATATGGGATATGATGGTATTCTTTTAATACGATTAAAAGGACTTGATTATTATTATAGGATAATAATAATAATGAGATTATTATTGTTATAGGATATTAATAAGATTATGACTTTAATTAATTATATGCCATTTGCCATCATTGCCTTTGCTTTTTGTAGCTTTTGTTATTTATGCAATGTGATTGTATAATTGTTAATGGATGATTATGGACTTAAGACCAATTAAAATGAATTGTGATTGGCCGCATGTGATGTGATAAGTTTATTTGAATGGGTTATATTTAAATTTATTTAAATTTGGTGATGTAATTATTTGGGGCTTGCATGCCTCTTTCCCTCTCTCTACATTTGTAATCCCCTTCTCCTTAATCCCTTTCTTTTTATTAAATTGTAATTCAAAGAAGCTTATGGTGAGCTCAAGGAACTTGGTGGAGTCATGTACGAGAGGAAAACAAGGACTTTAGAAGGACTTGGCATGGACATCGAGATCTTATAGGAAGATTTTTGTCACTATGTAATAGTTGCATAGTTTTAATTACGATCACCCAACCCTCCTTTTAAACATAGGGTTCATCTTTTATGGCTCAAAGTATGAACCCATCCTTAAAAGTCCATAATCTATCCTAGGCCCATTTATATATGTGATGTATGCTAGTTAGGGCCTTGACCTAATTTATTATATGTTCAAGATGAATCCACCCTAGTCTCTAGGAGGACAGTGGGAGGATAATTGAGAACTAATAATAAAAGTGGGTCTAAACTTCTTTATTTATATATGATGATATATATTTGTGATGCATGTGATATATGGATATTTATAAAAATGAGACCTTTTTACAGAAACCCCTATTTACATAAAATTAAGTTGTAAGGAAGAGGCCATGGGCTTTATCCTAGCCTCCTACCATTACAAGAAAGGTGAATCTTTATGATGGATGTGTTTGGCTGCAGATATGTGGGAACACATTCATTATGAAGTTCAAACCAGCTTGTTACATATTGGATATCATGAGGTGCGATAATGGGGCTTACCAAGAAACTATTATGTGAGGGATGCCACATTCAATTGACCATACTCATGTGAATGGTAGGTGTAACTTGACTAAAATGTACTATCCAAGAAACTATTATGTGAGGATACTACAATTTTAGAGGCTAAAGGATGATTGGAATTTGCTTAGGTGAAGCATTAGGATAAAGAGTTATCCACTCATTAAGGGTTAGTATCCAAGAAACTAACATGTGAGGTTACTAATTCTTAGTGGGACCCCAATCCCTGCTATGGAAATTCAATCTTTTGAAATTCCCAAACCTCATCTTAGGGAGTATGGGATTTGAACAAAATAGTGGGAGGTAACATGGAAATTAAATACCAAAAGTTTTTATGTTTTATTAATATGAAATTTATATTTATTTTCTGTTGTAGATGGCACCTTTAAACCCTCTCTCTCGTATTCTTGATGACAACCGTTTGACTGGTCCAAACTTTAATGACAGGATTAGAAATTTGAAAATTGTTTTGGCCGCTGACAAAATTGACTATGTCATAAAATCTCCACGCCCTAATGCTCTACCTGAAGGGGCATCAGAAGAGGAACGAGACACTTACAACAAGTGGCTCGAGGATGATGTGCAAGTGAGGTGCTATATCATGGCATCGATGACCAATGAGCTCCAAAGGCAACATGAGGTCATAGATAGCTCACATGCAATCATCAAACATCTTAAAGAGCTGTATGAGTCACAAAACAGGGTTGTAAGGTACAACACTGTTGGTGAGCTCTTTGCATGTAAGATGGTGGAAAGGAACATCTGTTAATGAACATTGTCTAAAGATGATCCGGAATATCCATGCCCTTCATGATCTAGGTGTGGATATCTCTTCTGAGATGGGGACTGATATTCTACTTCACTCTCTTCCTGCGAGTTACAAACCGTTTATCATGAACTTTCACATGTCTGATGTGAATGATAAAGTCTTATTGACTGATCTGATGAACATGTTGTCAACTGCTGAGGAGACCTTGAAAAAGGACTCCAAAGGAAGTGCTTTGGTTATTGATGGGGCCTCAACTTCTAAATCCAAGCCCAAGGGCAAGGGTAAGAAGAAGAAGAAGTCTAATCATAAGCCTAAAGGAGGTGTGAAGAAGAAGGATTCGAAGGACTCAAAGGGAAAGTGTTTCCATTGCGGAAAAACAGGTCATTGGATGAGGAATTGCAAGGAGTACCTCACCTCTTTGAAGAATGGTTCTTCTGGTGGTACGTCTTGTTATTTATTCATTTACTAATTACGAATTAGTATTCTGCTTATGGTATACGATACCTAATTGTGTTTTATTGTACAATGTGATTGTATGTAGTAGACAAAGGGAAGCAGAAGGTCGAGTGAACATCGAGCTAGCCTTGTTTGGAAAGAATCAAAGTGTTAGTGCCTTTGACATTGAAGCTTGATTCTTGACTTATTTATTTAAGAATTTTAAAGAACTCTTTTATTATTGCCAGATGTAATAATTACTTCTTTTGAAGTTATATTTGGTTTTGAATATTATGTTTTGAAACAGTTTATCTTTAATATTGGATATTTCGGATCTTTTCTGGCAATTATCTTAAAGTTCTAAATTCTTTATAAATTCAATGAATAAATGCACTTAATAGTGTATATAGAGATTAAAGGGATAATACATAAGATGTATAAACCCTAACTTTTAGTTTGATTATACTTCATGTGTAATAGATATTTGAAATGTTCAAATGATTAATATGAAGTAAAACTGAAAGATAAATATTGAGAATATTTGGTTGGATCTCAAATCACTATAAGACCTTAAAAATGTCAAACGATAGAGTTTAAAGATTATTTGATAATATTGGATATTTCAAATAAACTTTAAAAGGTGAGTTTTCTCAAATAAAGAGTTATTAGAAAACATGATTTCCACATTAGTTGAAAAACTATACATTTATAAAACATTAAAGGAAATTTTATGTAATTAAAGGGTTTAATACATAAAGTACCTTGTTTTTAAAAGGGACTTGTGGGAGCAGGAAAGTCATCAATTATTTTATTTATAAGTACACACTTTAAATACTAACGTAGTATTAAGAATTCCATAATCGTTATAGGAATTCAAATCTCTTCAAAAATAGTTTTTGAAAGGATTTTTATGTGAGCAAAATATTTGAGAAATATCAGACTCATATAATTATAAAGTATATACTCACATCAATATCACAAAATTGCTGCAAACAGTTGTTAGCAGATATTGATAATTGATTCAGAATAGTGATTCAGAATAGAAACAAGTATATTCTTAAAGGGAGTTTAAGAATGAGGTACTTGCATATAAAGAAATTATAAAATTAGCCATTTACATGTTGCCTAAAAGAATGTCTAGTATACATTGTTTTCTTTTGAAAGCATAGGTCTCATTTACTTGGACATCAGAGTTGGCAGCGAATTTTAGTTTGAATACTATTATTGAAAATAATAATGTGCAAAAAGGGTTTTGCATAAATCTACTTTGCCTTAACACCTGTGTGTGTGTTAAAAGCCTTGTCTTACAAAGACTAGTATACGATACTATGGTGATTGGCTTTAGTGCAAGTGGGAGATTGTTAAAAGTATGCCCTAAAACTAATCCTAAAGGGTATATTAAATATCATATTATTACAATATATGGAAGGTATAACTTATCTAATATGTTCAAACATATATGATAAGGTCCATGAATAAATGATAAGAGAAATATGCATCTCAAGGTGTTGAGATAGAGAGACTGATATTTCTCATACACATTTATTCTAAAAGAGTTCCTACTCAAAGGTATATTAAAGAGGATATTTAATTAACCGTTTAAAGAGTAGCACAGATTTAAACTAACTCCTATGGAGGATAGGTAGTTTTTCCTATCAGTGTAGTGACACTTAAGTTAATCTGTGGGTGCATATTAGAGAATATGTACACTGAATATGATCTACAAAGAATATTCCTATGGTAGTTCTGTCAAAGGGATATTCTAGTGTTACGTCCATTTATTTGGTAGTCCTTAGACCTGAGACACCATAGCTGTCTTATGCATAGGTTGCTAGAGTTTGATAATATCTTGTACAGCCTTATCCATAAGGTTGTAATCGGTCTTTATTGGCTCTAATGAGTTATGCATGAAGATGGATGAGTGTGCAATAAGGAATCATCACTCTCAGTTGATGAGAGAGAATGTCAGGATTAGTTCACAAAGATAATTCTCAAAGGGAACCTCTGGCCAGAGTGATAGGTAAACAGTGAAAAGAGTTTCACTGCAATTACCTTATTGAGATTATATTTTATGGGACAGATATCAAGTTATTAAGATAGGGTTTGACTAAAACCATACCTATTATCTTAACTGTGACATTAGGGGATGAAGGATTAAGTAACATGAAGGGTTCACATAGTTATGCTATTCACCTAAACCTAGGGTACGTCATGATATGTTGCTAGATGTCATTCATGACCAGTGAAAGCCTATTGATAAAGTGTTACCAATAAGGGCAAAATTGGAATCGTTCCAATTGAACCTTAAAATAGAAAGTTTCTATTTTTAGGAGACATAGAGATGTCCCTGTCCACTGCTAGGTTAGGGTGAACCCAAAGGGTCACACACAATAGAGTGTAAGTGAGTTTCTTAAACTTGTGGGAGGGGAATTCTATCTTTGAAATATGTTTGATTTTAATTATTAAAGGTTAATTAATTAAAAGTCAAACATAACCAAGAATAGGATTACTCTATACAAGGATGTTTGGTCATGCTAGCACTAGTAACCAAACACTCCATAAAGAGGAGAAAGTTTATAAATAAGAGAGGCAACCCTAAAATTAAGTTATCACTTCCACTAGGGCTCTCTCTCTCTCTAGCCGTCTCTCTCTCCTCTCTCCCTCTCCAAGCTAGCTCCTCACAAAGTGTTGTGGAGGACTAGGAGGTTCAAGGAGTCTTACATTCGTGTGGATACCTTTGGAGGTTTCATCGCTTTGAAACTTGAAGGAAAGCTACTACGCAAAGATTTACAAGTAAGTATGTTTATCGTTTTTAAATATATGTTCTTGTAATATTTAATACATAACCCTATGCTTGAATCGATTCTTGAATGGATGTGAATATGGATTGTTTTATAAAAGAAAATATTTTTGTTTTCTACTTCCACTGTGAATCCATTTTTGACACAACCTTTCACCGATCCCTCGGGATATCTAGGTTGGCTGGTTCACAAGTACATTGCCGCCTCTGAAGCCACCAAAGAAGCTGTTTGGATAAATAAGTTTGTCTCTGAACTTGGAGTAGTTCCTACCATTGAATCACCAGTACATCTGTATTGTGACAACAATGGGGCCATTGCTCAGACCAAGGAACCAAGGTCTCATCAGAAGTCCAAACACATTGAAAGGCGATTTCACATGATTAGGGAGATCATTGCTAGAGGAGATATTTGCATTCAGAAGATCGTATTTGCGGATATCGTAGCAGACCCATTCACTAAGGCACTGACTCTTCAAAGTCTTGATCGACATCTTGAGAAGATGGGTATGAGATACATAGGCGATTGGCTTTAGTGCAAGTGGGAGATTGTTAGTAGTATGTCCTAATAGCCAATGTCATTTGTGTAATTTGGGATATGAACTTGATTTATGTATTATTGTTATTGATTAATAATATGGGCATTTTGATTATCATGTTATATATTGTTATTGTGTTCATGATAAGTCCTTAGAAAGAATGTCAATATAAGAACTCAAGAGTTGAGATAAGGAGAATTATATTGTTATTACATCTTTCTTAAATATTCCTAGTCATATGATTATTTATTGGGCATTAATAATCCGGATAGACTAGCACAGGTTATGTCTGCTCAATATGTAGAATGACCCGTCTCAAGTCATTTGTGTATAGACATTAGGGCAAACCTTTGGGTGCTTGTTTGAGAACAAGTTCACTGAATGTGATATTGATTAAGTTTGTTGAATGGAGTTTTACTTACATGTCAAACAACAACTCAGGGTTACAATGATGCAAGTGATTCTTAGACCAGAGGCACCATAGATGTTCTGTGTTAGGGATGTTAGGGTTTGATGGTACAACGTACATATCCTAACCACGGAACTTGTATAAGGACTCATTGGCTCTAATTGACCTATCATGGGGACATATGAGTGTACAACAAGGAATCTATCACTCTCAATAAAGAGAGGGAATGCCTTGTATTATTCTAAGATATAATTCATAGAAGTATTTGGCCAAAGCAGTTGGGAATAAAAAAACTGTTTCTTAAATATCCCAAGTTTGAATTGATCTTTTAAGAATAACATACAAGATGTTAAATTAGGGTTTTGACATATTATCCATACCCAACTAATTTAACTCAGGCAATGTTTGATGGAAGGATTGAATTGTATCTTAATTGTAACTGAAAGGTTCACTGTGTTATGATAAACCTTCACACAACCTAGGGTGTGTCTTGACATATTGCTAGATGTCACTCAGGACTAGTAGAGGCCCAAAAGATTTATTTATTGAAAGGGAAAATTAGAAGAGTTCTAATTTTAGAACCTAAAATAAAAGTAGTTTTATTTGAAGGATAATTTATTATCCTAATTCCTACTACTAGGTTGTTGTGAACCTAAGAGGTCACACACATATAGGTGCATGTTTCATTTAAAGGAGAAGAGAGAATAATATTATAATTAAGAGTTAATTATAAGTAAGAAATAATAAGTGTTATTATTTTAAAGATTAATATGCAAATATTAATTAACTAGAATTTCAAGTTTTTGAATTTTGAATTTTGAATTTTTTGAAATTTGAAATTTTGAATTTTTGAAATTTGAAATTTGAATTTTGAAATTTGAAATTGACATGAGATAGCAAGATAATTAAGATTGCTAATATTAATCTATTTGAATTTCAAGTTAGTTAATTGAAATTTAAATTTGAAATTGTTTCAAATTTAAAACAAGATAACTTGATAGAGTTTGTTATCTAATAGGAGCTAGCACTCCATCTATTAGAGAACAACATGGGAGGGTTGGCCACTACATGGGGATCTCTCCTAGTGCGTGCAATCTAATCCTCTCTCTCTCATCCTTTGAAGCTCTCCTAGTGTGGATCACTCTTAGAGGCCATCATCTCTTTGGGGCTGCACTTCTCTTTAATCTCTCTTAAAGGCTTTCATTGTAAATGGTTTACATTTGTTTTAAGTTTTATATTTTGCTTGTACAATGAATCATGGATCTTGGTACATTAGTTTCCATGAAAAATTTTAATTCCGCTTGATTTCATGGAATACTTTTACGATCACGTGGACTGTTAGGGTTGTCTCAGAAAGCATATATTGAAAGAGTTCTAGAGAGATTCAAAATGGAAAAATCTTCTGCTGGTGATACCCCTATTCAGAAAGGGGATAAGTTCAGCCTTATGCAATGCCCGCAAAATGAATGGGAACGAAAACAAATGGAAGGGATTCCTTACGCATCTGCAGTAGGAAGCTTAATGTATGCACAGACTTGCACTAGACCGGACATCAATTTTGCTGTAGGTATGTTAGGGAGATACCAAAGCAATTCTGGAATGGATCATTGGAAAGCTGCAAAGAAAGTCATGAGGTACCTGCAAGGTACAAAAAATTACATGCTCACGTATAGGAGATCTGATAATCTAGAGGTGATTGGCTACTCAAATTCAAATTTTGGTGGATGCATTGATAGTAGGAAGTCTACTTTCGGTTATTTGTTCCTATTAGTTGGAGGAGCAATATCATGGAAGAGTGCAAAGCAAACTATCACTGCATCATCTACTATGGAAGCTGAATTTGTGGCATGCTTTGAGGCCACTGTTCATGGATTGTGGTTGCAGAACTTCATCTCTGGACTTGGGGTTGCTGACGCCATTGCCAAGCCGCTAAGAATTTATTGCGATAACTCCGCAGCTGTGTTTTTCTCTAAGAACGACAAGTATTCTAAGGGTGCTAAACACATGGAATTGAAATACTTTGCCATTAAGGAAGAAGTTCAGAAACAACGAGTGTCAATAGAACACATAAGCACACAACTAATGATTGCAGACCCATTGACAAAGGGGTTGGCTCCAAAGACATTTAAGGAATATGCTAATAGCATGGGTCTTGGATATGACCCATAACATTTATTATTGTAATGGATTGTTTTATGTTATTATGTTATTTGATACTTTGAGACCTTATTAAATGTGTTTCTGATTAATTATTCCTGTATTAATTGTGTACGTACATATATGAGAATGAACAAATTATTGTTGGACCTTTTGAATGCACTTCTTGTTTATTGACTGTATTAAACAGTTTGCTAGTGTTGTGGTGCATGGAAGGAACTATGTCGCATGAATGATGTGGAACCGCCATGACTCGTATTAGTGGGTTGTTTAATTATGGTATTATGATGACCAAATTAAAGTATGGTTGGGATGTGGTTTATTGCGCGCCTAATGTTAGACTCATTAAATTCTACTATAAAGTTATCACATGGGCCAAGTGGGAGAATGTAAGATTTAATTTTTTAAATCTTTATTAATGACCCACGTAATATTAACACATGTGACATAGTGGGTTTATGAGATAATGTTAACCACTTCTATCATATTTCTGATTGGTTAATATTAGAAGTGGTTTCCTAATATCTCTTACAATGATGGGCTAGTGGAGTTCTAATTGAAGTGGGAAACTGGTCATCTCTCTATCCATAAAAAGGTATTCAGATTACCCATCTAATTATCTGAAGAAAATGACGTAAGGTGAAAGAGGGCCAAGAGAGAGAAACCATTTTCCATCAAGAACGAAGACTGTTCTATTTGAAGATTTGATCGCATGAAGATTGCGATTATGGATCAGGGTACGTCGTTTAATTTCCGCATTATGTTATTATATTTATATTATGATAGTTGTGATCTTGGGCATGATTGTAGTTGTTAATTTATATAACAACTAGAATATTTACATGAACATCACTTTTTACGGGCAAGCACTGATCGTAGGATAAAATACTCATCTTATGAATGTGATGGATGCCAAAAATCATGGTGATCCAACAGTCAGTTTTTTAAAATTGACTAGAAAAAAAAACTGTGTTTTATTAATTTGTTCTTCAAAATATCATTATCTTCCGATCAATTTTTTCAAAATTGTCCGTTGGATCACTGTGATTTTTGGTAGCCATAACATTAATAAGAGAAGTATTTTATCCAACGGTCAACTTTTCAAAATGTATTCTGCAACTGACTAAAAAATACATAATAATTAAAAGAAATGAAATTTAGCTTGGCACAGGAGCAATTTAGTCATTTGGACCATTATTTTGATGAGTGTGGAGCGCCGTCGGCTCTTTTTTCATCCCCACTTTGTATTAGGTGTTTAGATCATTCTTCCCATTTTCTTTCCCTCATGCTTTCATAAAAAACCATGAAAATATGAAATGAATATTTTTTAAAGAATTGTTTTTTTTTCCAAGACAATAAATATTAATAGGGTTAATTGTTAATTAGTTGAGAAAAGGGCAACAAAACTTGGCCAGATATTCTCTATGAAGACTTAAATCCAGAACCACAAAACTTAAAATCAAGAAAAATGACAAGTTAGGTACACCTCACTAGCTAACAAAGAATTTTTTTTTTTCAAGTATTAATTTTATGACCAAGTCGAGTTAGGCCTATTGGTGAGGGGATTTGAGCTATAGGATTCTTGGTCTCGGATTTGAAAACCTTGCTAGCATTTTGTATATTATTTCTTTCTTTAGTTATATTATGAGAAAGAATAGAGAATGGAGATAGAAAATTTGCATTTTATGTTAATCAAAGAGTTAGTATTATTAACCGATATGAGAATTTGGTTTTTAAAACAAAATGTCGTTTTTTTTTTTTTTTTTTTTTTTTTTTTTTTTTAATGTAATTCCAATTTTACCAAAATATATATATAATTATTCATCAAATTTGTGCCAAACTCTGAATATAATTTAGAATTTTTTTTTTTCACGTTGAGGACATCAAATAATATAGCAGTTATTACACTATTTATACATAGAGCAATTTATCATATGTGGCAGCCCTCATAGGCCTTCCCTCCCTCATTATCTTCTCACCTTAATTTACTCTTCTAACTCCTTTCTTATTGGTTGATAAATATTTGATTTTATTTTATAACAATTTCATATATTATGTGTTTAGGTTGCCATAATCTCATATTTCCATATTTTACTTTATTCAGAATCTCATAAAATATTTAAAGGCAGCTGTTCCTAACTATCACAATTAGGATTTTTACTTAGCATCTCTCTCTACAAACGTCGTACGTAGAACAGCGGTCCAGCCTGCCCTCTTTCTCTCTCTCTCTCTCTCTCCACAATTGTACTTCTCAACTCTCCACGTACAGCAGACCATCCCTTTCTCTCTCTCCACAATCCTGCTCTAGCCGACTAGCGTCTCAACTCTCTACAGCAAACCATCCCACAATCTAGATTAAGGCTAGGGGTCGGTTTAGAGTTGGTATGAATGGTAAATCCACATGGTGCTTACATGCTTCCAGGCTCCAACTCTTAAGTCGGTGTAAATAGCAAAAACAATATTGAATTATATTCCGAGCAAATTGTGTTTTGCTAAATCCCTAATTTTATGTTATTGATCAATTGAAAGTAAATTTCTCTTACTTTATCTAATTCAAGATTTAGCCAAATTAAATGATTGGATTAGTGGATTAATCCTTTAACTAAAGTAATAGAGATCTACTACTATAATGACAGTATGAAATTAAGAATTTGTAATCAAATTAATTTTAAATTCTTTATATCACCTGTTAGCTAGCATGTGGCTGATATATTGATTTTTTCATCTACTACTATAATGACAAAAGGGAGATGATATTCGTGCTCCCTCTTTCATTGTCCGTGCTCCCACTCACATACATTATTGGAAATTTCTTTGAGCATAATCGAAATGACATCTTACCAAATTTTTTTGGGCATTTTTGAAAATGTTTTTTTTTTCATAAAAATTATAATAAAATAATGATATAAAAATACAGATTGTTACAGATTTGAAAAGAACTTTTAAAAGGAAAAACAACTTTTAAGTTTTTCTCTAGTAAATGGGTAAACTATAAAAGCCCTTCTACCCTTTTATGCTTCTTTTTTATGACAGAATTCCCACACGTGGAATTAATTCTGACTAGTTACTCTCTCTCTTCTTTTCTCTTCTCTTTTTCTCTCTTGTTTTCTTTCTCTCCTTTGGATGATTTCTCTCTCCCTTTTTCTTTACTCTCTCCTTTTTACATCCTCCCTTTGGCCGTGTACTAGTTTACAAAATCCGAACCTAGCCCTTTCTATTGATAAATCCACCTCTCTAGGAGAACCCCCCTCCCCTTTTATAGGATGGTAAAATAGCTTGTTAGATTTACCCAGTGATGTCATCAATGATATCATGACTTAGATTTTTTTTATTGTATAATATAATATTTACTAGTTACCTATTGTTGCAGGAGGGGATAGATATATATATATATAGAAAAATTCTCTAGTGAGCAAATAACAGGAACCCTTGGATTCCCATCTTGAGATGAATTTTCCATTAAGTGAATGAGAATCCAAGGGTTCCTGTTATTTGCTCACTTTAGTTAAAGTGAGCAAATGCTGATAAGAGAAGCTCTATATATATATATATATATATATATATATATATATATATATATATATAGAAGTGCTAATATATATAAGGTGCATCTGATGCTTCTTGCATCAGGTGCCCTCTTGTAGAGTCACTTGCGGTCCAAATTTTAGAAAACTGACCGTTAGATTAGATACTCCAATCATGTATGTTATGCCTGCCAAAAATCACAGTGATCCAATGGTTGGTTTTTGAAATATGTAACTTTGAAAAACTGTGACTTTTTGTTCTTTAAAATGTTATCATTTTTTCACAGTCAGGTTTCTCATAAACCAACCGTTGGATCACTGTGGTTTTTTGCAGGCATGACATACATGATTGGGGTATCTAATCCAACGGTCAGTTTTCTAAAATCTGCACCACAAGTGGCTCTACAAGAGGGCACCTGATGCAAGAAGCATCAGGTGCACCTATTTTTTATTGTAATATAACATTTATTTATTGTTATAATCATATTATATTATATTATTTATTATTATATTTTTGTTAAGACTTTTTTTATTATTAAAACTTGCCCCCTACCATTTTGGTACGTTTTAAATGTGATGGGGAGCTTAGTTTCTTCAAAAAAATGTCTCTGTCATTGTCAATTTATATGTTAAAGGTTCAATTTTTATTTGATTGCTTAAATTGGAAATTGTCTTGATTCATATAACAAACTTTGTTAAATTATTATCAAATGCTTTAAATCATTAAATTAATCTTTAATCTTCTTTACCTATAAAAGAGCGGATAAGTGGATTGAAAAGTTACTGTTTAATTCGTCCAAAACTGTACCAATTTTTGCCGATTTTCTCTTAAAACGACACTCATTTTGTCAATTGCCCAAACCTCACAATTCGCACGTGTGGGCGAATTCATAATTGTTGAGGGCTAATTGAGTGTGAAACCGACAGGCGCGCAGGCTGCAGATTGGGTGTGGCAGGGTGCCGCCCATTTCTCTCTCTTCTTGCTCGCAGATTTTTCCATATCTCTTTCTTGTTTCTACTGTGGTCGATATCAATGTTCATACCCTTATGCCCTCGTCTCTCGAACTCGTCGTTCAGATTCTGATCGAAGGTCAGATTTCGATAGGATTTTTTCTCCGGCGTTGGGGTCTCCTGTCCGCTGGTGGTGGATTTCTGTGGTTGGTTGCGATGGGGTTTCTTCTCCAGCGTTGGTCTTTGCTGTTCAGCGGTGGTCTCTTACTGTCTGGCGGTAGTCCTTTTCTCTCTGTGTTTCCATATCTCTCTCTTCTTTCTCTTGTGCATATCCATATGCTCTCGTCACTCTATGGCTCGATTTCACCTCTTGCCCAGATTCGGTTCCAGGGTTTGTTCGTTCGGATAGGATTTCTTCTCCGGCTTTGGGGTCTCATCTCCGGCAGTGGTGTCTTCTAGAAAACACGGTTTTTTTTTTTTTTGCTCTTTTTGGGTCGATTTCTGTGCTTGGTTCCGATACGGTTTCTTCTCCGGCGTTGGTCCTTGCTGTTCGGCGGTGGTGTGTGTTTGGTTTCGATAGGATTTATTCTCCGGCGTTGGTGTTTTATAGGTTTTTTGGAAATGTTTTTATGCCTTAGTTAATTTAATTGGTTTGATTTGTTGATGGGTTTTGGTTGTTTAAAACTTTAATCCTGATATATCTATATATATATATATATATATATATATATATATATATATATATATATATATGACTTCTTTATGACTCCTGTCAAGAACAGTATGATGCCTCAGTCACTGATTTCCAACCTTCAAGAAGCTCTGATCAGTAGAAAGGACGGTGAAGACGATCAGTCTAAGAAAACTGATGAATCAAATTTTTCTTCTTCTTCATTATCTTCCTGTTCAGGTGCTGTTGAGTATAGAAAAGGATTGTACAAAACCCGTAGTTTTGGTAACAAATGGCGAGGGAATTGAGGCACCAGGTCTTAGATTTCTGGTCGAAGCTCTGGTTCGTGAAAGTCGTTTCGATGTTCATGTCTGCGCACCTCAATCGTCAGTTCTCTTTGCTTGTTTCTTTGATATTTTTTTTTTTCTTTTACTTGTGCTTTCTTCTTTATTTGAAAATTTTCTCATTATGCTCTGTTTAGTGGCTGAGAAAATGTAGGAAAAGAAAGGAAATTCGATTTTAATTTCTAGAATTCTGTCTCTCTCTCTCTGTTTCTGATACGGTAATGATGCGGAAAGTATTTTTGTTCCGTGACGATCCGGGAGACCCTTGCTGTGTGTTTTGCTGAAATTAGTGGTGCCACTGCTTATGAAGTGTCTGGTAGTCCCCATACTACTTTCCTATAACAGGTTTGTTTGTGCTTGTAATTACAGATTATTAAATGATGTTTTTTGGGATTTTTTTTAGAAGTTTAGTGATGAAATCATAAAATAGGCTACCTTGCTGATTGTTTTGATCAGAGGCTCCTGTGGATTGTGTCTCTTTAGCTTTATCTGAGGCATTATTTTCTTGGGCAAAACCTGCTTTGGTATGAATTTGTAAATTATCACCTTTAAGACTTGTCATGTTGCAATGTCCATGATTTTGGCATCTTTTCTAATTCTCGGGTAATTAGTGGAATAAACAGGGGATCAAGTTGTGGTCGGAACATGTAAGTACTACAGTCATCCTTCATAGTCTATATATTGTCTCGTATCTACCTCCTTCCTTTATTTTATCCCTCAATGTGTATTGTAATTGATTAAGATCCTACCTCTGATTCTCTGAATGTGTTTTTTGAGCAAATTGTGATATGACAGTCGATTTTGATGCACTGGGTTTGATGTCATGTTTGATCCTTTAGTCATTTGAATGCTAAATTCACTTTATTATTCATGACTTCAATGGGTTCTACTCAGGAGCTGTTGCTGGAGCTAGGGAGTCACTTATTTTTGGAATACCATCTATTTGCATATCATTGTACTGGTGAGTGCACTATGCATTTTCTTGTTATTTCTTTTATTTGTTGGTATTTTTATAATAGACATCTGTTTAGAGTTGATATCACAATTCTTTTAGGCAGAAGGATGTAGGTTGTGAAAATGATTTGAAGGATGCAGTCAGTGTCCGCTTACCATTAATATATGCGACCATTAGAGATATTGAGAAACGAATTTTCCCCAAAAGTTGATTACTGAATATAGAAATTCCCGGTTCTCTCCTTACAAACAAGGTTTGCTTTTTTGAGTACTTAGTATTGAGAATTATGTGATACAAAATAAAAAAATAATAATTTTGGCCTTGAAGTTAATGTGTCTTATCTCATTACTAACATCAACATGCTGAGGCTGAGCTTTTATGATGGGATTGGAATTTTTGTTTAGTCTGACAATCATGTTATATTTTGCAATTGTGCAATTGTGAGGGGCAAAACTTTAAACCATGCACATAAACTTTGTATGCCATTGATTGCTTCGATTTTTTAGATAAATAAGTTTAAATTGCAAACTAATTAAAATTATTTAAATATTTAGTTTTCATTGGCAGAGTGTATAAATTTACCTGGATGAAGTAAATGGGTCTTATTCTATTAATCATAATATGTTTATACTTTTTGCAGCTGGCATCATTTCCACAATTGAGTTTGACAAAACTGGGGATCATCTGATTGTTGGTTAACATAAGTATGATGTGTATTGCAGATTTCGTGTTACAGCTCCAGCTCCTGTTCTCTTTCAGTTTATGCTGTACTACAAATCTTGTAATCAGGTGAATCATATGCACTGTTACAACCGATTGACATTTTAATCTATTTGGGTATCTCTTTTTATAGTTACTAGAACATGCTAAATGCTCAAAAGTATTTGTGCTTCTTCTTTAGGTTGGATGCACTGTGAGAATATTGGCATCCAACTGGTTCTAATAAAACCCAGTTCCATGATATGAATTTCTACATTCCGCAAGTTAAAGCCCCATTAATCTCAAAATTTATTTACTTTTAATCCATGAGCTACCAGCATACCATGATAAATTCGCTTCCAACTGTTTGAGATGCGAATTTTTTGTTCCTGGTGTATTTCAATGTCAGGATTCTCTCTCTCTCTTTCTCTCTGAACATAAATATATCTATACACATAAAAATACACACACACACATATATTTCTTTGTTGTTCTGAAATACGTTTTCTCATTAAGGATGATTAACAATCCTTCCAATTGCTATTTTTGCAGGAGTTGCGTATAATGAGCAGTACAGCTTCGCAGAATTGCAGGAGTTTATTCACATTTGCCCGCTCACTTGAGTAATATTATTTTTATCATTTCCCAGTTTTTAAAGCCTCATAGGATAATCCCTATTGTCTATGTTGGGAATGCTACTAATCGAGACAAGATGCAGTCATACTTCTGGGATTTCTTCTGGGTTTTGTTTGGGTAAATTTTGCCATGTTCAGGTTCTTATTTTGCTTTCCTTGTGCATGTTTTGTGTATGGACAGTGGTAGTGACATAGGAGAGAGGACGAATATGATTAACATTTTGAGTCGGTGCTCGAGGAACAGTGATTTGCGTATTGTTCACTCCTTTCTCCGTCTCTCTCTATTATTGTTGGATCTGTCGCAACCAATTTCTCCTTATTCGGTAAGTTTTCGGTAAGTTTGCTTTACATGCTTCTTTTGCTGTTCTCTTAAAATGAAATGTATCTTGAATGCCTCTTATTTATTTTCGTTCTATGTTAGAAAACTGCCAGCGTAATGTTCTGGAAGTGTACAATCGAAAAATAAAAAAGGCATGGCTGGAGGTCTCATTTATGGTTATTTAACTTCAAGATTATTCTTTGTTTCTATATTTTTGGAACAGAAATGTATTTAAAATTTTATAATTTTTATATAATTGATTATTGTTGTGGATCAGTTTATTTTCCCTTTTTGTTAGATTAGAGTTTGATGTCTGTTTCAGGCTTAATTTCAGGTTTTTTCTTATATGTTTTATCTACTGCAAAAAGGAAAATCATATTTTGATGGACAACTTGCCAGATTCGTTAGCTTGGGATATTTTGGGCAGGATTAAAAAGACCAAAGACGGAAACTCAGCATCTTTAGCTAGTAAACACCTCCGTGGACTATATAATGAACAGATAGATTGTCTTTGGGTTGGTGGTTTCCTAATCTAACATCAGAAGACTACTGATTGGATGTGGGATTGGGCTTCTTTCTTATGTGGTAATTGCATCAAGTGTTCCAGTTCATGTGCACTAAGTATTTCTGGTTCTACAGTTCATGTTATCTTTAGGCTCAGCAGTAACATTTTTTGTTGGAACGGTCGTCAACTGGCTGGCTGTAATAGGTAACTTTAGTTGACTCTTGTATTAATTTACTCAAATTGTAATTTTGTGTAATTTGCTTCTATTTTTTATTTCATTTGGAGGAACTGTTCCATGTGTGGTACAGCTTTTAGGTATCGTCTTCATTCCAAAATCTTCAAGATGGCTGGTGAGTTGGATTCAAAATTCTGTTAGAAGTTGTTATTTAAGTTGCATTAGGATGGTGCTTAAAAAAAAAAAAAAAAAACAAAAGAGATGACTGTGAATAATAAATTTATTAGTTCCATTTTTGTTACTTTTGAGTGTGCTTTTAAGCCAAAAAGTATGTAAATAATAAATTTAATAAGCATTACAAAACAGACTCCATTTCTTACTACATCTCGTGGGAAGAAAATGACTGTGAATGAGACTCTTGAATTGATGGATGAAAATTTTCTGCAGGCAAAAATTGGTAAAGAAAGAGAGTGTGATGTTGTTTTATAGCGTCTTAGAGGAAAGAATGATGATATTTCTCAAGAAGCAGATGAAATTAGAGTAACTAATTTACTTAATATGCTCATATGGCTGGAAAGAAATGGGTTCTTAAATTT
Organism: Hamamelis virginiana; assembly: GCA_017140935.1. Taxonomy (NCBI): domain Eukaryota; kingdom Viridiplantae; phylum Streptophyta; class Magnoliopsida; order Saxifragales; family Hamamelidaceae; genus Hamamelis; species Hamamelis virginiana. The sequence continues at coordinate 143,976 of JAESVK010000690.1, read as the reverse complement.
TTTCGTGCAAACACGAATAAATGTACTCTTTCTATTTCACATGATTACACAGAAACACTTCAACAGTTTCCAGGGGCTAAAATTTTAGACATGTTTCAGTGGAAATATGCTCATTCACTCATTGTAAGCCTCCTAAATAAATCCTTGTTGTAGCCTTTTTCCCCCTTTTCATAACTTCTTTGATCTTATCTGAATCATTTGAAATTGGCTTAGGTTGGAGTTGGGCTAATGGTACTGCAACGATTTGGAGGGGCCAATGAGATTTACTTGTGATGTTATCGACCAATAATGGATATACTGAATTCCTCTAATGTTTTACAGGTTTCTGTAGTGGGAACATGTATGGGTTACTTCATTACAGGGTCGTCATTCTTGTTGCAGGTTTTCACTAAAATACCATTCAACAACATTATTTCTCTCTTAGAATGTTCCATCACTTTAAAACCTTGTCATTTTCTTAAAAAAATAAAACTTTTCCATGATCATGACCTTCAGCTATGGAAAGAGCTTACTCCCATTTTCCAATTTTACTTACGAAGACCCAATTCGCTCTTAAATATTTTGGTATCAGCCCCAAGGATTTAAAGGTTGATGGATGAAAATGACTTTTACGCTGATGTGTTTGATTTTGAAACCAAGTATATAATGAATCTTTCGGATTGGGGTTGGCAAGAATACCATGGCTTATAATGTCAGAGGTTGGCTTCTTTTATCGATATATCAAAACTATATCTAACAGAACAAGAATGTTTATGGCTTAGATTCAATTGTTGGTATCTATTTCAGATATTTCCCATGAACATGAAGGGTTCAAGTGGAAGCCTTGTGTCTTTGCTCAGCTTGTTTCGTTCTTGGCTTGTTTCGTACGTGTTTAATTTTCTAATAGATTGGAGTTCAGCAGGTGAATCTCTCTCTATATCTCACGCACACACGCCTACACAGTATTTATTTATTTTGCTCCTAACATATCTGCCACAATTCCACTAGGCAATTGTTTCTTTTTTTTCTTTCTATCATTTATTTTTCATTTTTTTGTGCATGTCTCTATATTGCGCCATATGCTAATGGCATACTATTGATCAACAAGAGGTCTATGCTCATTGCTCACTATGATATTATACTGAAGCTCAAAGATAAGACCCATTTTAATTATTTAATATGTTATTCCATTTGCTTAACTTATTTTTCTTATTTGATTATCTGTGGATGCCTTATTTTACAGACTTTATACCGTTCCTAGAATTGTATACATTCACTCAATCACTTTTGTACGAAAATTTATAATGTTGACGGTGAAAAAGTACGTGGCCTCCTCTTTGATTGAATTTGTAGTGTTATATATAAATTTTATGCCTCCAGTCACATTTAGTTATTACCATTGATCCTGAAAAATGGCTGTTGTCATGGCAAGCAAACAGCTACTATTGATCGCGAGGAATCGAATGCGAAAATACTACTGGAACTGTTATTACCATTGATCTCCATAACCCATATCCACTAACTCCTAATTCTTCTTGCAGGTATGAATTTTTCAACTTCAATGGGGAAATTAAACCTTTACTCTTAAAACTCAAGTCTCTAAGAAATTTAGACTTGAGTTCAAATACCTGAATTCCTGAATTCTTTGCATCTTTGATGAATTTGCATTATTTAAACCTTTTAAAAGCTGGATTTAGTGGTTTAATTCCTCCCAATTTGGGAAATCTTTGTCAATTGCAGTATCTTGATGTTTTTTCTCAGTTCTCGAGTTTCTGTTGAGAATCTTGAATGGATTGTTGGTCTTTATTCTCTGAAAAATCTCTCTATGGTAAGATCAGATTAGATTGGATCCTTAAACAAACTTCCATATTTAACGGAGTTGCATTTTTCATTTTGTGCCATTTCTCGTTCCATTTCATCTCTCAGCTTTGTTAATTTTACTTCACTTGTTATAGATCTCAGTTTTAACAGCTTCAATTCAAAGTTCGCTGTTTGCCTCGTAAGTATTAGCAGCCTTGGTCTTGGTGAGTTTATTTAGGTCTGAATCTCAAATCCTAATCCACATATTCCTTTTTATTTATTTCCTTAAATCATGCAACAGCTTACCCGATCAGTTGAGTAATAGCTCACTTGAGTAATATCATCTTTGCCATTTCCAAGCTAGACATACTGTCAATGTTGGGAATGCTACTAATCAAAATAAGATGCAGTCATACTTCTGGCAATGGTTGAAAAAGATTGACTTTCTTCAAGAATAGAGTAATTTAAATTCTCAATGCCGGAGCTTCCCCTTGAATATGAGCATGAAGATGAACTCGAGTTTCCTTACTCGGATAAATGAACATTAAAAATATGTTGCAGAAATTTCATGAAAAGGCAAGGAAAACGTTCAGAGAGCCTGTTCACATTCTCTTGAGAATTTTCTTGTAATTTTCCTTTTTATCTTCATCAATTTAATTTCTATCTCGAATTGTGGCAAACCTTAATTCTAGGTATTAAGTTGGCTGTTTTGGATGCTTTCAACGTAGATTTGGAGTCTGTTTAATAATTTGGAACTTATTTTATTGATGGACCATGGCCCACTTTCTTAAATAATGGTAAATGTTACCAGCAATAGAAGATGATATTGCGGACAGTCTATATTTATATAATTAAATGCACTACTTTTATTTAGCAAAATATCCAAACTAATTTACTACCTACACTAGCAGCACGTCACTTATTTTCCGTGTCTTGCTTGGCAGTTAAACACAGAACTTCATCAATCCAGGAAACACCAGAGGCAAGCACATCTGGTGCTTAACTTTCGCAAAGCTTAACAGTGAGCTCAACAAAACTTGAACTACTGGTTCAAATGGACAAAGCCCACTACCTGGGTTCAAAATGGCTTAATAGTTGTCATTTGTAAATAAATAAACTGTCTTTTGCATTCCTTTTTCAACCTATATATAGGTGCATGCCTATGCCAACCATCTAAATATGTAAGACATGTGCATGCAACAATCAGCTTTTTGCTGCATCCCAATACTACATGCATACACCAACAACTGCAATTTAGCAGCCCACACAAAACCATCTAAATGCATATATCCAGTAAAAATTCAAACATATTTGCCACAATCCCACCAGGCACGTGCGGAGCACATGGCTCTCCCCCTAGTGATACTAAAAGCCTGTTCATTGCAAAATTAGGGTGTCTACAAATACACAATCCAAAGATAACAAACACCTATCAAAACCCAAACAAATAAATTATATTTCAAACCCGGAAATGTACAAGTGTTTATTGTTTAAAGTTTTATGGTTTAAAACAATAAAGATTAAGTCTTTATATAAAAAATGCATGTGATTTTTCACTAAATTACAAATACATTACGATACATGCACATCTGAAACGTCCCAAAAAGTAATTAAAACTCATACAAATAAAATATATTTTCAAACCCAGAATCTATATATGTCATTTTTTAGAATATTTATTGTATAAAATGGAAAATACATCACTTACAGAACCCAATCTTCGCAAGAAAAAAAAAAAAAAAAAAAACCCCTGCAAAACCCAAATTTATTTGAGCTTTTCCTCTACCCACATATAGGGGTGGTCAAAAAACCAACCAAACCAGAAAACCAAACCAAAATACTGATTTGGTATGATTTTTTGGGTAATTTGGTTCGATTTTTTTATTTTAATTTTTTTATCAGTTTGGTTTGGTCCTGATTTAGGCAATTTCCAAACTATTATAAACCGGACCAAACTGGTATAATATATATATACACACACACAGCCTTTAAAATTTAAATGATGCGTTTTGGATTTTTGGTACACAGTTGAATAATCCTAACTATATAAACTTTTAATATATTTGATATTTTTGTAAACTAAAGAGTTACATAATATAATTAATATTTCTATAATCTAAACAAGCACTTCCAAAAACAGATTTTTTACATTTTAAAGGTACAAGAATTTGGTTGTGTACATTGTATAGGGCTAAAGGAACAAAACTGAAAGATAGAAGCATGAAAGTAGTGGAAAAAAATTATAAAAATAAATAATTTCAAAATCGGTCTATCCGGCTAAACCAAACCGGAATGATTGGTTTGGTTTAATACTTTAATTGATTTGGTTTGGTTTATGAAAAATACAAACCGGAAATTTTAATTTGGTCCCAAAATTAAAGCGAAACCACCCAAACCGAACCGGTGAACACTCTTACCTACATATTCAAATGTCGTTTAAAAAATAGAAAATTCTATAAATGTATAAGTTTCTAAGGTTGGATCGCTCACGTTTTTTTGCCATTATCCGACGTTAAAGACAAACCAGTCCGACGAAACGTGGTAGCGTTTCGGCCACGAGAGCTCCTGGTTTATAGTGTATATTCAGCTAAAACTTGAAGGACTTTTGGATGGTTTTTTCAAAGGTTAATATAGCTTGTCTACAAACTCCTAATGTGGTGGGACACAAATTTAGGAAAATTATAAGATACAAGCTTCCGTACATAGTAAAATACAAACATAGGAATGAATGGAGTAAGGTCTAATATGGATTTGCCTTGGTCAAAATTATTTTTTTAGAGTTATCTGCAAACCATTTCTTCATATATCAAAATTTTCATAAGAAAAAAATAGGGATCACAATCTTTTCTTATCCTACACACAAAGGCAGAGCCTTTAAAGCCTGAGTAGACTTAAAGGTAGCTGGCTAACCACCTTCGAAGACTGCTGTACTCCACAGAGCATCGCAGGTTTCATACTATGGGATATTTCACAAATATCTACCCTATATAGGGAGGAGACCTCCACAAACAAGGTACACGCTCTCTCACACAGCCCACCTTCCTCATTTCACTTATGTCATTATGCTACATACTGACTTTGGCATCGGAGAGTCTTTGGCAGGCTCAACACCGGGGCACAGCTCCGCATACAGCTCCGCATTCAGTTCCCCAACTCAGAATTCTGCTCCACAACCACAGGTCCGACAGATTCAGCCATATAGATGAAGGAATAGAGAAAGGGAACACATCAAACAACATTCGTAAGGGTGGTGCTAGCTTGCAGAAAATCTAGTTCACCACATTGGTGCCATCTGTGGGAAACGCTTACAAAAAGCTATGTCTATTCTTCCATTCTTCTATTTTTATACATGAAGAAAGTTGCAAATTATGCACTCTTGCAGTTCGCAACTTCTAAGAGGGAGCGTGATTTCTTTCCTTCTAGCGGTTGGGCATCGTTCAAATAAGTTCTTGATTGCTTTTATAGTTTGATATAAACTCTAAATACTTTCGTGAGTACAATCAGACACATATTTGTCAAACTAGCTTGATGCATGTTGAACATACATTTATGATATAATCAGGCATCTTATCTGCTCTCGAACACCTCACATCGCTGAGAAATCCTTGATTTTGTATATAAATCATATATCTTCATAGAACATGCATGGTGACTTTCTAAACAAGCTTTGCCGACCAACCAGCAGTATCGGTAAATTAAAACCTACCACCGGCATATTCAAATATCTGGGTGCACCTTCGCAAAGATAGACTGATAAGCATGAGTCAAATATGGCATCGAAGCCTTATTTTCTGTACATTTACCATTGTTTTAAAATCCGGACCGTTCATCGAACCAGAAAAGTTACCGGGTTAAGGGTCAACCGGTTCAACCGTCGGGTTAACCTGGTTCAACCGTGGCATTATAAATATATTATTTATTTATTTATTAGAATAAAAGCGGTAAATGATTCAAAAAATAATTTTTTTAAAATGTTTGTACAATCAATTCATGTATTTGAATTTATGTGCAGTCATCAAAATTGAAAATTGATAATTACTATTGATCAATCTTTATTATATATATTTTGTAAAATGCAAAATAAAAATATTGTATTATTAAATTAAGTGTTTGGGTTTCTTTTTTCTATTTAGAATTTTTTTAGATTAATTTGCCTTTTTAGCCTTCTTAGCTTTAAGGAATTTTTTTTAAAAAAAAAAATTAGAACTATTTTAGTCATTTTAGCACCTCCAAAAAAAAAAAAAGGGCATTGATCGGTTTTTTAACCGGTTTAACTACCGAGTTGACCGATTTTTGACTTAAGTGAATTTTTATGGGTTAAACTAATCAGAGAGAGAACCGATTTTCGATTTAACCGATTGAATCGGCCGATCCTATCTGAATTTAATAACAATGACATTTACTGCCTTTTTTTGGCCCAAGAAAAATTTCGTGTCCTTTTTATAAGATTTATTACAGTTTGTCGGAACATTTTATAGTAAAAACCGCTTAAAATGTACCGCCATTACCGTGGATGGGTCGCACCTGCAGAAACCGCCTTGGCATCTTCACCATGTTTAAAACAATATTGTTTTATATAAATATTTGCCCTCAAGAGCGGGCCCCCACTACACGCAAATCAAAGGCGTAGCTGGTCTGCTTTGCAAAACAAACTGGTTTACAAAACATATAAATATTTATTCACATGTATTTGCGTGCATGGTCCTGCGACTCACATGAGTAGAGGTGTTGCAGGCATTCTTTTTGTTAATATTTGTTTGGCAAATAAATACATACACTTTTTCATTTGGTGGGCCCGCATATGCTGCCACTCACAAGTATGCAAGTAAAAAGATCAGTATGCTTTTATCTTTTAAACAAATCTGCCATGTGATTTCTTTTAAACAAAGCATGTACGTTTTTTTGACTAAAAGTACATCCTTTGAACCCACTTGAAAGCGTGTAGCAGCTCACCTTCCACGTCCAGTCAATGTGATTTTTCGAGATTCGTACACATACTTGCACCTTTCATGATAAAAAGGATTTTTTATCAAAGCTTTCGTCTTTTCTGTAAAATTATTTTATTTTAATTTTGCTCACATGTTGTGTTGCCTCCCTTTTCTATTTTGGAGCCCAAGCTCAATATTTTTTTGTGTTTATTTCACAAACAACACTTCTACATTAATTAGATTTCCATGAGAAATGTGCTGGGTATGTATACATGCAGAACTGTTCAGAATTTTTATCTTAATGTTTATAAAAATTGTATATATAGATTTTTTACTCTACAGCAGCTCCATCAGTTCTGTAGCAGCTCCATCGCTGAGAAGACCCGCCATGTAATAGCTCCATCGCTGCGGATATCAGCTCCGTGCAGCTCCCTCGCTGCGGCCGTCAGCTCTGTGCAGCTCCCTCGCTGCAAACACTAGCTCTGTAACAGCTCCATCGCTGCAGATATCAACTCCGTGCCGCTCCTTCGCTGCGGACATCAGCTTTATGCAGCTCCTTCGCTGCAAACACTAGCTATGTAGCAGCTCCATTGCTGCGGATATCAGCTCCGTGCAGCTCCATCGCTGCGAACACTAGCTCTGTAGCAGCTCCATTGCTGCAGATATCAGCTCCGTGAAGCTCCATCGCCGCGAACACTAGCTCTGTAGCAGCTCCATCGCTGCAGATATCA
>JAESVK010000690.1:124753-136528 GCA_017140935.1 Hamamelis virginiana | reverse complement strand
TCGCCGCGAACACTAGCTCTGTAGCAGCTCCATCGCTGCAGATATCAGCTCCGTGCAGCTCCTTTGCTGCGAACACTAGATATGTAGCAGCTCCATTGTTGCGGATATCAGCTCCGTGCAGCTCCATCGCTGCGAACACTAAGCCTTGTAGTAGCCCCCATTGCTGCAGTTATCAGTTCGTACAGATCCTTCACTGCGGACACTAACTCTGTAGCAGCTCCATTGCTGCGGATATCAGCTTCGTTCAGCTAACTCGCTGTGGACTAAGCCCTATAGCAACCCTATTGCTGCAGATATCAGCTCCGTGCAGCTCATTCGTTACGAAGACTAGCTTCGTAGCAGCTTCACCGCAATTGGGGAATGCTTTAAATTGGCCAACAGCTTCGTCGCATATAGAAAAAGCCCAAACATGTCAAGAGCTATCAACACCAGTTGGGGGTAGCTACTTCGTTAAAACCAAACGTTTCGGCCCTCACCAGCTTTCATCTGTCGAGCGCCAAAACGGGGGGCAAGGGGGAAAACCTGACCAGACTCGCCGAGATGGTTTAGAGTATTATTAATCTAAATAAACTGACATCTAGATTCTTATAAGTTTCATTATTCATTATTTTTCTGCTACTTATCATGCCTTGGACGAAATCACTTGCTAATCCAATACAGGCACACAAAATAAATAGCAGGCAACTTGGAAAACAGCTCCCTCGCTGCGGACACGAGCTCTGCAGCGGTTCCATAAGCTCCGTACAGCTCCCTCGCTGCGAACACTAGCTCTGTAGCAGCTTCATCGCTGCGGATATCAGCTCCGTATAGTTCCTTCGCTGTGGACACCAGCTCCGTACAGCTCCCCCGTTGCGGGCATTAGCTCTATAGCAGCTCCATCGCTGCGGATATCAGCTTCGTGCAGCTCCCTCGCTGCGGACACCAGCTTTGTAAAGTAGCTCCATTAGCTCCGCAGAACAGCTAAATCAGCTCAACACAGCTCACGGGGGGCAACTATTAAGCCTTTCATTGGCATCTATTTTGTTCCCTAGCAGTTACTCCAGACATGTAGCAACTATTAAGCCGAATCAGGCATCTATTTTGCTAACTTATGAGTCCAACCTAATTGCCAGGTTCACGGCAAAGCTCACAGGGGGCAACTATTAAGCTTTCTTCAAGCATCTATTTTGTTCCCTAAGCAGCTACTCCCGACAGGTAGCAACTGTTAAGCCCTATCAAGCAATCTATTTTGCTACCTTGGAAATCTACCTAATTGCCAGGTTCACGGAAAAGCTCAAGGGGACAACTATTAAGCCTTCCTAAGGCATCTATTTTGTTCTCTAGCAGCTACTCCCGAACAGTAGCAACTATTAAGCCCCATCAGGTATCTATTTTGCTAACTTGGAGCTCCACCTAATTGCCTGGTTCATGGTAACACAAACCGGGGGCACGCACAATGTCTAGCAAAAGGCATATACAAGACTCACTAGGCGCAATTGTAAAACCTGGCAGATGACATTTATTTTATTACTTGGGCGCAAATCATAAATGCTCAGTAGGAAGCACCTATATACTCTAAAGTATATAAGTAAAACATTCTTTTTTCAGGTACAATTTTCATCAACTACAAACGAATTGAAACTAGTTCCTTTGCGCCTGGTGAGAGCTTTGCCAAACAGCTATGTCTCAGCTCGTTTATATCTTAAATCATTTCCACTACACTTGGCGACAACTTTGCGACACCAAACATTTTGGCCCTTACCAGCTTTCATCTGTCAAGCGCTAAAACAGGGGGCAAGGGGATAGTCCAACCAGATACCGCAACGAAAATCAGCTTCGAAACATAAATAGCAGATATCAACTCTGTAACAGTTCCATCGCAACGAAAATCAGCTTCGAAATAGCTTCGCCAAATAGCTAAATCAACTCAATACAGCTCTGCTAAATTTGGCAACAGCTCCTAGCAGTTACTCTCGACTGGGGGCATCTCTAATCTCTAAAGCGCATAGGTAAGGTATCTATTTCTCAGGTGCACCTTTTCATTAATTATGAACAAGTTACAATGCCTAGCAGAGACCATATATTCTGAAGAAATCATTACAGTGCTTGGTTGAGTCCATCTTTTCTGCTAAGTAAGGAATCATTATATTGCCCGTCTGGGGGCATCTCTAATCTCTAAAAACGCATAGCTCCGCCGCGCCTAGTGAGAGCTCAGTCAAACAGCTCGCCTATGTCTTGATTCAGCTATGTATCGGCTTGCCTATATCTTGATTCAACTATGTATCAGCTCACCTATGTCTTGATTCAACAATGTATTGGCTCACCTATATCTTGATTCAGCTATGTATTAGCTCGCCTATGTCTTGATTCAGCTATGTATCGACTTGCTTATATCTTGATCCAGTTATGTCTCAACTCGCCTATGTCTTGATTCAGCTATGTATCGGCTCGCCTATATCTTGATCCAGCTATGTTTCAGCTCGTTTATATCTTGATTCAGTTATATATCAGTTCAGCTATATCGTCATTCAGATCAGTCACACCTGGCAGTAACTCTATCACTTTTTGAATCAACTCAATCTAATCTAAATGCATTTCTGATTCGCTTGGAAACAACTCAGAGTTCTCCACATATTTTTCCCTCTCCAATCTCGTAATTATTGAAAAGAAAAAAATGGGGGCAATGTGGGGGCCATTTCCAACTGCCTTAACACCAAGGGTGCCAAGCCAAACAGACCCTGAGGTGGATCCACCTGTCTTTGCTTGTCCTACACACAAAAGCAGGATCTTTAAAGCCTGAGTAGACTTAAAGGTAACCGGCCAGCCACCTTCGAAGACTGCTGTGCTCCACAGAGCATAGCAGGTTTCACACTATGGGATATTTCACAAATATCTCCCCTATATAAGGAGGAGACCTCCACAAACAAGGTACACGCTCTCTCACACAGCCCACCTTCCTCATTTCACTTATGTCATTATGCTACATACTGACTTTGGCATCGGAGGGTCTTTGGCAGGCTCAACACTGGGGCTCAGCTCCGCATTCAGTTCCCCAACTTAGAATTCAACTCCACAACCACAGGGTCTGGCATATTCAGCCATATAGATGAAGGAATAGAGAAAGGGAACACATCAAACAACATTCGTAAAGGTGGTGCTAGCTTGCAGAAAATCTAGTTCACCACAATAGAGACAAATTATATATATAGTTTCTAACAATTTTTCCCTTATTTATGAAATAGCGAATACTAGAATCGAGCTCCCGAAATTGTCGCCGGCGTTTGGGGCACGATAACCCTCGTCTAAAAGCATCAATCAATCCCATTTTCAAAAATCTAAATGTGTACTGTGAGAGCGAAGGAGGTTTGCTGACATCGGAGCTTCACCGTCAATTGACCACAATGGATAAACGAAGTAAGCTAGTGAAATCCTAGGATTTTGGGATTCGAATAGATGAAAAAAAATCAGGAAAAACTTGTTTTTGTATACGATTCGAAACCATAGACAAATAAAATCTTGTTTGGGAATCATTTATTTGAAACAAATCATGGATGGATTGTAATTCATGTCTCTTTCTTTCCTTTTCGTAAAAAGTCAATGGGTCTTTTATTTTGTTTTCAAGGTTCACAGAACAGAGAAACAAGAGGCTGGAGTACTTGATCTACCATATGTGCATTGACACCTGCAAATAGGTAAATTTGAAACTTTTGTTAGTTTGTAGGATAGGTAAATATATCTAACTCATAGAAATGTACTTGGATGCGTAAATTGCCGATTATCTTCAAATAGGTAAACTTATATAAACTGTATTATATGCATCTAATATGATTTTCAAACAAACAAATTTACCTAGCACATATACATGTGGTGGATATGATGCATATATTAATTGTTGTGTGTCTTCAAACGGTAAATTTATATAAAGTCTTTTGTATGCATCTAATCTAAATTTCAAAGAAGTAAATTTATAACCTAACTCTGGTGGCCGGATGTGTATATTGTTATATATCTTCGATCAAACAGGTAAATTTATATAAACTTTATTGTATACATCTAATATGATTTTCATAAATCCCCTAAAAAAAGGGAGTCCAGTAATAAAGCTTACTTTTAACGACTCATTGAAAATAGATGCAGAAAAGAGACTAAAATTCAAAATTTGAAAAAGAGTCCAATACGGTTACAAACTCTTATGGAAACCACAATAAATGTAATCACATTAAATGAGGGGTTAATATAAAAAAAAGGGTTGACTTTAAAATATCATAAAAGCTAAGATCTCACAGTAAACCTTAGAAGATTTTGAGCCTCAAGGTATGGAATTTGGATTATAGTAGGGTCTGGTTAATTTTCCCCTTATAAATACAATTAAGGTCACCACCACATGTAAACATGCATATCCCAGATACGTTATACACAATAAGTTGTCTTTTTTTTTTTCTTTTTTTTTTTTGTTTTTTAATTTTTTTTAAGTTTTTTTAATTTTTTAGGTTCAACGATTAGGGTGTCAGGGCCAGCTTGTGCGCACTTCGACTAAATCCCTCCCTTGACGGTGCACTCCCCCACAACAGCCTAGTGCATTCAAGAATTAATTCCTGAAATGCTCCACAGGCGAATCGAACCCTGGTTGATAAGTTGTCCTCAACCAAGGCTTGCTGAACATCCAAGATGTTCATCCATAGCCTACGGAACATCTTAGGATATTTGGTTAGACCCGTCCGAACATTTCAAGGATTTTTGGTAGTCCACGTTAGAATAAAAGAAAAATTTAACATGAAAAAACTAGATAAATGTGCAATATCTATAAAATCAGCATTTGCTGATTATAATAAAGTCGGCAAATACTTCATGATAGTTAGATGTCACCTCATGCATCTATGGCAGTTAGATATCGGCCATGGAGCAATTAATCTACTGACTTTAACAAAGTTAGCAAATGCTAACAAGATCATTTATATAAAAAAATGCATCTTTTGGTTGATAGAATCTTCCTACAACCGGCCAGTTCATTATCCATTGATCAACTAACACTTTCTTTGCCTAGAGTTTTTAGGAGGGTAAGGATTTATGGTTATGAGAGTGTAAAGGTATATAATTGAAACACAAATCAAGCACAATTTGCAAGAGATTCACATTTCTTACCTTGTTACAGATAGCGTTTCAAGTATTCATCCATACGGGTGTATTAAACATCTGGATAGAGCTTTGAAGTTTCTTCTCCACCTTCCCCAATTTCAAAGTTTGTTAAACAACCTTCATAAAATATGTGGATGAAGTGCCCCACTCTAACCTAGACTTGGTAGTCCATTCCTGGTATATATTATATAAAGTAAAAAAGTAATAAATGAGCTAGAAGAATTCATTGATTTGGCTTAAATTAAATTGCACGTATTATATTAAGGGTGGGGCTATTTGCAGCCCACCTTTTACTGAAGGCAGCCCATTTTCTAAGTACAGCCCACCGATTTGTATTTTTACTAAAAGCAGCACAATTAAAATATAATTAATATACCCATTTTACCCCTCTACTAAATACAACCCATTACATAACAGAAATACTATAAGCAACCCATCATATTTCAACATTTATAAAATGACCATTTTACCCCTATCACCAAAACAAAACCTTGAACTGTTTCTTTCCCGCGTACGTGAGTTCTTTTGCATTCGGCAACCACTCGCCGAAGAAGACACATACGGCTTCGAACTTTGTGCGTCGAACTTGGTCCTTCTACTACACGATCTTCACAGTGATAATCGTTTGCTCATCTACCATGGAAGATCATCTTAAAGTGGTTAGTTTTCAGTTTGTGAGTACCCTAAACACTTTAGTTTTAAGTTTGTTTGTATATTTTTGGTAAACATTATTTTTGGATTAAATATTCATCAAAACATGAAAGGTAACACTTTATAACCATCATAGTATGATGTTGTTACGAAAAAAACTCATATTTCGATCGCAAAAGTGAAAAAAAAAAAAAAAAACTGTGTTCGTGTTTGGATTCGGCCTGGTATTGCCGAATAGTTAGCTTTATTATTCGGTTATGTATTGCCGAATGTTATTCTGTATATTCGATGCTAGGATACTGAATACTTATGTTATAAAATTTTTCCTTCAACCGAATATAGTATGCTATATTCGACAGTATACAACCGAATATAGGTCATAATATTCGGCCATATGTTACCGAATGTGGTATTTTTTCAAAAAAATTTCATGCGTTAGGTCCTATTACTAATTTTTCTTACTTAATTCCATATCATGCAGTCACAGTTACAGATAGTACCCTACGAAGAGCCAACTATTATTGATCTTGCCGAGTTTTTTGTTACCAAACAGGTAAATCGAGACTCCTAATTTGAAATTTATATATTAAATTGTCCTATGAACCAAATTTGTTAGATGCCGAATCATGTCAAATACAATTTATTGTAGGTATTTGCTACTCGTGAAGAGCTTGATATATATGTAAGAAGCATCGGTAAAGAACATCGTATGGTGGTCATTACTTTGAAGTTAGAGGTGAAGACAAATAATAGAACACCGGTTGTGTTTTATGGGTGTGAGAGGAGCGGCAAGTTTCGATCGCACTTGCCGGAGTTGAAGAAAGATATTGTGAAGAATAAAAAGAAAGATGTGCGTGAAGCGACAACAAAAAAGTGTAACTGTCTTTTCAAGTTAATGGGCGTCATGTTAAGCACGGATGCTTGGGGTTTGATCGTTTTAGAAGGCAAACACAACCACACGTTGGGAGAAAATTTTGAAGGCCACTCATTTGTTGGAAGATTGACCCGTCTGAGTGGGATTATGTTCATGAATTGATGTCCGGAGGGGTGAAGGCAGTTGAAATTCTACGGTTGTTGAAGATAAAAGATCCCAATAATGCATCCACACAGAAAACCATATACAATGCATTGTCAAAGATGAAGAGTATAGATAGGGGGGAAGAACGGTAATGCAACAACTCTTTAAAGAGGTTACCGAGAATGGATATTTCGAGAGGCATAAATCTTCGGAGGATGTAAGTGAATTGTCGTGTATATTTTGGGCACATCCCGAATCCATCAAACTTGTTAAGTGTTTTCCTCATGTTCTTTTGATGTATTGCACCTACAAGACCAACAAGTACAAAATGCCACTACTACAGATTGTTGGATTAACCTTAACGGATATCACTTTCTCTTTGGCATTTGCATTGATGGAATTCGAGCGAGAGGACTATTATTGTTGGGCTTTGGAGCAACTATCATCCACAATTGGTGAAGGTTATACTCCTGATGTTGTTGTTACAGATCGTGAGCTTGCCCTGATTAATGCCGTCAAAAAAATATTCTCAAATGCAAAGAATTTCATATGTAGGCGGCATATTTCAAGAAACATAACAGTAAACTGCAAGAAGTTATTTGAAAGGGGGGAGGATTGGTCATCCTTTATATGTTCATGGTGGGATGTAGTTAATGCAGATCATGAAGAGATGTATGTTATTCAGTTGAACAGAATGGAAGAGACGTTCTCAGAATTTCCAAAGGCGTTGGAGTACTTGAAGTCTTCTTGGTTGAACGACTTCAAAGAGTCTTTTGTGGTAGCGTGGACCGATCACTATATGCACTTTGGTTGTACGACAACCAATAGAGTGGAGAGTGCCCAAGCGGAGTTGAAGAGGCGCTTGGGGACATCGATGAATAATATTTTGGAAGTTTTTAAACTTATCCATGGCAAGATGCTTATACAACATAATAAAATAAAGACATCTTTTGAAGTGAGCATGTTTAAGGCTAATCATAAGGTACAAGGGATTCCACAGTGCAAATTGCTTGTTGGCATTGTATCTCATAGGGCGTTAGAATTGATTGTCGAGGAATTGGAGCGTACTGATATTGTGGGAGTGGATGAAAAGGTTTGTCGTTGTGTACTGACTCGCACACACGGTCTTCCTTGTGCCCACCAGTTGGCATTGTGGAAGATTGAGGGAAAGCTTATTCCCATTGATTCGGTTCATATATATTGGAGGACTCTTTCCTATACTCCAGTGGTTGAGAATATCACAAATGTCATGTTCGATTATCGGCCACTAATTGATCTTTACATATAGAAATTTAATGATTCGACTCCCCAAAGCCAACAAGATTTGTACCTACAGCTGAAGGAAATTGTGAAGCCGTCCGCTACTATACTAAGCGAGCCAAAAGTGAAGAAATCCAGTAGAGGCAGGCCTAAGGGTAGTAGTCAGAAGAGGGTCCTTGAAGACTTAACGACCAAACGGGATCCATCTGGGTTTGTAGTAAGTATTTGGATGAAGTACTTTTTAGAGTATCTCCAAAAAGAACATATCGATGCAATAACTTAACTGAGCTTTTGTGCAATTTGTTTGCTGGATTAAACCCACCAGATCGACGTATTAGATCGATCCATAAAGTGATTTAATCATGCATCTAAACTCGATCTCAAGTGGGTAAATTAAATATCTAGAACTAGCTGGATCCTGCCTATGGTAGACCAGCTGCTCAAATCTCAGCATTTGTTCGAGGGTCATTTATATATTATCTTATTTGTGTTTTCCTATTAAGTGAAAAACCCTACAACAAACACTAACTAATAGGTGAAGAAAAGAGATTGAATTCTCAAAACTCATCAAAGGAAAAATAAAAAACAAAAAACAAATAAAAATGTAATTTTTTGGGTAAAGATAATTAATGTGTGTGTGTATATATATATATATATATATAGTTAACCTTTGAGCATGGAACGGGGAGTTATCGAATAAATTTTTAAATCGCAGTAGAATTATCGATCATGTTAGTAACGTACAGTTGTGGCATGGGCGTCTATTATATTATTCGATCTTAAACTATAGGAGTAATATATAATTTTAATATGAACACATAAATATTGTCACACCAATTAAAAATGGTAATAAAATTATGAAAATAAAAGAAATAAGGCAATGATTTAATTATTTCCTAATTATACTGTTAATAACGTTAATTAATTGTAAGACGATGCCATATTAAGAAACAAAAGAATCATGAACGAATTGTACGTACCTTAATGTTTCCTGCTTCTTTGATGGCCTCAACAAGCTTAAGCTGCAACAAAATATTGTGACTTCGAATATGAACCCCAGACATGGTGCAAATGACCACATCAACTTTTTTCACAGCATCGACGAGGCTCCGGTGATCGGAAAATGAGCCCTCCACAAGGTGAGCTCCTTGTTTCTTAAACGACAGTAGCATCTGTAATTTGTCTATGTCAAGGCCAATTTCTGGCCTTTGAAGGACAAAGGTTTCATGGCCATGGGCTAAGCTTGCCTTCACAATCCTCCGACCAATATACCCAGTACCCCCAACAACAAGAACCTTGCTCTTTGTTGCCATTATTATCTCTCTACCTTACTTTGGCTTTAGAAGTCAGAACCAAAGACTTGTATATATAGAGAGAGAATTGGTCATGGGTAGGTTTATTATTGGTTGCATGTTCTGGACTTTATGCAGTAGACGTTACTCCACAGTTGATGTATATCCTTCAATATTGAATGTTAGGTTTAGAATATTATAAAGAATATTATATTGAACGGTGGGTCAATGTGTTTGGTATTGCATATAATTAATATCTAATGCTCCTTTATTTTTATTTTATTTTTGGTATCCAAAAATAATCCTCGATCATGACCTGTCTTCTAGAAGCTGTCAAAAGTTCTATTCCAAGAAGTCCGATTTGACCTGGGTACCACTTGGATTACTCCTTGAAATTTATTCGTTTATTTTACGCTTGATTCTTTTTAACTCCAATAATAATATTATTATTATTATTATCATCATCATCATCCTCGACATAGGTTAAGAATTAAAACACTGTCGTCCGTTCCATAATATCCACAACTTATCACTAGAAGAAAACAATTGTGGTAAAGCTTTAGTATTTATAACATTTTTATCATAGTTATACATTTTTCTGTGATAATAAATTGTTATAACATAGTAGTAATTAACTTGTGGCTATAGCAAAATTTATAATGTCGGTGGTTTAATTTTACCTAATGACATGAGAGAATAAAATAAAATAACCAGGCTTATGTTTTGTAAGGATAAATGCTTACTCAACTAAATGGTACCCAAAAAATAACGAGTCTTTAACTTATATTAACTACCAAGAGAGAATGGCTGTATTATCCGTCACATTATTTAGTAAATATTTTTTACATGATATTTTGGGACATTAAGTAGTATTTTATTTTTTTTTAATTTCTTTTTTGGCAAAAATTTTCTAATTATATCCCTGTACAGCGATCGAGAATGTGCCTCTAGGTCAAAACATGTCAATACATAAACATAGCAACTGACACGACATAATCACATTATCATAATAAAACTTTAATGTCATGACAACACTATATAAATCCCTACATTTAAAATTTTTCACTAGTTCGATATATATATATATATACACGAGGACTTGGCCTTTTGGTTAATGTTAAATGGATATTTTGAAAAACTGACTGTTGGATTTAATATTCTTCCTATGTATGATAGGCATGTTAAAAATTACAGTGATCGGATCACTGGTTTCTTAAATACAGACTGTTAAGCATTATATAAGTCTTTAGTTTTTCACAATCTGTATTTAATAAACCAGTGGTCCGATCACTGTAATTTTTGGCATGCTTATCATACATAGGAAGAATATTAAATTCAATAGTCGATTTTTCAAAATACTCATTTTACATTGGCCAAAAGGCCAATTCCTCATATAAGAAAGTTCTCATAGAAACGGAAGTATATATATATACATATATACGGGGGCAAGATCGATCAGGTCACTTGTTAAAAATATAACATAATATTTTTATTTTATTTTTATAATTATCTTTTACTATTAACAGATTGTACTTGTTCATCTGTTAATTTTATTATCAGTACAATATTATAAAAACATTCGAGAAGTAATGAAGTATAAAGGTCTTCCATCTCCAATTTGACAGTTAATAATTAATATATACATCTAGTAGCAGTCAAAAAAACATACGGAGTAATTATGAAATTGTATCTTAATTCTTTGTCAGGCTAATTAAGTGTGAAGTTGCTGTCACTTTTCACTTTTTCAGTAAAACAGAACAGTACCCAGTCACCGACCCCCTTGGTTGCTTCAAAAGTCATTATATGAACTATTGTAGCTGCTGGGCTCAGATTTAATTTATGGCGCACGGCATACATGACACTTTAAGCTACCGGAGTCTACCAAATTTGGTTTTAACTTCACTAGCAAACTTTGTCGGAATATTATGTGTGTGGTAGGCTCCAAACTGGGGTAGGCAGCGCAACTTGCAGGTCTCCAAACTGGGACGGAGAGAGTGACTAATAACTAGGAATTTGGGTGGGAAGGTTGAGGGTTGATGTAATTGGGTGCCCCAATTTTGTGGGACAGAAATCAGTGTGCAGATGCACTTGCTAAAGGAGGCTGCCTTAGACATGATGGTCTAATTTTGTATGGGTCCCCTCCTGATTTTGTAACTCTTTTGCTGGACGCCGATGCTTAGGGCATCTTGTTTATGCATTCTGTAACTTGTTATTAATTTATGCATAATCCAATTTACCCAAAAATAAAAATGAAGAAAAACACCGGACGAGCTGGTGGGGATTGGTATTTTGGCCATAGGGTCTTAATAAAAGATTTATGGCTTAGAAAATTGTATGAACGAATCTTTCATGTCAATCGGCCTTTTATATATATATATATAGGGACCAGTTCACATGACACATTAATTTGACTCTCATAACAACTTCTAATCTCCTTCA
>JAESVK010000690.1:93562-124522 GCA_017140935.1 Hamamelis virginiana | reverse complement strand
CCCTTCTCACCCCCACACGCACATCTTCCTCTCTCTCTCTCTCTCTCTCTCTCTCTTTCCATCTGATTCTTCCTTCCTTCCTTGCACCTCCCCACACCCCTACCTCCAATGGTTTTGTAATACACAGTCAGTCCACAAAAAGCTATATATATTTATTCATATTTTTAATGCATGTTACTAATTGTATAATGTTAACTTTTCTACTACCTGTCATTCTTTACACATATATATTTATATACAATAATAAAAAGGTACGTGTAAATTCAGAAGGGAAGGAGAGAGAAAGTGAATACACACCCATGAGAGGGAGATATCATATAAAATATACAAATAGAATCATTTAAATTCAAATTTGTAATAAAGCTTTATTAGAAAATTTTGTTTCACACCCTTAGGATGTAAATTTTTGTCAAAGATGGAGAATAATTACGAATGAGTGAGATGACCAATGCCCTGAGTAGGTATAGTTTTTAGTAGAAGGAAGGAGCAAACCATCATTTAATTTGTCAATGTTTAACAAATTCATCATAGAAAGGAGCAAGCCCAACGACATCAACTTATTCAAGAAGATAGAATGGTCACAAAGGTCCAGTGTTCCAAAAAGAAACCATTATTTGCAGAAACTTAACACATCCATGAACTACACAAATTCTCATAATCGATTTACTGCAAGAAACAAGCTGGTTCTTTGCCAAATAGCAAGCCATTGTCAGTGTATTACAAATCAGTATTCCTTGTTTCCAAAAATTTTGCACCAGAGCTGAGAGGGAATTGGGCGAATAGGTTGATGAGGCCGTTGCTGCCAAGGGAAAAAAAAAAAAAAAAAGTCACATTGGAACATGGATGGGATTTGAATATGCATATTTAGATGGTTACATCATTATGGTTGCAGTGTACAAATTTATAACTCAGACGTTTTTTACCTATGAGTGTGAAAATATAAAGATCGTATATGCATCTTATACACAACACCAAACACACAACCCCCACCCTGCTATCAGTTTAGGTTCCATGAAGGAAAATGAGAGAGAGGTGCGTGTGGGGTGAGAAGGGAAGTTGAAGAGAGGGGTTGCGTGTGGAGAGAGTGTGGGCATGGTAGGCATGAGAGAGAAAGTGAAAAGTGAGCAAGGAGATCACATGGGCAGGAGAGAGAAAATACAAAAGTCAAAATCTTGTTTTTAAAAACAACTCATTCATGGCCCTTAAATTAAAGTGAAAGGAATGAAGGAGATCATAAGTTGTTATGAGAGTCAAATTAATGTGTCATGTGAACCGGCCCCAGATATATATATATGCTATGTTCAAATTTCAAATTTTCTAACCCAAGAAATTCTCTTCTCTTGTTGAAAAGTTATAATCTTGTCGGGAAATTTCAATGTCATAAAAAGCAAAAATTCTAAAAAAATAAAAGTGGTCGAAAAAAAAAAAAGGATACATAATGAAATCAACACTCGAAAAAAAAAGGATAATCAACATATTAATGAAATAAATTAAGACATGATAATCAAGGAAATTATCAAGAGATATAGAAATATA
The DNA here is from genome assembly GCA_017140935.1 of Hamamelis virginiana. Taxonomy (NCBI): domain Eukaryota; kingdom Viridiplantae; phylum Streptophyta; class Magnoliopsida; order Saxifragales; family Hamamelidaceae; genus Hamamelis; species Hamamelis virginiana. The sequence goes on along the minus strand of JAESVK010000690.1, from coordinate 122,986 downwards.
TGAATAAAAAGAAAGTTAATGATTAGAGCACTTCAATGAATAAGATTGAGAGAATATTAAGGAAGAAGAAATATAAGAGAATTTGATTTATTTTTGTTTCCTTATTTATATGTTTTTTTTCTTATGTATTTCCTTATCGTTTACTCTTGGTTTTTATAAAACTCTCTAATGGATTGGTTGTAATTAAGTTATTAGCAATGAGATTTAGTTTTTCTTCATGGTATCAGAGCTGAGCTACCAATCCACCTGTGATTAACCGGTCCTTCTTTTTTGCTTCATTCCTCAACGGGTGGCACTCTTTACCGCTAGTCAAGGCATGACCTAGTTATAGTTTTTTTATTTTTATTTTGCTAATCATATTTTCCTCTTTAAATTTATCCATTTGTGTTTTTACCGTGTTTTCATTATGTTTTATGTGTTTTCTTTGTGTTTTTTGAGTTTTCATTATATTTGTTTTTTCGGATTTTCACAGTATTTTTTTTTATTATGTTTTTTTGTGTTGTCACTCAGTTTTTTGTATTTTTTGTATTTTTTTTTTTTTTGTGTTTTTCGAGTTTTCACTGTGATAGGTGTTTTCACTATGCTGGGTGTTTTTACTGTCCTAGGAGTAGTTCCGCCATTTGATGTGACATTTTAATGAAGTCACACCATTTAATCATGTTAGACCGGAAAACAAACGAGAATTACATACCAGGCATCCAGCATTATCCCAAGTAGAATATGCTTTGGTGGTAGTGCTATTTGCACTTCTCCTTTTAGGTTATATGATTGTAATGATACAAATAGCCTTCCTTTGGAAGATATTCATTCTATATTATTTATAATACCAAAATTACTCTTGAATAAATGTACACCTGCACAAGGATTAAAATAACCAAAATTCTAATTATACATGCCATTGGATAAATGTACCTCCTGATATAGTCTTGTGCACTCCTCCCATTAAAAATTGTGATTTTTTTAATTAATAAAAAATATAAGAGTTTTTTTTATTAATTTTTTTAAAAATCAACTGTTAAATCATTGTGAGTTTTGATAGGAGGACATAAATTCATTGCAGGAGTGTTATCGAATGGAAAGTATAACTAGAATTTTGATTATTCTGACTCTTGTGCATATACAGCAGGTATTTTTTAAGAATAATTTTGGTATTGTAAATAATATGAAATGAAGGGCTTTTTTTAACAAAAAAAAAAAAAAAAAACTATTTGTTAAATGGTAATAGCTATAAAAGGAGTGCAAATAGCACTGCCAAAAAAATATTTCAGCTTTCAAGAAGTGTCAAAAGACAAAGAGTTGTCAGTAAGCAATCACCATTTAAACAAATGATCAAATTTCTTATTATTATTATTATTATTATTTTTTTTTTTATAAAGTTTGGTAATCAAATTGCAGCCGGCGGCGAGAGGAAAAAAAGGCAATTTGCCTTTGTTATGATGAAAGGATTGATGGGACTTCCGACAAAATAATTGAGGACTCTTGACTGAAGTAATTTTCTTGGACAAGCTATGGGGGGCTGAATATATATGCATAGATCCTTTCTAGAATGAGGAGTTATTAACAAGAATAGACATTTTTTATTTTATTTTATCAGTAGTGTTAGTTTAGTAGGGACACATAAGGATACAAGTTCGCCAACTAAAGCAAATCACCAAAAAACTTCATTAAGAATATTGGCATCACTTCTCACGAAATTGTGATGGAGACTTGAGAGTTTTTCGCAAATCTAGTGTATCACCAAAATGTATTGACAGAAATAGGGTACTTTGAACTAATTTTACAAAAGTACTTATAGCCTGGCTGCCACTTTAAGACTCCAATTTTCTTTAGAAAAAATTATTCAAAAGTTTTAATTTGAGTTATTTCCAAAAGTCTCATCATCTTTTCATTTTACCCAAAAGTAATGCATAAGTTTTATGAAATGCATCAGTCTTTGCAACACCAAAAAACAAACTCATACATTTCTCATTCAACTGATAATTTTTTAATAAAATTAAAGCATGTCTATGAAAACTTATGCATTTTCGCATTATTATTATTATTATTATTTTGAAATTATAAAACAATATTACCTCAAAAATAAAGAAAAGTAAAGTAAGGCGGGTTGAGGCGTGGACTAGGCCGCTCTCTTTATGACGATTCGCGCCACTACGGAAAAATCCGATGCAATAGTTTCTAACACGTTGTGATAATCCAAAGAAGCATATTTTATGTATTATCATTTAAAATTGGGGCGATTTTGTAAATACAAAGAAACTTGTTTGATAAAACTTTTTGCAAAATGCCATATAAGTCCTACTTCTTTATAAAAACCATGAATTTGCCCCCATTTCATTTCATTTGTGAATTTGAGCTAGAGAGAGAGAGAGGAGCCGAGTGCGGGGGAGGCAACAGCCGTGAGGGGTGGTTCAGCCACCGGACCCTAGCCGGAAAGTCGCTGGATTTCTTCTAGAGGTGAGTTCTTGCTTGCATTGTTCATTTCATTTTTCTCTTTTCTCTTTGTATTTTCGGTTTTTGGGAGCTTTGGGCTGTAATCCTTGTATTTTTTTATGTCTAAAGTATATGTAATCATGGATCCATGTTTGTGAGTGATATTTTGTTAAGGTTTGAAACTTTTAAAGCATATATACAAACTGTTTTGGGTTTTACATGATTTATGGGTTTATATTTGGGTTTTTAGATTATGTATTTCGGATCCTTGGAGGATTGAAGCTTGGGTTTGTTTTCTAAGTTAAGCTTTTGGTTGTTGGGGGTTGTTCTTGAAGGGATCCATGGTTGTAAAGGGGTTTTTGGTAGTTTGGTGAGGTTTCAAGTCTTTCATGTGGGTTTTTGTAAGATAAAATGGGTTTGAATAATGTTTATGGTAGATTCATGCTCTTTGATTCTTGTTTTAAGCTTGGGTTAATAGATTTAAGTTGTTTGAGGTTTTTTAAACTTGATTTTGAGTTTTGGAGGTATTTGAAAGGTTAAAAATTGGATTTGAAACTGGTTGCTGCTTGAACCTGTGCAAAAGGGGTGATCAGTACCAGTACTGAGGACACAAGTACCGGTACTGCTTGTTTTAGCCTTGGACAGAAGGTTTTAGTACCGGTACTGAGGAAACTAGTACCGGTACTGCTCGTTTTATACCGGTAATAGAGAGGGCCTTTACCGGTAATGGGTCTTGCTTCTTGATTTCTTTCTTTGATCTTCTTTTCTTCATATCTTTCGCATACAAACTCCGTTTGGGCGTACTTTATATTTATGGAAAGCTTATGAAGTCTAGTTTCTAAATTTTATGGTTTTGAGGTCAAATTATTTTTAGAGAGAGAGTTATTTTGTAAATACCAGATTTGCCCCTCACGTGTACACTTTGTCTTCTTTGGCCTATATCATCAAATTCTCTTTGCTTTTGGCCATGGAATTCAACCTGTGGTATCTAGACATATCTGGGGATATGTCTTGAAAGTTTTAAAGTATTTGGTTTGACATTTTGGGGTTTTGAGTCCTTAAGGTCTCAAGTGAGCAGTCTTTGTTAGCAAGTTGCTTTACTTTTGAATCATGGATCCTTATACTTTCTTTTGGTCTTCCTTGTTTGCATTATTATTGTTCTTAGATTTGATTTGGATCATTTGGAGGACCACTTGCATTGGGTGCATTAAGCATTGCATTGGGAGGCTCGTGGAGCCACAGGGGTTGGAAACACCATTGCATTGAGGTATGGATAAGTAACCTTGTACTGTTATTAATATGCTTGTTTTATTACTACTTGAGAACTATCTGTATTTGGAATACCTTGGAAATGTTATTATTCATAAACGTTTGTAAACTCTACAGTTTATTACATCGTCAAACAGATACTTGGATTATATACTGATTTAATAACTATTGAAATGTGTGGCACTTGTATGAAATGAAACCAAGGCACATAATTAATATGTTTTGAGAACTTGTTATTACCTCATGGCTGATTGTTTAGAATTTGATACAATATGCACATAACCCGGGGAATAGGCTCTTTTATTGCAAAGTTTCATGGGAACATATAACAATAGGCATATGTTGATATTGTTTGTGTAAATATGACTGAGATGTTGATTTTACATCCATATGCTTTGTTTTTCTAAAATGATTTACGATGGAAAGGTTATGAGATACTTTGACCAAATGTTTCCCCTGGCTTTGGATTAAATTGAAGGTTCGAAAATGAAAATGATATAAACAAGCCATGTTTTGAAAATGTATTCTTATTTGTAAGGTTACGTGCTTTGAGAACTGTTTTTTATATATTATGATGGCATATGGTTTATCTACTTCACTCTTGTTTTTGGATGATGGTTATGATTGATTTTGAAACAATGTTTTGATACGTTTATATGCTACTCATTATTAGCCTTACCTGCTCGCCTTGGAAATTGGTTCATATTTTCATGCTGTTGCGCATGGTTTAGGCTCGGTTGGTATATAGGGATATTATATACTTTTACACGAAGTTTATTGCCCCATAGTGGCTCGACAGTTGGCCATGTATTCTAGGCAACTGATCGGTTTCTCTCGAGAGGTCAGACCCCATGGAGGTCGGTTTGGGTTGTCGTTGTGCCGGAGGCTTATTAGCCTAGAACAACATGGTTTCGACTATCGTTGTGCCGGAGGCATATCAGCCTAGAACAACGTCCTGATATACATCCTGTGAGCCTGGTCTTCGAAATGATGGATATTACACTATGTTTATAACTGAGCTTAACCTATACCATTTTTCTCATATTGATTTATAAACTAGATATGAACTGTTTATTTAAAATATTCCATGTATCAATGTATTATTGTTATTGGTAGAGGTTATCTTATTCCTACTGAGCAAGTTGAAGCTCACCCCTTCTTTTATGCAGCAGACTTTCAGGTTAGCTTGGGGTTGCATTCTTGGTTTGGAATAAGCTTTTGTTCGAGGGTTGTTGGACAGCTTTATGGTAGAATTTTGCATTAGTACTCGCATGATTATGTGATGTGTATTATTTATATTTACTTGATTATTGGGATTTCTCACTGTTCGTGGCATAACCTATTTGCCAGGGATGTTGGCATTATTATTTTAATTTGATTTATTATTAATACTTAAAACGTTTGGGACATTTGAATGAATATGGCATTTCATATGGTTAAATTTATATATATTTTATGGCTCTCATGATGATATATGAATGAACAGGACATGTTGTATCTCTATCTTGACACGTGTTGACCTATCCGGAAGGGTCGGTACGGATGTTAGGTTGGGGCGTTTCAAAATGGTATCAGAGCTCATTAGTAGATCCAAATGAGAATTCATGCATTGCATATAGTGGTTAGGTGAGACCCTAGATGTAGTGCATGCATCATACCTGTGTGCTGATGGGTAGACATGTTAGGATGGATTAGGTTTTCCGTTGATTTTCTCGATATTTGAACTGTTTGGTTTTGTGAATATTTCTTTGCTAGGGGTTTTGGGTGTTGATACTCGACTCCTATATGAAGTTTTGATTATTAGAATGATTAAGGTTTTCTGGTTACCCGTTTCCTTTTTGGTATTGATGATATTAAGAGATGTTAAATGTTAAGGTTGTAAGGAGTTTTGATGTTAAGATCGTAGGGGGTGATAGTTCTTTTATGGTTTGTTCTTTATAGTTTCTTTGAATGAATTGGATTTGTTAACGATTGAAAATGGATTTAAATTGGTGTTTGTCTATGAGTTTTGGACTGAAAGGCATTCGTGTGTAGTTGTATTTATAAGGTCTAGTGTTCAAGCTTTGGCAGAAAGGCTGGTTCGCTCTTTTGTTTTACATTAAGGCGATTTCTTTCAGGATTGTAGAACTTTGTTATTTGGGCAATGGTAAGTCTCTTATTTTATTCTTGATGATATTCTTGTCCATGACTGTTATGAGAATTGATATGAATTATATGAAAGGTTTTCCATAGAAATGTTTTACAAATGATTAAGTTATTTATAAAAATGGGAATGCGGCTTTTCTATTAAATGTTTTACAAACATTGATGATGGGCAATGAACAAACCGTTTTATGAAAGGATATGTTGTTTGTATATGAGGATGCCCTGTCTTTCAAATGGTTTTATGAATAAGGTTTGTTTTACTTCTGGACCATACCCAACTCTTTGGAATAGATTATGACTTGAAATTCCATTTTATATAACTATTTGATGCTAAAGTTCTGGAATTGAATTTTATAGAAACGCCTACTTATGGGTTCCTGGTTCATTATATATATTGGAATTAGCTATAGTTTTTATTAAATTATCTTAATAACCAATTTGAGACTTCAGTTATTTTTTGAGACGATTGTTTGTCGTAGAAAGGGGTTTTATAATGTTTCCTTTGAAAATTGTAACCATGGCTTTTGAAGAAAGAAAGTTTTCTGTAATTATTATTTGAACCATGATTATTGGAAAATTTTGTGTTTTGTTTTAAATTAAATCCTACTTTATATAATTCTTTTTCTCCTGGTATTCATATGTTTTTTTTTTTTTCGTTTGATTCTGACTTGTGAGATTTGTTCTAAAATTTTGATAGATGACTATTTTATATGTAATTTTGTGGAGCATGGGATAATGCTTGGTTAAAAACCACGAAAGTGTTTTCTTATCTGGGAATGATGGTTTGCTTTGTGTTAAAGTGACAGTGATATCCTGACCCAATAGGACCAATAGGACCAACAGTTCCAACAGACTCTGGTGATGGGTGAGGATGAGGTTGAGGTTAGGGAAAGGGTATTTCTGGTGCTCTAAACTTATATTGAATTTGGAATTGTTTTAGTTTTCGGTGCATGTATTACACGTAGTTTTAATTGTAGTGGGAATATGATTGTGATCTTTCTAAAAAAAAAAAAAATCATTATTATTATTGCTCTTTTGTGTAATTTTATGTATTGGTGTTTGTTTTTTTGGAAGTTGTGTTAATTAGAGTGCTTCTGTGAGTCATAATAGGTTTCCGGTGGGAAAATTATGTATTTAGAATGTCAGTGGCTTTGATTATAGAACTAGTTGTACTTGATGCTTCTAGCACAGGTTGTTTATTTTGTTTCCTCATTGTCTTTTTTATTTATTTATTATTATTATATATTTTGGATTGATTAAGGGGAAGAAAGGAATTAGTAAATATGGATAAGAAATTAGGAAGATTTTGATCTCTTTGTTTTTGATCAAATGCTTTTTGCCTCGAGAAAAAGGATGTCTTGAGTATGGTTAAGCTGCCGATGTTTGATGTATGAAGGTTATAGTGGGTCTTTCATTCTTTGAGAAAAGAGTAGAATTTTCATTTTAGTATTGTGAGAATGGGTATTTATAATTCTGTGTTTACCACAACGGTAGAGTCTCTTGGGAAAGTGTTTTATGATTTGGGGAACTAGAATGTTCTATGAGAAGTGTTGAGTATGTAATTCGTTCTTATAGTTTTTAGAAGTGATTGGGGATAATTTTGCTAGAAAATAATTTTGGAATGTTCATAAAGCTTTGAGATTTAATAGATGCCGAGTTAGGTAGTGTTTTAGGAAGCTTGGAAGGTATGTTGTTTTCTTTCTTGAAAAAGGTATTATGTTTTGAAAGTCTATTTGTTTTGGTTTTGTGGAGGAATTAGTATGGAAGTTGAGTTGGCGTAGTGGAAGCGTGATGATTCTCTTTTATTTTATTTTATTTTCTCTTGTAAATGTTTTCGAATCTTGAGTGTTTGGACAAGAAAAGTATGGCAACGTTAGTAGCTGGGGAAATTGACGCCCTTTTGCTTCGCTTGGGAAATCATCATTAGTGTATTGTTGGGTTACGCATTTTGACTTTGGTTCGGATATTCAAAATGGGGTACTAATGAAGATTTGAGAAGAATGAGCACTTTATGGAAAAATCAATCGGGTCAGAGGTAGTGAGCTTAGAAGCAGTTCGCAAGATGACATCTCAACATGATTGGACAATTTGAGGCATTCGTGGAATCGAGGTAAGAGCCGTAGCTTATTGCTAATATTAGTTTTTCGCCTTCATTGAAGTTTGGTATCTTAGATTTTTGGGGCAAGGAAAGTTTTGTTTAAAGCATTTCAACCGATGAAGCTTCAACGTAGAAGATCAGGGCTCAGTGGTTTCTTAGCCAGACAGGCATTCAAGGTTTACTCCATCTTCGCAACTTGAACATGTGAGTAGCATTTCCTTGAAGAATTTGTTTCGGTGTCAGGTGAAGTTTCATAAGATTTTCCAGTGTAGTGTGTGAGTTTAGATGCAACATTCACAAGGCTCGTGAGGGTAGTGTAAAGAAGACGGATTGTGTTCTATCTAAGGTGTTGGAGCTGATGAGAAAGGGGCGTCTTGCTGATTGAAGTTAGACGTGTGAGAACGCGTTTCTTGTTTTCCTTCCTATACCTTTATGATTTTAAATTTTAAGGACGAAATTTTCAAAAGGGGGTACTATTGTGATAACCCAAAAATTTTTAGAAGCATATTTTATGTATTATCATTTAAAATTGGGGTGATTTTGTAAATACAAAGAAACTTGTTTTATAAAACTTTTTGCAAATACCATATAAGTCCTACTTCCTTATAAAAACCATGAATTTGCCCCCATTTCATTTCATTTGTGAATTCGAGCTTGAGAGAGAGAGAGAGAGAAGCCGAGTGTGAGGGAGGCAGCAGACGTGAGGGGTGGTTCAGCTATGTATTCTAGGAAACTGATCGGTTTCTCTTGAGAGGTTAGACCCCGTGGAGGTCGGTTTTGGCTGTCATTGTGCTAAAGGCTTATTAGCCTAGAACAATGTGGTTTCGGCTGTCGTTGTGCCGGAGGCTTATTTACCTAGAACAACGTCCTGATATACATCCTGTGAGCCCGGTCTTCGAAATGATGGATATTTCACTGTGTTTATAGCTGAGCTAGACCCACACCATTTTTCTCGTATTGATTTATAAACTGGATATGAACTGTTTATTTAAAATATTCCATTTATCAATGTATTATTGTTATTGGTAAAGGTTATCTTATTCCTACTGAGCAAGTTGAAGCTCACCCCTGCTTTTATATAGCAGACTTTCAGGTTGGCTTGGGGTTGCATTCTTGGTTTGGAATAAGCTTTTGTTCGAGGATTGTTGGATAGCTTCATGGTAGAATTCTACATTAGTAATCGCATGATTATGTGATGTGTATTATTTATATTTACTTGATTACTGGGATTTGTCACTGTTCGTGGCATAACCTATTTGCCAAGAATGTTAGCATTATTATTTTAATTTAATTTATTATTAATACTTAAGACGTTTGGGACATTTGAATGAACATGGTTTTTCATATGGTTAAATATATATATATATTTTATGGCTTTCATGAGGATATATGAATGAGCAGGACAGGTTGTACCTCTATCTTGACATGTGTTGATCTATCCGAAAGGGTCGATACGAATGTTAGGTTGGGGCGTTACACACGTCGCCTCTAGGATACAACATGCCCAGTCACTCACCGTTATTTTCTCTAAGCTTGCACAACTGTGAGAAAATATGAAGCTTCACACAATACCCTTATTTGCCTAAAGAAAAACTCACAAAACATTTCAAAAAAGTCTGAAAATTATAGAAAATCAAAGAGAGAAGAGAGAGCTTGTGAATTGGTGAGTGAAAATGCTAGGGAGAGGTCTCTATTTATAGGTGTAGCAAGATGTAACATATGCTGCAGAAATTAATAGGTAGCCTCTTCCACCTTCTTCCCTTCTTGCACAAGTGAGTTGCCAAGTTTTATAAGTTTTCACTAAACATGAGTGAAGAAGAGAGCTAATAAGCCACTCCATGTTCTCTTCCTCTAACCAATATGGGACAAGGGAAGATAAGAAGATAAGTTTTTTTTTTATTAAAATACACCAACAATCCCACACTTATTTTAATAAAAAAAATTAAAAAACAAAAAATTCTAGGCAAAGGTAGAACCATATACATTATGAATTGGTGGCACACATTTATTTAGTATTTCGGGAAATCTAGTATTAGATTCAAAGTGGACTAAACCTTGAAACTAAGACTGCTTGAGGATACTAGAATTATGTCATACACATATTATTCAAGGTGTCCTCATTTAAGCTTCTAAAAGCGAGCACGTTATGGCCATGTGCTTTATCTTGGTTTTCATAAGTGCTCTAGAGAATTAGCCCAATTCTTATAGGAAGCGGCCTCACTTCCACACTTATATAGGTGAGTCTATCAAGGATGCTCCCATAACTCCAACATCCCACCCTTAAGGGCTATAGAACTCAGTGATTACATCGCAATAATGCATTTCCAAGTGCGACTAAGCAGTCCAAATTGTAGTGTTTCTATGCATATTAGTAGCTTTTTATTATAGATTTATTTATGTTCATTGTTTTTAATTATTGTAAAAATTATGTGTAGATGGAGTGAAAAATTAAGGATAAAAAGCTTAATGGAAATTTTACATTTTCAGATGCTAAGCTTTGAAGCAAGTTGAAGGTGACTTATTCGGCAGATGAAAGACAAAGGAAGAAAATCAATCATGGAATGATTTGTCTGAATATTGATTGCAAAAGACAAAACTTGTATACTAAAATGGCAAATAATTCCATAAGTCAACAAAGAGACACACACCATTAGCTATATTTAATATACTTAATGGAGGAAAATGGTGGATAATGGTACATGCATTATACGAAATGGAAAACAATTTCAAAGAGACAAGGGTCTCAGTAGTGGTTAAGCATTAATGATGGGGATTTAAAAAAATAGAAGTGGGCATATTCAAAAAATCATGAATAGTGGAAGCATTAAATGATAGAAAAATTCGATCAGCAAAAGTCATGCAAACAGAAAGCAAATATTATTGACAGTGCCATTTTCTATAACGATAGTTCGACAGTGCCAAAGTATGCATATTTGGAAGATTTGTCTTTTCTCACATCAATGTCTATAAAAGAGAGGCAAGGCCTAATGCAATCGACACACCTTCACGCCTTCACTCATTTGTTTATTTTCTTTAGTTTTTCATGTTTTCTCTTTTATTTATCATTTTCCTCATTTTATTTTAAGTGTAATTAGATAGTTTAAATTTCTTGAAATCATAGTTATAATTTTATTTGGTTGTTAATTTCTATCTTTTATTTTCAGTTTATGCAATTTATATTTAGAGTCTTCAAGTTAAATTAAATTTCTTCCATTTAATTTTCTTTAAGTATGTTTAATTTCAAGTTTATGAGTAGCTAAGTTCTATAAGCTGGGATTGATGGGGGATTCTTGATCCACATCTATGGTTAATAATTTCTCATATTATTTTCTTGTTTGAAAGATTTTCGATATTGATGATAAACACTGAATTTGCTCAGATCCACAAGGATTGGCCAGCTTTGACCATCTGTAGACAGGATTTCTTGGTACAGGTGGCACTTAGCGTTGAAAGCATTCCAAGTGTTTACTAAAATTGTTTTAAATAATGCGTAAAGTCAATATCTTGTAATTTGAAAACAAGATTGTTTTTATTGTTAAATCTTCCGCACAGACCATTCTTCAATGTAATATGGGCGTATAAATAATTGAGGTTTTTACTGCTAAATATTCCATCCAAACTATTTGTCAATGTGCTTTGGATGTGTTTAAAATTATGAGAAATTATAATCATGGATGTGGACTGGATGAACTCTAAATCCTAGCTCATTTTTTTTTATTTGTTAAATTATTCAATAATTTTGGTGCTTGTTGCACAAATTAATCTCAAAACAACCACTGAATTTTTATTTTCTTTTTTTTCAATCTTGAACAAATTTCAAAAGGATTTGTGATTTTTTCTCGACATTCTATCCCTGAGAACATGACCATGGGTACTCCCATGAATTACTATGCTTGCAAACGATAGATCTTATGTTTGGGATTATTGAACATAACTTTTTGAGTTCAAGCACTCGGTAAGAGATTAAAGTAATCTCAACCTCTAAATCGTTACAGGATGACATACACTACACTATAGGGATGGACAATTAGTCTTTTAAGACTTTTATTGTGTATGTCCATTCAAACCACTCTATGATTCGTTTTTCCATTAAACTAGTTCTTGTGATCTCGAGTCCCTAGGAATGGTATCTTCATTGGCGATTTAATTTTCTTCGGGCTCAAGTTCCATCCCCCTCGATTTATTAATTCCAGATCTTATCTCTAGCTAGAGCTTTTATTAAAGGATCAGCAAAATTATCACCAAATTTCACATAATTTATATTTATAGTACTGTGTTTACGCCTTACAGATCTAGATTTTCTATTATAATATTTATTATGTACTCTGTCAATAGCAGCAGTACTATCACAATATATTAAGACAGGTGGAATAGGTTTTTCCCACATTGGTATTTCAGATAATAAATCTCTTAACCAACCTGCTTCTTCACTAGTTGATGCCAAAGCTATAAGCTCTGACTCTATAGTGGACTTAGCTATTATTTGTTATTTATTAGATCTCCAACAAATAGCTCCACCTCCAAAAGTAAATCCATAACCAGTGGTAGACAATGAATCATCATATTGGAAATTCCAATCCACATCAATATACCCTTCAAGTACAGCATGATATCGTTTATAAAACAAGCCATAATTAGTGGTTTTTTTTAAATATCTCATTACTCGTTAACAACATTCCAATGTTCAAAATTTGGCTTAATTGTAAATCTACTAAGTACATCCACAGCATATGCAATATCAGGTCTAGTGGAATCTGTAGCATATCTCAAACTACCAATGATACTAGCATACTCATTTTGATTTAAAATGTCACTATCTTTTTTAGTTGGAGTTAAATGAATACTAGAATCAAAAGGTATACATACAGGCTTGCAATCAAAATATTTATATTTTTTTCAATATTTTCTCAACATAATAAGATTGGTCAAGAAAAATACCTTCAAAAGTTCTAGTAATTTTCATACCAAGTATAACATTTGCTTCACTCATATCTTTCATATAAAAAAATATTGTTAAGCAAAGACTATGTATTTTTAATTATATTTAGATTTGTTCCAAAAATTAAGAAATCATCCACATATAAACAAATAATCACATGAACACCATTATTAGATTTATAATAAATGCATTTATCACTTTCATTTGATTTAAAACCATTTGTTAACATACACATATCAAATTTTCTCATGCCACTGTTTAGGTGCTTGTCTCAAACCATATAAAGACTTAATTAATTTACAAACTTTATCCTCATTCCCTGGTACAATAAAACCCTCGGGTTGATCCATATATATTTCTTCTTCTAAGTCTTCATTTAAAAATGAAATTTTTACATCCATTTGATTAATTTTTAAATCATGTATAGAAGCTATGGAAATCAACAATCTTATGGATGTAACTGTAGTAACAGGTGAGAAAGTATCAAAGAAGTTAATATCTTCTTTTTGTTTAAACTCTTTAGCAACTAATCTAGCTTTATATTTATCTATAGTGCCATCGGGTTTAAATTTTCTTCTTAAAATCCATTTACATCCGATGGTACTAGAACCAGGAGGTAAATCAACTAATTTCCAATTCTTATTAGATAGTAGTGATTCAATCTCATCATTTATGGCTTCTTTCCAAAAATTAGAATAATTTGAACATAAAGCCTCTTCTGAGGTTTTAGGATCACCCTCAACATTATATACTAAATAATCAGGCCCAAAATCTTCTTCAACTCTAGAACGTTTGATTTTCCTAGGTTCAATATTTAAATATTTAGAATGTGAGAAACTAGGTTCTTGAATTTTAGATTCAATTTCTAGACCCCACTATCTTTAGATTTAAAAGGAAATTTATCTTCATGAAAGATAACATCTAAAGATTCAATCACAACATTATTTTCAAGATCTAGGAATCTATAGGCTTTACTATTCAAAACATATCCAATGAGAACACACCTAGTTGCCTTAATCCCAAGTTTATGAATTTTGGGAGGAGTCTTTTTAACATAAGCTAGACATCCCCAAATTCTCAAGTAATCAAGATTAGACTATCTATTTTTCCATAATTCATAGGGAGTAACTAGAGTATGCTTAATTACATGGTACTCTATTCATTATATGATTAACAGTTAAGACCGCTTCTCCCCATAAATTCTTAGGTGCGCCCGAATATGCTATCATAGCATTTGCTAAGTCTATTAGAGTCCTATTTTTACGTTCTGCTACTCCATTAGAAGATGGTGAATAAGGAGGTGTAGTCTCATGTACTATCCTTAAGGATTGAATATAAGTGATAAGTCCTAACACTTCATATTCTTTTTCTTTATCGCTTCTAAACCTTTTAATTTTCCTCTCAAATTTTTTTCCACTTCTTTAATAAAAATTATAAGTTTATCACTTTCATTTTTCATAAGATAAACATAACAAAATCTAGAATAATCATCTATAAAAGTAATAAAATATCTCTTACCACCTCTTGTTAATATACCTTCAAATTCACATGTATCGGTATGAATTAAATCTAATAACACACTACTTCTAGCAACTTTTAAATGTGGTTTCCTTATACTATTTATCATGCTACAATATTCGCATTTTTCAAAAATATTTTCTAATTTAGGTAGCAATCCAACATAAGTCATATTTTTCAAATATTTACTATTAACATGACATCATGCCACATATCATAGCTAGTAACAATATAAAAAGAACTAGTGGATGCTTTATTGATTTCAACATTTAATTTAAACATACCCTCACATGCATATCCTTTGCCCACAAATACATTATTCTTGGTAAAGTTATATTGGCCGGATTCTATAGTCTGTTTAAATCAGGCCTTATTCGAAAGAAATTCGGAAACTAAATTCTTTCTAATTTTCGGGGTGTGAAGAACATTCTTTAGGGTTAAGATACGTCCCGATGTGAAATTAAGATCAATTTCACCATTACCCAAAACTTGGATAGTATGAGAATCTCCAAATAAAACTTTTCTTTCATTTTCCGTAGGGGAGAAATTTTTAAACCAAGTTCTATCATGGCAAACATGTACCGAATCACCTATGTCTACCCACCATCCTTCCGACTTATTAATCATAGCCACTTCACTAATCATAGCCATAAATTGCTCTTCGGTAACATTAGATTGGAAAGGTTCTTATTTCCGAAATTGAAAAATTCCTAGTACGATGGCCTAGTTTGCTACACACATAACAACCACTAATAGTAATTTGATTATTAGTACTAACATGATTGTTATTTTGATATTGTCTAAAAGGAAGTCCTTGGTTCTTCTTCAACTCTAAGGCATGTCATGAGGTTCACTAGAGTAAGCTCATTTCGCTTGTAAAGAAGGACTTTTTGAAACTTCTTCCAAGAACTTGGTAGTTTGTCGATGACGGCCGCCACTTGTATTTGTTCATCCACCTTGATTCCTTCGGTTTGAATTTCATTAAATAAATTTTCAAGTTCATGAGAATAGCGACTACAAGCATATTTCTTTGCACCCGCTTCTTCCGAATTATACTTTTGTTGAATAGTTTTCCAAATTTTCTTAGCAGTAGAGTAAGTAATATTATAATAATCATAAAATTGATTGGACAAATAATTTAGCAAATAATTCTTACAATCCTCCCCATCATTCTCCCATTTTTCAATAAGATTTTCATGCTCTTTTTTCTCACCTTCACTCATATTTTCTGTTGCTACTTTTTTAGGATTCTTAGAAGTAAGAACCCATATGGGTGTGCAAAAACCCGCCCAACCTGCCGGACCCGACCCGACCCCATCCGCAATCCGCGGTTACAATGGTTAGGCGGGTTGGGTTGGGTGGATTTGATGAATTTTTGGCGGGTTGGGTCGGTTGACGGGGTATAGAGGTGACAATCCGCCCTAAACCCGCCACACCTGCCAAATAATTATATATAAATAAATAATATATTTATATAAAATAAATTTCATTACTACATTATATTTTCCCTTAATTGGATATGCTTGCAAGTTAGTGTTTTTTATTTCTTTAGAGATGTTTATAATGATAGTTTGAATATGCACTTATTTAATTTGATATTCTTTCAATTTTGAATGTGAAACCATATGTTAGTTTGTAAGATTTTTTAATAATAATAAACCTTTATTATTATGTATCTAGTTGGTAGCTTCTATTGTTGTAGGGCAATTTATTTTGGCACTCTAGTTTATTACTATTGGAAGAATTGTTTGGATTATAGTTTAATTACTAAATAACACAATATTGCATTGTTATATACGAATTTGAGGTATTTTTGCTTGTTAAAAAGATTTTAAGAACTTTAGGTGTTTATAAAACAAAATAGTAAAGCTTCACCCGCTCAATCCGCACGACCCGCCGGTTGAAACCCGCCATATATTTAACCAATCCGCTGGTTATTGAGGTAGGCGGGTTGGTTGGCGGGTGGGAGAATTAGCCACCCGCCAAGGGCAAGTTGGTTGGCGGTTTTACCCTCTACCCGCCATCACCCGACCCTCGCGCACCCCTAAGAACCCATGCAACCTTCATAAGCTTCAAATAAATAAAACCTTACTTGCCCATCTTTTGAAAATTTTCCTGTTAAACCTAAATGGCTTATTGAGGTCGCCGGTGTTAGGAGCATTAGTGTTGGCACTAGTTCCTTCCATAACTAATTCGTCTTAAATTTTTGAAAATTATAAAACAATATTACCTCAAAAATAAAAGAAAAGTGAAGTAAGGCAGGTTGAGGCGCTTTAAGACGATTCACGCCACTATAGAAAAATCTGATGCAATAGTTTCTAGCACGTCGCCTCTAGGATACAACAAGCCTAGTCACTCACTAAGCTTGCACAACTTTAGAAAGTATGAAGCTTCACACAACACCCTTCTTTACCCAAAGAAAATCTCACAAAACACTTAAAGAAATTATGAAAATTATAGAAAATTAAGGAAAGAAGAGAGAGCTTGTGAATTGGTAAGTGAAAATGCTAGGGAGAGGTCTCTATTTATAGATGTAGCAAGAAGTAACATATGCTGCAAAAATTAATAGGTAGCCATGAATGAAAATGTAAGTTATGAAAAAATTCCGGACCTCTAAATTATAAAATGAATTTTGGACCTCCTCCACCTTCTTCCGTTCTTGCGCATGTGAGGTGCCAAGTTTTCTAAGTCTTCACTAAGTATGAGTGAAGAAGAGAGCTAATAAGCCACTCCATGTTCTCTTCTTCTAACCAATGTGGGACAAGGGAAGATAAGAAGATAAGTTTTGTTTTTATTAAAATACACCAACAACCATATTCGAAAATTGATTCAAATGCATCGGTTTCGATAAAACCAAACAAATTAATGCATATTTCATTAAAATGATGGATTTTTATAAAACTGAAGTATGCATATAAAAACTGATACATTTTCACTTCAGTTTTGAAAAAAAAAAAAAAAAAAAACGCACACACACACAAGTTTCTTTAAAAAACCACCTCCGAAAACTGATTCAAATAAATTAGTTTCCTATAAATGAATCAGTTTCTGCAATACCAAAAAACAACTAATGTGTTTCTAATTAAAGTGATGGATTCTGATAAAACTAAAAGCATGCCTATGAAAACTGATGCGTTTTCGCATCAAGTTTTTAAATAAATAAAAAAATCAGTTCCTATAAAAAAAAAAAACACACACACACACACACACACACACACACACACACATCCGAAAATTGATCTATGCATCAGTTTCTGTAATAAAAATAAAAAATAGAGCACAACAGACCACCTCTATATTTCACTGGATTTCCTAGTTATCCATCATCCTATACTCAAGCCTTGACAAAAATTTCAACAAAGCGCGAGTCTCTAGAGTAGTTCTCGACTAACATCTCGGATGAAAGCATTTATGTAGGTTAAGACATCGAGCAAATTCAGCTCACTTGAAGGTTCAGTTCATCACTACTTGAAGAAGAAGCATGTTCATCATGCACCTGGGCCTCAGTCATAATAATCTCTTACAAGGAGAAGAGATTCAAAGTTATATTCTTTGCTGAAATTTTCGTTCATGAGTTTTGTCTTTTTTAACATTAAGTTAGTTGTAAAAATGGTAGCCAAACAAACGAAGGGAGATCCGTTGTTTTTTTTAAGATTTGGATTTTTGGTAAATAAAACTTATAAAAAAAACATATGGATAAATAACCATTTTTAATTTTTTAAAAAAATTAACCTTTAAATCGGTTAAAACATATTTATTAGAAAATAAAATAAAATAAAATAATACAAAAAAAAAAAAACTTCCATTTCGGCATTAATAAACCGTAGTTAAGAATCGTAATAGCAGCTTCAAAAAAATAAAATAAAATAAATTTTATTTCGACAATCTCACGCTAAAAAGTCAAAAAAAATTATACAGTGACATTTGTCAAAAACTGTCAATCGGATCCCTGTGATTTTTGGCATACATGAAATCCATAAGAAGTATATTTAATCCAATGGTAATTTTTTCAAATTTTGTTCTGCATTTGACTCTAGGCATGCCGCGTAATGCAATTTAGCATAAAATCCTCTTCTAATAAACCCCTAATTAAACCAAAATCTACAAATCAGGTGCACTTTATCCTGATTAATCTCTTCTGCATTTTATCCGTACAATTTTCTTATTATATTATTTATTTGTAGATTTGGTTTAATTAGAGAATGTTATAAGGTGCACTTTACACTAAGTTGCGTAAAGTGGCCTGTATAAACTTAAATGCAGAATATATTGAAGAGGGTAAAAATCTGCACTTATTCATGGCTCGACACGTGGCCGGTCGGGGCTTGATTACCCGATCCTGCGGGTGATACCCGATCTGCTTGATTTTACCCGACCTGTCATGTACCACCCGATCAGTCTACGTCACTCGATAAGGACAGTTATAAACAACCTCTCTGTTCGTAATGATTATGAGACGGCCCTGACAACTGACCCAGGCATGGTAAAGCATGACCTCATGATTACCAAATGCCAACACGTGTCATGTGGAGGCCCGATTACCCGACCTGATACGTCACCCGACCTTGTTAAACCACCCTTTAAAGACGGTTTAAAAACCAGCTGTACTTTTGGAATGATCATAGATAGCTCTAACAACTGACTTGGATAAAGTAAAACCTACTACGATTGACAAGCATTAAATGACTGTCCGCTCAGACCACCGTAGACCTCTTGAATAAAGGAGATTACACTCAAGTGGCCATATCCATGACCACCCTATAAATACCTTCATCACTACTATTGAAAAGGTAAGTAATAAACACCCCATTTATTACACTCTCTCTTTGCATTTACTCTGAGAACTAACTTGTTCGTCGGAGCTTTGTAGGGAGAACACCACACCGGTGTTCATTTATTGTAGTTAAATCCAGCCAAATCTTCGACTCATAAAAACCGACCTCTTACCTATTTTCGACATCATCAGTTTGGCGCCCTCCGTGGGGCCCGAAAATTCATTCATTCGGTGCTATTCTCTTTAGACTTAACCCTATTCAACTGAAACAATGGTGGTCACTCGCTCTAGAGTCCACAACGAAGATGACCTCGCCACTACTGTCGTGGGTCATAGCAACGCCCTACCACCCCTAAGTGGTCAGGCTTCCCTACCACTGGCGAGACATACTTTGTCCATTGGACCCTCTCTACATCCTACCATGCCGGAGGATCTCCCACCTCAAAATGAGATTGGGTCTTCCTCAATCAATGATCCAGTCCAACATCGGATCTTTTACATGAAAAAACAAATTAAGAATATGACCTCTACCATATCTGCCCCCAACCTTCGCTGAATGACTTTGGTCACACTGATATCTGATCACACACTATGCCCACATGTATTCTACCCAACAGATCCCTTCACCAGCACTTAGCATCAGGTCGGAGTGGGGGAATGTCAACCTGACCAGCAACAATAGCAATCAATGGGGTTCCAGCATGGAATTAATGGAAGACTTAAGGGATGAAACCAGCCTATCTCGGCCCCCTTGAAGACCTGATAGACATTCAGGTTCATCCAACCTATTAGTTCAAAACTGCCTTGATAGGCTCCCAGCTACCCGATCACCTCAAAATCAATTTTACTGCTTTTCTAAATAGCCAATTAGGATCACTTTGCTTGGGGGCATGATGATATGCCGATCACCGATCTATCAATAGCGATGCACAGATTAAAAGCTGATCCAACCTAGCGACCTAGTTCTTAAAGAGGTCCTCAACTTGGGCAATCATGAGCCCAACTAGGAGGGCCCATTCAAAGTGGAGCACTTCACCCAACTAGGGATATACTGGCATACCTATCCAAATAGTAAACAATTGAAGCACCTATGGAATGCCACCCGACCCTATGCTATCGTATGAATCTTTGTTTCATTGCAATGAAAATTTTATCTTCATATAATTTATCCAACTATGTTAATTGCTTCATATATGTGAGATCTCTTTAGTATTTGCTTGTAATATTTATCGGTGTGCTAATTGTTCATATTCCCAGATCAATATGTCCTCTACTCTTATGCTTTCTTATATGTATGAAGCTTGCTAAATTTTGTAATTATTTTCTGATCGGTATGTTGTCTTTGTTATAGCCTAACAACGTAATCTACATTATATAAGTCCCAAAGGATGTTGGGCTAGTGGGAAACTCAATTCTTGCTGAAACCGGTCATGGTGATTGAGAGGCATAAAATGTTCCTGACCTGATCAATCAAGGAAGAAGTTTTGCCTCAGATACTACGGTATTTAGAACAATATCTAATATACAATTGGTTAGAAAAAACTGATGAAGCCAAAGACGACACGGATCACTATAACTTTGGCTCTTCTCAAAGATCAAAGAAAAAGTGATCACTGATCACTATAACTTTGGCTCTTCTCCAAAATCAAAGATCAAAGAAAAAGTGATCACTGATCACTACAACTTTGGTTCTTCTCAAAGATCAAAGAAAAAGTGATCATTGATCACTATAACTTTGGCTCTTCTCCAAAATCAAAGATCAAAGAAAAAGTGATCACTAATCATTGTAACTTTGGCTATTCTCCAAAATCGAAGTTCAGAGAAAAAGTGATCACTGATCACTATAACTTTGGCTCTTCTCAAAGATCAAAGAAAAAGTGATCACTGATAACTGTAACTTTGGCTCTTCTCCAAAATCAAAGATCAAAGAAAAAGTGATCACTGATCACTGTAACTTTGGCTCTTCTCCAAAATCAAAGATCAAAGAAAAATTGATCACCGATTACTGTAACTTTGGCTCTTCTCCAAAGTTCAAAGTTCAAAGAAAAAGTGCTCACCGACCAGTATAACTTTCGCTATTCTCCAAAATGAAAGTCCGAAAATAAAAAGGTCACCGATCACTTACAAGAAGCCAACGCGACACTTGTCCAATGGCACGCGACCTGATCACTAATGCCTTTCGACACATCGATCCCTCGTGATTAAGTACGATCATTGGCTCTCAAAACACTATTCCCGATCTTTCATTCGACATGATATGATTCTTGTACGTACCGGTCCTACCGATCCCTCTCTCAAACGATCTCTCTCGAAGCAATACGCCTCCGAATAACTGATCTGATATTTTTGCCCTACCCGACATGTGTCAATTACCGACCTCTGGCACCTTTAAAATTTCCCTTGCATTACAACTTTGAAAGTGGGGGGCAACTGAAGAGGGTAAAAATTCGCACTTATTCATGGCTCGACACGTGTCGGGTCGGGGCTTAATTACGATCCTGAGGGTTGTAACTGATTTGCTTGATTCTACCCGACCTGTCGGGTACCACCCGATCAATCTACATCACTCAATAAGGACAGTTAGAAACCACCTCTCCATTCAAAATGATTATGAGACGGCCCTGACAACTGACCCGGGCATGGTAAAGCATGACCTGATTAGAAACCACCTTTCCGTTCAAAATGATTACGAGACGGCCCTGACAACTGACCCAGGCATGGTAAAACATGACCTGATTACCGAATGCCAACACGTGTCATGTGGAGGCCCGATCACTCACCTGACCTGATACGTCACTCGACCTTGTTAAACCGCCCTTTAAAGACGGTTCCGAACATGTTGTACTTTTGGAATGATCATAGATAGCTCTGACAAGTAATATGGATAAAGTAAAACTTGCTACGATTGATAAGCATTAAATAACTATCCGCTCAGACCACTGTAGACCTCTTGAATAAAGGAGATTGCACTCAAGTGGCCATATCCATAACCACCCTATAAATACCTTCATCACTACTATTGAAAAGGTAAGTAATAAACACTCCATTTATTACTCTCTCTTTGCATTTACTCTGAGAACTAACTTGTTCATCGGAGCTTTGTAGGGAGAACACCACACCGGTATATTCGTTGGAGTTCAATCTAGCCAAGTCTCCGACTCAGAGAAACTGATCTCTTACCTATTTTCGACATCATCCTAATTTTAAAAAAACTGACAATTGGATTACATATACTTTTTATGAATTTCATGCTGGGTTGGGTGGCCGGGTTAGTACCCCTCGTCGCCTCTACACCCGAAACAGGTATGCGCTGCGATTGGTGAGGTTGGGCCCAGATCTAGCCTGGACTCGGACTTTAATCAAGGTTGGTTTTTTTTTTTTTTTTTTTTTCATTCATTCATTCTTGTCCCGTTAATATTTTATTGGCGTATGTTATGGTGATGCCATCTCCCCAAACTATTATTGTAGCTTCTAAGTTTGCTTCGTCAATTCATTTCCATGTTACAAATAAAAAAATAAAGGGCAGTGATAGGCGCTCTAAAGAGCGCCTCCCGCGCTTCTACTAGCTATATGTGAGGGGCAAAATTCTAATTTTGTCCTCATAATATAAAAGCTTTATTTTTTTGAAATATTATGCATTTTGGGTCAGTTGCAGAAAATACTTTAAAAAATCAACCGTTAGATAAAATACTCATCTTGTGAACTTCATGCCTGTCAAAAATCACGTTGGTCTAACGAACGGTTTTTGAAAAAATTTACAGCAAAATAATGATATTTTGAAGAACAAATAAAACACAGTTTTTTTTTTTAGTCCATTTTTTTAAAAACCGTCTGTTGGATCATCATGATTTTTAGCAGGCATGGAGTTCATAAGATGAGTATTTTATCCAATGGTCGATTTTTTAAAATATTTTCTGCAACTGAAGAAAAATGTAATAATATATATATATAAAGAAGTTTTTATCTTGTGAGGGCACAATTGGAAGTTTGTCCACGTATATAGCTAGTGGGAGTACGGGAGGCACTGTTTGGACTTTGGAGCGCCAATATCACTATATATCTTATATAAAAAAATAAAAACTGGTTCCTATAAAAATAAAATAAAATAAATAGTAATTTCCGTGTTTGACATTCTCCTTCTTGGATAACTCAGTATCTTTCTCTCTTTAATTGGAAGGGAATTAATACTTATCCTTGCCATGGTGAAAAATTTAAATAACTTAGCAATGATCATATGGGTTGATATATATATACTAAAATTGTTTAAAAGTTCCAAGCCTCTCATGGGCTAAATGGCTAATCCTATTTAATTTGTTAATGTAGAATTCCATTTACCATAAATATTTTCTTTATTAATTGTTGTTATTTCAAGTTTGGGATTTGGCAAATCTCATCATCTCAATTTTGCATGTGAACATTATCCAAACCCAAATGATCGATTTAGTGAGGGAAAGATAAGAAATTGAGTTGTTGCAATCAGATAAGACACACATTAAACCTGTTCTAAATATTATGTAAAAAATTTACATCCAAACATAGAGTAAGAGTCGGAAAAATCAAATTTGGCTACTTAGGACATCTCGATCCAATGGGCTCCCATTTTGGGTATTTAATTGTCAAATTTAAGAGACATGGCAAAAAAAAAAAAAAAAAAAAAAAAATGGTACCGTCATCCATGGTTCTCAAATTTGACAATAATATTAATATTTTTAATATTTAGAAAATTTCACGTCATAATTCCTTTCGATTTAAAATCTTTTGTAATATAATGGTGTCAAATATAGGATAATTCCATTAGATCAAGCATAAAATGATACAAAAGTAGACAATAGTACCAAATATTATAGGCCGGAGTTTCGACTTTGATACCGTAACATTTTCAAAACAATTTTAGTATAAAACCTGAATTCTTTCACCAGCTGCATGCTTTGGAAACCAAATGCAAAACAACATAAGCTGACATCAAAAGTAGTATTTAAAATGCCGTACGTGGTATATACCGAGACGATGCTCAAAACTATATATATAAATTAATTAAACGTGTGGGCAGGCAATGGAGAAATCGCGATCATTTATCATTTACCTACCTTCTGTTGACTACTGGCCGGCCCTTGCGTTATCTGACGTGAGAAGGCAATGAAGCTAGTTAAGCAAATTGAGTACGTGTGTGCAGGGCCGGCCCAGGGTTTTGGGGGGCCTCAAGCAAGTTCCTAGAATGAGGCCCTTCTATATTTTTGTGGGAAAGAGAGGGTTGTCGGTTGCACGACAACAATTGGGTATCAAAATAAATTGAAAATATAACCCCCTTCTCATGTTGATCATCTAGCAATCTAGGGCTTTATTTCATTATCATCATTAAGGGAAAACCAGATGCATTTTATAAACCTCAAGATCAGAAAACATCAGCTATAAGATCAGATCATCATTCATCAAAATATTATGGTTTATTTACAATTTAACATCAGAAAAAGGGAAAACCATAAATTTAAGGGTAAAAATTTACCTCAAAATAACAAATTCAGGTTCAAATGTTCAATCAGAGACTCAGAGGAGGCTGGGGCCTGAGGGCCGTGAGCTAGTGAGGGGCGATTTTGCCCTAACTAGAGAGATTTGAGGGGAGATTGAGAGAGAGAGTCTGAGTGTCTTGGCGTCAGCATCTCTGTCAGTCCGTCTTGGCAAGCAACTGAGAATGTTGGACGCCTGGACTACAAATGTGAGGGGGCAAGGGGCGATTTGATTTTTTAATTGGGAATGGCTAATGGATTTTGAGGTTATCACTTATCAGCAAATAGCAATGGGCAGTGGGCTGCGTGGGAGCAAGCTGGACTAATGTAAGGGGCCTTTTTTTTTTTTGAATTGGGAATGGCCAAATGGATCATCTGTAATGGGCAGTGGGTAGCTTGGGCTACAAAATTTTGGGCCTCTCAATGATTTTTTTTTTTTAAATTGGAATGGCCAATGGGTTATGAGCAGTGGGCTACAAATTTTTTGGGCCTCTCAATTTTAGAGGGCAACTGGACTACAAAATATAAAGGGAGATTTTTTTTTTTTTTTTTTTAATTGGAATGACAATGAATTATGGGAAGTGGGCTACAAAATTTTGGGCCCCTCAAATTTGGGGGCCTCAAACAATTTTTTGAGGTGGCAAACATGAAGGGCCGGCCCTGCGTGTGTGTGTTCCAGATTGCATTATTTTGAAACCAACAAATTTTTTTTTTTTTTTCTTTCGCATATAGAAGAGCATCTTCAATGAATCTTCAAGTTGATCGAAGGTGGCAAGGCATGAATCGTCAACTTGTCCCGCAAAAATTGAAACCGTATAGTGGATAAACCTTTTCCAAAAAAACAATATTATCAGACCATTAAATTTTAGGGGAAGTTATCCAAAAATTTTCAAGTTTAGAGATGTATATCACAAGATTCAATTTTATAATACGAGGTCTTTGAGATCTCCAAACTCCTTCGTCTCTTTGTTATGTTAAAAATGCCCTAAAACCTAGTGGTATAAAATATTTATGCTAAATACTAATAGGTAGGTATATAATCCAAATGACTTTTTAAACATTCTTCAATACTCTTTTACTAATTAACCATAAATCCATGGCCATTTAAACTTTATAAAACCTAGATATCTTAAGTGACATTTTTAAAATTTTACATTTGTCCTATTCCTATAAACACTTTTACCAAAAGGATAAAAAAGGGTTGCACCACATAGTTTGATGATCGAGCATCTTGGAACTAGAGAAGATGATGTTTAAATCAAGCCAATCAATGCTACCAACTTGTTTTGTCATTCAAGTCGAACCAGCAAGAGAGCATGTTCCTAGGATTCTAAATCAAGAATTAATGCTGAAATAGTTTTTCGACCTAATTCGATTGATTAAGTAAGACTTAAGGTAGATTTATTTGAATAAACAATCGCTTTTTGTTTATCACTTTCTAGAAGCAAAGAAGTAAACGATATGATTCACCGTTTCTTGTTACCTTAACTCTTATATATATATATATATATACACTTTATAAGTTAAGGCAACAAGAAACGGTCAATCGTTTACCTCTTTGTTTCTAGAAAGTGATAAACAAAAAGCGATTGTTTATTCAAATATATATATATATATATATATATATATATATATATATATATATATACACACACTTTGTAGTATCGAAATATTTTTACTTTTTTAACTTTTAAAAATAGAAAATAAAAAATTATAGTTTATCCAAATATATAGATCCTTAATAATTGATTGATTTTGCATGATTATCATGTATTATCACCCAAAAAACAATGACGCGGAAAATTATTTAAATCATTTTCACAAAATTGTTTCTTAACTTAACTTAGATTTGTTGTCATCAAACGCCACACACATCTTAGCAAATAAAAAGCTTTAAACGTCACGACATTGAGCACACGGGCAGAGTGTCTCACTCCTACCTACCAAAAATTTAATGGAATGGTGATGCTAAGATAAGAGTTTGATTGTATTGTCTATATACGTTTCCCTTTCTACTCATTAGGGTTAGGGTTTTACAATGAACCAAATCTAGAGTATTTGACTTATCTCTTGTTCTACCCATTAAGTTTGGATTCCTCGTGCCACCATAGTCTAGAGTTATGCTTCTCCACTATGTCATGTAAATTCTCTTATTTGCATGATTACTTTAAGATAAGTCAATTATTGGTACTTGAATGAAGATGGAAAAATATGAACTAGCTACTTGTCATTTTTAATGGTTTGTTAGCTAGTCTAATAGTGGAATATGAGTTTTGATTCAGTAGTTCATGTCTCTCCCTTTATAGGATGAGGTTCGATCCGGATTCCATTACTCATGGATAAGGTTCTTGGCCCATTTGTTGTTGTATAACTTCTAGCAAAAATAAAGAAAAAAGCTAGTCTAATAGTATGTATCTTTAATTATTTTTAGAGGGAGTTATTAGGTTTGAGTACAGAAAAATACATTATTGTTCATTTGTTAATAATAGGAAGTTTGGGATAGAAATAAAATTTTCTTCTATAAAAAAAAAAATGAAGATTTTAAAAGTATTTGTAATGCATAACATATACAGATACTTAGCTGGTTGAATAAATATGACCTTTTTACACTGGAGTTTAATAAGGCAAAATGATCCAAAGGACCCTGAAAATAAATTTTATTATTACAAAGTCCTAATAATTAGATAATCTACCAAGAGGCTCCTCTAGGCTACAATTGAAGTCAACTAACACTACTACTAATACTACTACCAAAAAAAAAATAAATAAATAAATAAAAATAAAGACGAAGCTTCAAGGACGGTTTTTAACCGTTCTCTAAAGTGTTCAAGGTCGGTTGGGTAACCGTCCTCTAATCCACTGTCGTTTTATATTCAAGGACGGTGTCTGAACTGTCCTCAATTATTTATATAGAGGACGGTTTTCAACTGTCCTCTACTTTCTTCCTTTTAAGGACAGTGATAAACTGTCGTTAAATGATAAATTTCAAGGACGGTTTAAAACTGTTCTCTACTTTCTTCAATTTAAGGATGGTTTAAGGCCGTCTTCTAATATATCCATTTTGAGAACAATTTTAAACCATCTTCTAATCTTAATTTTGAGGATGGTGTAGAACCGACTTCGAATCCTTCTATATTAAGGACTGTTGATAACCGTCCTTAAATATAACTTTGAGGATTGTTAAAAACCGTCCTAAAAAAAGTTGAATTGAATTTTTTTATTAAATCTTCATCTATATATGTTTCCTGTACTGCTACCAACAAATATATATATATATATATATATATATATATATATATATATATATATATATATATATATATATATATATATATATATATATATATATATATATTCATTCATCTATTCCACACAATTTATTGGAAATAATAACAAAATATTGTTATTAAAATTTAATTTGCTTAACACCAAATCCTACATCCGTTCGTTTCCAAACTCACACATGTACAAAAGAGTTAAATATAAAAAATGTAGTTCCAATTACATATCCAATCCATAAGTTCCAAAAAAATTGAAAACAAGTCTCTATAGGCAGCGATAAATGTCCTCTATCGTGCAACAATGATTCACCGAACAAGATAGAAAAATATCAGTATAAAATTTAAGGCATTGTTCAGTAAGCAATTTGAAAGTACTTTTTCTTCATTTAAAACAAACTGTGATATGATTTATTTTGTCAAAATCTTGAAAAGATGTTTAGAAATGAAAACCAATTGTATGAAGGAAATTTGGCAATAACCATCATTACATCAAAAAAGCTCAAAGATGACAGTTTTAAACCGCCTTCTTTTAAAAAAGAAGACGGTTTTAAAACCATCTTTATGGGAGCCGTCTTGTTTGCCTGAAAAGAAAAGAAAAGAAAACGGTTTGTTGACCGTCTTCTTATATGACAAAATGAAGACGGTATTAAACCGTCTTTAATAATGGACCTACGAAGACGGTGCAAACTCTCCCTTGTTGATCATGCAGAATACCTGCACTATATTACACATATTAAGTAAATGGGACCAATGAAAGACTAGGCTCACCTTCATCAAGCCAGTGTCGATAAAATCAAATGTCTGAGTTCCAGCATAGTATGCTTGGGTGTACAAGTCATTCAAGAACCAGCTTAAAGCTAGCAAATTGTTTAAAGAACAAAAGGAAATGAAATGGGGAAAAAACGAAAAGAGGAAAAAAAGGTAAGAATGAATTAGAACACATAAATATTTAGCAAATGAGAAAACAAATGGAAAAAATATTTATATATCAACTGGAAAAAGACCATGAAGATAATACAGCACTTTGTCTTTCCTTCAAATCCTAAGGTAACCCCCTGTTTCCTGAAGTCCCCCTAAGGTTCAATAATCTAGCATTTGTTTCTTCAAAGCAAAACCACCTGAAAATCCATGTTTCATGCAAGTTCAACCAAACAAACACTACTACAAAAAATCCCTACGAAAACGGTTTTAAACCGTTTTCAAAATCTTTTGAACACGGTTCTGGAACCGTCCTTAAGGTGTGTGTTTTCATAAGGTAGTACCCCTTCGAACACGGTTTTGGACCGTTTTCATTTCTATGCATACGAACACGGTTTAAAACTGTTTTCAAATATGCCACGTACAAAAATAGTTAGAAATGGACCGGCCCGACCTATCGGATTGGTGAACCGGACTGGGTTGATTATTGGACCGGATAAGGAAGTGAACCGCCTTGAACTGGTGTGAATCGGCTGGTCTGACCGGTT
>JAESVK010000690.1:0-38562 GCA_017140935.1 Hamamelis virginiana | reverse complement strand
TTTATTTAAAATATTCCATGTATCACTGTATTATTGTTATTTGTAGAGGTTATCTTATTCCTACTGAGCAAGTGGAAGCTCACCCCTGCTTTTATGCAGCAGATTACGGGTTGGCTCGAGGTTTGCATACATGTTTTGAGACAAGCCTCTATTCGAGGATTATTAGATGATTGCATGGTCAATTCTGCTTTGGACCTGCATATTATTGAGTTGTGTAATATTTATATTATATTCTCTTGATTTTGGAATTTGCCATTGTTTGTGGCATAGCCTACTTGCCAGGGATGTTGGCATTATTATTATTTGATTTATTATTATTGTATAAGACGTTTGGGACATTTGTATGAGCATAACATTTCATATTGTTAAATATGCCTATATTTCTTGTCTCTCATAAGGATATATGAATGAGCAGGTCAGGTTGTACCTCTATCTTGACACGTGTTGACCTATCCGGAAGGGTCAATACGATTGTTAGGTTGGGGTGTTACAATAGACCTTAGTATTTATTTATTAATAAATTCTGATACTGCATTTTAAATGAGAATCTGTATGAGCTATGTTTGCATTATATTATCTTCTAATGTTATGCATGTGTGTCTTTTATTCTACATAGTAGATGATCTGGTGTGTAGAGTTCGGCTTACACACAGAAGATCATCAGTTCTTGTAGAATATAAGCTTATTGTTCACAATCTGAGATGGAGTCGGACACACCATCGGTAAGATTATAGCACATGATTTCAGTAGGTCTGTATTGACTACGGGGAATGGTTTAGTTCCAACTTCTTGTGCTAGTACACTTGTGTGTATTGAACGGGACCGTATTGGGATAATTATTTTATACTGACACATAAAGTAATTAATACCTCATGATTATTATGAATACTTATACTCTTAATCCCGAAATAATTAATGGACACATGCATTTATTGTTAGTTATTTTGATTCATAAAGAGTGAAATCTTTATAAGTCAATAATCTCGATAAGTTGGATAACTGCATTAATTGTATGGTGAATATTAATTATTAACGGAATCCACGTCCTGGTATAGGGATTGATGATACCCCCTTGAGGATACTTATAAGTTTTGATTATGTTAAACCCTGCAGGTTGATTTTGTATCCGACGTATCAAATAAGTTAAGTGAAAGGTCTCAAGAAGATTAATAGATGTTGATTAAATAATATTGTCAGTAATTTAATTTAATCAACGGATATCTGTAATCTTAACGTGGGGAGATTATTAAGTATTTAATAATAAGGAGCTCGAAATTTAATTTCGAATAAGTTAGGGAGTGCAATTATAATTCTTTAGTGGAATGAATTATAATTAATGTAAATAGGTTTTAATATTTACATTAGGAGCCCGAAACTTATTTGCCTTTGGGTCCCTACCGTAGCCTATATATATGCCATGTTGGGCAGCCACTAAGTTAAGACAAAATATTTTCTCTAAACCCTAGAGGCAGCCGTCTATCAAAGAGAGCACATAGAGAGTCACTCTCTCTTCACGTTCTGACATTGGGGAATACGGTAAAAGATTTGAAGGGATCAAGCAGTATTCTACAGTTCGTGATTTTTGAGATCAATCCAGACAGATCTCAAGGTACGGATTCTTCTCTTTATGTTAATGGATTCAGATTTTTTTTTTTTTGTGGCATAATCTATAAGCACTATCACGAGTTCATGGGATTTCCGCTCCCAGCAGATGTCACATATCGCGACTTGGCATGAGTCCAATGTCTGTGACCTATGTCTTGAGAGATTTATCAAATGACCATGAGGGTCATTGGTGAGGTCTAAAGGGACCATGGATTGAATGGAGTTAAGTTTGGGTGAATAGGAGGTGTGTGCTTCTAATTTGCAAAATGATCGATGTCTTCCGCTAATAAAACCCCAAATGCATAAAATGCTTTATTAAGGGGGTGCTAGGTAAGCTCCACTGCACCTGGGATACCTTGGTGCCTTAATTGATAGTTTCATGGTGACGTTCAAGGCATTCGCCAAACCAATAAAGTCCCCTTGGCATCAAGGCTTCATCGCTTGTCCCTTGACATAGGGGTGAACATCCATCGGTCGGCCGGCTTATCTATGAGGAGTTTTTTTAGCCAAACCGTTTAGCTTGGTTTAGAAAATTGAAGCACCGAAACTGACTGTCAAAGGCACAAAACCGGACATTTTTTGCTCGGCTCGGTACACTATTTTTTCAGTCGTGTGCTTGGTCTGGGCCTACACTTAAATGGGACATTTGGCCTCATAACTTAAATTAAATTATGCTTAAATGGTCCATTTGGTCCCAGTAGAAGGGTACACTCCCCTTACTCTCTTAACAAGATGGCAGACAGGGAATCTATTACACATAACAATGATATAAAAAACATCCATGTGGCCCACTTACTGTTTAATATATAGATACATATATTAAAGGCAATAAAATAACCAAAAGTAAATCATAATACCACCATTCCATCATTTTTTATATTTTAAAATGAGTTATAATAATAAAAGTAGTTATCATAATACTATAATCGGTCGGTTCAATGACCTTCAGTCCATAAATACTCCTACCGAGTCTCATTGGTTATGTAAGTTTGCAAACCAAATTAGCCAAATGTATGGAAAAAAACCGTCCAATTTCAGCTCAAACATTTTGGTTTGGTTTGGTCATTCTGTTTTGGTCAGTTTTTGCACACCCCTACCTTGATAGTATGAATGTCCCCAACAAGCTGGCATCACTGCCACACCGGTTGTTGTCCCATGCACACAACTCGAATAGCTGAGAGGCATGCTAATCGCAACTTGACATAAGCTTGTGCCCAGGTCTCTAGGTAATTCATGATCCCTAGCACCAAGGTACGTCCTACACGTCTAGCAAGCTAAGTTCTTAGTGCCCATTATACCAAACTAGCAAGCACGCATAATTGATAGCATACTAGCACGGTGTTTCCCTATTTATTCAAATTGCACCACATGATCGTCATAGGCAAGGATGAAACCAAGCTACACGCCCATGATAGGCACATGAGGTCTACTCAAAACACTGATAGCCTACTTAGCCCCGTTTGCCCAACTGAAGGTGCAACTATGGGGCTTAAGCCATATATAGCACCAAACCTCCAGCCTAGAAGCTTGCGTGATGCCAACCCTTGTGGCCCTTCGAGCATCGTCCATTGTGCTCTCAACACTAATGGAAACACTAAAAAGTCCCCCCAGTCATTCCAGGCCCACTACTCTTGTTGCCACAGGTTAGGCTCATCAGTAAGCCGTGGGTAATATGATACCACAAGCGTGACTCGTTATGAGTAGTTTTTGTTGGCTAAATCCATTAGCACTTCGTGAAGGTCTTGGATACAAAAGACTCGAATGATGTAGGGCTAGCTTTGACAAAAATATTGTTGAGGCGCCACATGGTCTATTTTGCTGCGATGAAAATTGTAGGATTGTGACAATTGGTATCATGGCCTAAAATTAATCCTTGTGTAGGGAAAGATAATTTCTTTTGATTGTTGTCCCAAAGAGTGACCCAAGAGGGGGTGAAAAGGGTCTAATGCAACCTAAAGCCAATTAATATAGAATTAAAAACTAAATTAACAATTCAAGGCAACTATGCAATTTACTAAATATTAATCATAAGTAGAAAATTAAATTGCAAGAGTTAAGGGATAGAGAGAGCAAACACGTGATGTTAACGTGGTTCGGCACCAAGCCTACGTCCACGCCTTAAGCACCAAGATCAAGGATTCCCCTATCCACTATCAACGATCTCTTTGACTGGGAGAGACCAAACCTTTACACAACTATCATTTTCACGGGTCAAGATAGCAAATTCTAGGCTCAAGATCAAAACCTTCACGATGATCTTTTTCAAGGCTCAAGATCAACCTCAATAAAGAGTACCAAACGTTTCTTCACAAGCTTGAACTTGACCAACAAATTCCAAACTCTAGCTTACAAGATGATTATAATGATTAGTGAACAAGAATTGACTCCTCAAAGAGTAGATGTGTACAAATAAAGCTCACACTAATATCTCTCAAAGATAAAACTATTTTGTTCAAGAGTGAATGATGATCTTTGGCTAAATAACACAAGATTGATGAATACTAAGTTTGTATATATTTGTATATGATCATTAACCTATACAAGACCCAAAGAATGAGTATTTATAAGCCTAGGGTCAAATATGGCCGTTGGGAGACAAAAACTAGCCGTTATGCAATTTTTAGCACTTCACCATTTGACGTCTTGAGGTCCCGTTCGAACGGACTGGCCATTACAACTAAATTTAAAGTGCTCGTTCAAATAACCATTACTCCCGTTCGAACAGCCTCAGTAAAATCTCATTGTCCATTTAAACGATGTCAAGCTTCTACAATATAGCTACTGTCCCGTTCAAATAGTAACTACATCCGTTCAAATGGAGGAAGTCCGTTCAAATGTCCTTACAAGCCCGTTTAAATGGCCAAGACAGTTTTTGCCTTTTTTCATGATAAAACAACTTTTTATCAAAATTAAGATAAAAATAGCTTGAACCAACCATCGAGGCATCCTAGAGACTTAACATAGAGTGTGTCAAGGATGTCCTAAAGTCCATATAGGTTAAGATCAAGAGCCAAGAGAGATTAACCTATAGAGAGATTTATATAATTAAATCCTAACACTCTCACCCAAGAATTATTACAAAGTCTTCATAAATGAGTCTTCAATTCCTGTGCTTGTCTTCATCCCTGAATCACAAACAATGCCATTGCTCTTTGCTCCATGCTCCTTAGTGAATATGCAATTTAATCAACTTGAGTTTAGCTTTAATGATCTTTCCAATTTATGCTTTGAGCTTGGCTTTGCTTGACTTGCTTCATTGTCATCTTGGTTCCTATCTTGAAAATTAACACTAAGATGCAAATCATTATAAACACAAGATAATTTTTATTATCATCAAAACCATACAACAAAGTTGGATTAATTGAAGCCACAGGGCTAACAATCTCCTTGTCTTTGGTGATGACAAACATTATATTCAATTTGCATATAAAACAAATAAAGGCAACAAGAATGTGTAGCTCCCCCAAACATTATGCATACATGTAAAGAATAGTACCAATGAATACTAATAAAGCATGTGCATTTTTAGGCAAAACATATTCATACTGAGAAAGCTTCATGTATAAAATGTATATTACAAGACAAATACATTAGCCAACAAGATACATGTTTGTTATCATCAAAACTTTGACCAAGAATGTCATGAATGTTGCCATAAGGTTAATAGATGCACTCTTGAGGTGAACCTTTTTGGTATTTACTGGGTATGAAAAATGACACTATTGGCTACTTGGAAAGATATAGCATAGGATTTTTACTAAACCAGGGTTAGTGTGGTTGGTTTCTTGTGAGGGTATCAGAGTTAATTGATATATCAGTGTGAGATGACTCTTAGTGCAGTGGATAGCACTCAAAGTAACTTGAGCTTATAGCTAGTTTAGGATGGCATTATGCTTGATGGTGCTGACCTATGTTGTTGAGTACCATCTGGTGGGCTTGTGTGATACTAGTTCGGTATTGTGGCTATATTTAGCAGCTATTTACAATGTTTTCTGAAGTGGACCTTACTTACTTAGGGACAACATGGGTTTAATATTGGTTTTAGAGCGTGATGCTTGATGATTCCAACTATGTTGTTGACTACTACTTTGTGGGCTTGTGTGAGACTTATATTAGATTGTAGCTATATTTGATAGCAAATATACATGTCTTAGAGTTTGGAATGTTGGTAGCTTTGTAGATGAAAATAGCATTGCTTCTTGTGATATTCGAGGGCGTATAGCTTGTGATGACAAGGTTGCTAACGATTATGGAATGATAGAAATTTTTATTTTATACATCTTCGTTTTGGCGACCCATGTGCAGAGGCACCTTAGTGAACATATCGGTGGGAGTGCTAAGTGGGGAAGATACCATATTTGTCCATGAGAAGTGGCAGACTTGTTATGGGTTTGTGTAAGTCAGGACAACATTATATTCTATTGAGATAAGTGTAGAGGCATTATAAACAAGAGCCTTGGCAGGGGAATATCTACAAGATGCAGAGGAGCAACGAGATAACCTTCTGAAGAGGAGGTATATTACTAGTAATGTGTATAAACACTATGCAACACACACACACAGAGGTGTAATGGGTTTAAAATAAGTTTAAAGGCAAGTGTTACTCAGGGTGAAGGTGATAAACCAAGGGACTAGAGAGCATGCATATGAAATTAAGATGAGAATGAGCTTTATGAGTTTGTATTCCAATGAGTGAAGACCATGGGGGTTGAGATCATGGTTTTAAGTATAGGGTAACGGGTCCGGAACTGGTAACGGTAAAGGGTAACGGGTATCAGGTGTAACGGGTGATACGTAACGGGTAACGGGCGCCGTGGCCGTGAAATTTTTTTTTTTTTTTTTTTTTTCACACCAACCCCCAAATGGTTTGATATGCTTGTATTAACCTCTTAGTACTATATTTTAATGTTTTCAAAGAGTTCTGGTACATTTATTTCAAGTTATCAAGTCTTCAAAAACATATTAATCAATAAAAATTATTCTATACTCACTTGTTCACCACCAAAAGGAATGTCTTGGCTGATCTTCTGACCCTCCTTGCTCACTTTGTTGTTGAGCTCCCCAAAATGAGTGTCGTGGTTGATCCACACTATGTCCATGTGATTGATCCTGTTCATCTCCCCATCCCGCCGGTAAAACGTAATTGAATACCCCATACTCTGTATCTTCGTGCCGCTGTTCTGTATACACCACTAGTGGAGAAACATCAGGTCGATATGGAAATTGATACTCAGGATTTTGCATAGGTGGTGGATATTGCACAGGTGGTGGATAGTGGTAAGATTGATCTGTGTATGATGTATGTGGTGGTGTTGGTGGTGGATAACTTTCGTAGGGTGGATCCCAACTACCTTGAGAGGATGTGTATCCAAGCCCAAAGTCACCTAAACTCTGTGTCAAGTTTTCTGTGGAAGATTCTTCAGATAAAGGCTGGTGTGTTTGTCATTTTCTTCTAGACTGACTCCCACCCATACTACTACCAGTTGTTAGTGTAGGCCTTGGCGGCAAATTCTTAGAAGGCTTGGATCCAGTACCTACTTCAGCATCGTTAACAAATGTACCCAAACCATGTTCCCCCTGAAAAAACAATGATGGACATCCACCACTACCACTATGTTCATACTCACCTCCACTTTGAGTACCACCCCCATCATTCTCGCTTGGTGGATTTAAGCCGCCACCACTACCACCACTATTGGTAGCACTTGAACTTGTTCCCTTAGATGGTTGTAGTTGTTACTCTTGAGTTGCTGGGTTAGGCTCATCATCATCAGACAAGTTCAACCGTCGTTATCATCACGACCATCTAGTAAAAGCTCTTCCCTTTCTTCCAACCACGGACTCAATGAATCATCTTCCTTAAAAATATAATCCAAGTTTATGGGATTGAAGCTAGCATCTATCTCTGCTTGAGTTCTTCTCATTGTGTGCCTCAATTTGAGCCTCATATTGTAGTGTAAAAATACAAGTTTTTGTAATCTCTTGTATTTCAGCCTATTCCTTGTTTTTGTGTGTATTTGGCTGAATGTACTCCAATTCCGCTCACAATTAGAAGAAGAAGTCGTTTGGCTCAAAACTTTGACAGCAATCTGCTAAAGTTCAGGGGCACATGTTCCATAATGGATCCACCATTCAGCTACACAAAATTGGAAGTAAACAATTAACAATGAGAGTTTTTTTAATTGTAGTTCTGTAGATAGCACAAATTACATATTCTATTTCGTATACGTATCGTACCAGGATTGGTTCGCTGAACAGCTCTTTGAGCCAAAGGAGTCCAAATGTACCATCTTTATCCCTATACAAAATAATATGTAGGTGCGAATATTATTTAGTTAGTGATCAGTAAGAGTTGTTTTTATTTTATAATGGATAAAAGTAATGAGTATAAAGTTCATACTAGCAACTTCACTTACCTGATTGATTGCCCTAATTTGATTATCCATATCAGGCTCCAATCTTTGACTGACATCTCTAACCTCATTCATTGCTTCTCGAGCAGAGGCAGTTGAAGTAGTACCCCCATATAAGAATTGTGGATTTAAAAAATAGCCTACAGTTATAAATTAAAGTAAGAATCATGAGATTTTCTGTGAAGTTATATAGATCAGTAACTGTACACTTAAACTTTTATTAAATTGCAATATTACTTCCCAGCTGCGTGCAAATCATGATGTAGCTGAAAGCTCCAACGGTGATCAATAATCTTCCAATACCCAGTATGATAACGGCAGTTTTCTTGAATAGCCAACTTGGCTCTATCCATAGCCTCATAGATAAAACCCATGGTAGGCTTTTCATCTCCATCCACCATTCTGAGTACTTTAAGAAGAGGCTCTTGTACCTTGATAACATCAGCTGCTCTTTGCCAGAAATCTTTTGAGAGAATGATCTTCTTAACGTCACAGGCTGGGCCATTTTTGAGTTTGTATTCCAATAAAGCCAGTTATGGTTTTGGCCTCTGTGATAACCCTGCTGACATTAGTTTTTTTCCCTATATCCTCAAGTATTAGATCAATACAATGTGCAGCACATGCTGTCCATCTGCTAGGCACATCAGATGCATCGCAGGACCACGTGAAAACAGTGCCTCTATTGCAATAAACTAGAAAATTAATTATATGTTTCCTAGTAGGGCCTGTCCAACCATTACACATAATGGTCACTCCTCTTTCCTTCCATATTCCTTTGAAAGACTCAATATACCTTTGCATCTTGTCAGCTTCACTATTTACAAATGTCTCTGATATGTCATAAGGCGAAGGGTTTTTAACGCCAGCACCTACTTCAATTGCTGTATCAATTAGTGGTTGTGCCCATGGGGATGAGACCACAGAAAATGGTAGTATATTATACACAATAAAATTTCCCCATGCATCCCTCAATTTTTCTTTAGCTTTCTTCATGAATGATTGCTTTATTTTTGGCTGCTTAGAGCTTTTGCTTCGACTGATTGCAGGATTCATTGCCCTCAGCCTAGTTTCAGGGTTATCTGGATCACTCCATTTGCGAGAACTACCACCATGTACACCAGTTTCTCTAATTGTACTAGATTTCCTAAGTGCAGCACCAGAACTCCCTCCCGCGTCATACCGTGTGCCTGCGGAAGCGCTAAATCGCATGTTTTCTTTATATTCTCGTTGCTCCCTTAAACTTTCATTCCTGGCATAAGCCATATCCCGTTCCTCGTCATTATCCTCATCATCAGAATCAACATCATCTCCTCCTGGCCTCAACCTTTGTTGCAATTCTTCTTTAATTTGTTGTTTCTCGAGCTTTTTTTCTTTAGCATTATTTAAATATGCTGCCATTTCCTTCCTAACATTAGAATTAGCAGCAGGGCATGGGTCAACATCACCTCTTTGAGCTGCAAGGTGTTGCTTGAATCTAGTTATTCCACCGGATACTATTTTCCCACATAGCAAACATTCTACTTTGTGTCTATTGCCATCATTTGGGAATCCATAACACCATCCAATGTCCTCACTAGGTGTCTCCACTCCTGGTGCCTTTTTAGGAGCTATTATATTATTATCATTTTCAAACAAATTAAAAATAAGTTATATATGGTGTCATTTTAGTTGAATTTTATTTAAAATATTTAATATCAAAATTAATAGGAGTATCTAATTTGTTAAAAAATCGCACAATATTTTTTGTTTTCTACTAAAATTATTATCATTTTCAAACAAATTGAAAATAAGTTAACAAATTGAAAATAAATATTAATAAATATTCGTAAAAATTTTTTGGCTTTTTTTAATTTTAATAAATATTTTAAAAAGTAATTAGTAAAAAGTTTAATTTTTAGAAGTAATTAGTAAAAACTAAAAAGTTAAATTTTTTTTTAAATTTTAATGAATATTTTTTCATTGTTTTTGATGTTTTTAATTTTTAAATTTTGATGTTTAATTTCTTAAAAGTTTAATTTTAAAAAAGTAATTAGTAAAAAGTTTAAAAGTAATTAGTAATTAAAATGTTTAATTAAAATGTTTTTAATTAATTAAAAAATAATTAAATAATAATAATATCATTAAATATCATTAAACAATAATTAAAATGTTTTTAATTAGTTTAAAAGTAAAAAGTAATTAAAATGTTTTCAATTAATTATTATTTATATAGAATTATATAAAATTAATGAACAGTTTTAAAATTATTAAAAAATATCTTATAATTTATTTAAAAGTTAAAAAGAAATAAGGTTTTATTAAAAATAAAAATATATTAATTTTTTTTTAATTTTTGGTAAAAAATATCTATTAATCTTTTTATATTATTTCATTAAATGCTAATTAATTTGACATTTTGACCGATTCATTTTTAAATAATAATAATATCATTAAATAAAAATATCTATTATTTCATTAAAACAGAAACAAGGGCTTAAATATACAATAATATTTATGTTTAGAGTCTAAACTCTAAACATATAAAAAACAAGTAAAAGTAAAACATACAAAAAACAAGTAAATGCTAATAGATATTTTTATCTATTAACAAACAAGTAAAACAATTAAGTTTGACTAAAGACTAAAGAAAGTAAAGAGACTCGGACTTGAGGGGAAAGTTAAAACTAAATCATAAAAAACAAGGAGGAGGACCGTCGGGGGCTTACCTGCATGCGAGGTGCGATGCGACTCTGCGAGGGCGTTACCAGCTACGAGGAGCTTCTCGGCGATGATCGGAGGCTTACCGGCGAAGATTTGGCGGGGATCTTTTGGCGTCACTGGCGGGGATCTTCTGGCAGCAGCGACGATGGTGGCGGCGACGGCAAAACAGGTGTGCTTCATTCTCTCCTCTTCTCTCTTCTTCTCTCTTGATTTCTTCTTCAAATTTCTGCCTTCTCTCTTCTTCTCGATTCTTTAGCTTTTTTTTTTTTTTTTTGAAATTGGTCCTGGATTGCTGGATTGTCAGGAATCCCTGACAAATTTCTCAGATTTTGGAGACTTTGGGTCCTCTCTGTCTTAAAGGCGTAAAGGGGCGTAAAGGTCCGATACACCCCGATATGTATCGTATCGGGAGCGATACGATGTGAATTACTTTACGCATACAGTATAGGTGAGTATCACATATAGGTGCACTGGGATACCGATACGTATTAGGCGATACGTATCGTATCGGGCGATTTTTGAAACCCTGGTTGAGATACTATGGGAATCACCTATAAAATTGAGTGGGGGAGCCTACCAAGAAAAAAAAAAGGGACTTGTAGAAGTGTCACAACTCAGGAAAAAATGGGTTGTGCTGACCACACCTTGCGAGGTGCACTTTCATCTATAAATTTACAAGAGATTTGGTCAAAAGAAGACCCAATGCAGCGTTAATCAGCGAAACAATTGATGTCGTCACTGGCTAAGAGGGCACGAGTCGAAGGATAACTAAAAAGGGGTGCTACAAGAGTGTAGTTGGCTTAAGAGTTATGTTCTGTGGGGCGCACTTCTAACTGAGTTAGTCCAAGGGTATGCATGAATGGTCATGAAAACGGGGCATCCACTTTGAGAGATTTTCAATTGGTTATGAGCACCACTATTAGGATTTCAGTGGGACAGTGTTCCAATTGTACTAGGAGGACCATTGTGCTCAGAGGAGCATAGTTGAGATTTTGAGGAAATGGGTGATAGACCCAAGACCATAGAAAAGGTAACATTGGCACGCAGAGTTAGAGCCAACAACTTCCAATGGGGAATGGGGGGAGTATGAATAGAAGTTCTTTTTTTAGGTTGATGGCCATAATTTAGATGTGAAATGCCTCGTTCCATACGGAACTTGCCAAAGGGGAAGATGCAGAGAGAAAGATAGGGTTCAGAGGAGCCAATTTGAAGATGAAACAGAGTGCTTAGAGAAGCCATAGAGATTAAGAATGCTCCTCTGAAGACACAGTGGGCAAGCAATATGCTATTGTTTCTTGGCCAAGTTTAGTGAAGACTAGGCGTATGTTGAGTTAAGCATCATACTTGCTTCAGACAATGTCAGTAGGAAGACAAAGTTTTGGAATCTTGTTCAAAGTTGAATATTGAGTACATAATCATGAAAGTTGTCAAAAAGTGTTCTGAGCCAGGGGAAGGGGCACAATATCCTTGAGGGAATCAATATTATTGAGTGGGGGAAAATGTCATGGACCATGATTTAGCATAAGACTAGCCATTATCCTTGTCCAATATCTTGGGAGATTTTCCAAATGACCACAAAGGTCATTGGTGAGGTCTAGAGGGGCCATGGAGTGAATAGAGTTTAGTTAGTCTGAATAGGAGTTGTGTGCTTCTTATTTTCAAAATGATATCTTTTGGTGACAAGGCCCCAAATGCATAGAATGCTATATTCAGGGAGTGTTACGTGATCTCCACCTCCCCTTGGATGCCTTGTTGCCTTAAGTGAGCCTAACCTATTGCAGCACGAGGAGTGGGCCTAGAATGTTTGAAGGGACTACCAAGTGTCTCCATTGATTTACTTTTACAGGTAATGGTAGGAAATAAAAAATACAAAAGTTTTTGTTTTTGGTACGAAAAATGTAAATTATTTTGGATTGGAATATTAGAATAGTAAACGTCCTTGATGGTAAATTTATCAATGGACATATTTGGAAGAATGAATTATGGGGTTTAAAAATCATTTGTTAGGTTTGCAATATCCTCTCCCTCTTGACAAAAATAATACATGGAGATTCAAAATTAATGATCATCAAAACTCAACAAAAAGGATAGCTATATTGAGATGAATAAACGAGATCCTCTTATACAAAGTACTTTTTTATTAACTCTTGTGCCACGATTGCGTCACTAGCTAGAACTACATACACGACGCATAAACATAAATTTGTAATACAAGGATTTGATTGGTAATAAATTTAGAAC
Source organism: Hamamelis virginiana (assembly GCA_017140935.1). Lineage (NCBI taxonomy): Eukaryota > Viridiplantae > Streptophyta > Magnoliopsida > Saxifragales > Hamamelidaceae > Hamamelis > Hamamelis virginiana. The sequence continues at coordinate 25,603 of JAESVK010000690.1, read as the reverse complement.
TATTCCCCTCAAAATAAAATACCAATGGTGAATGTGGTAAGCGAAAAAGGAATGTGGAGCTAAATATTTGCAACGGTTTCCAGTTCCAGCTTGCAACGACGCTATTTGGTGAAAGATAAAACAAGAGAGAGCTACAAAATAAGATAAAAATAGAGATATGAAGATGAGAGTAAGGTAAGATAAGAAGATGGAGGTGAGATATGATATTTAAGATTTAAGAGCTGAGATCTTCAAATCTAAGATATGAGATTATAGATCGTAGATCGGCATGAAGCTGAATGCTTGAAGATGGAGACAGATCGGCATAGTAGTGCGTGAAGATGAAGACAGATCACCATAAAGATGGCATGCGTGAAAATCCATTGTACAATGACGCAATCCGTGGAGATGGATATGTTGGGCTTCCCTCCTTATATTTGGGCTGGCCCAACTTGTTAATTTTGGGGGCATTGATGAATGCTGATTAAAAAAAGAAAAATCAGTTTGCGTAATGGGGGTACAGCTGGCCTTTAGAGGCTTCCACGAGAAGCCAATTTCTTCGCTTTGGCTGGGTGAAGGTCGTTTGTTCTCCTAGTCTGCTACTATAGCTTGGTGCGTTTTTTTTTTTTTTTTTTTTTTTGGTTTTTTTTCATCACTTCTCAAGGTAAATTACAGCAGCTGATTTGTGCATCTTTGGTGGCTGTTTCTTCATCCTTTTTGTGGCATTTGAGTGGTTTCAACAGCACATTTGAAGGGCTTCTTTGAACCCTTTTTTGGTGAGACCTTTTCATTGTATTTTGTTGAGTTTGTGAAACATACCTAAGGGTATTTTGGGCTTGTTTTGTAATTTGAAACTTTGAGCCTTTGTATTTCCATTTGAGATTTGATTATTAGTGCACATATTTGTTCTTGGCTCCGTGGACGTACCTCAAATTGAGGGAACCACGTAAATCTCGAGTCTATTTTATTACTTTCATTTGTTCTGTTTTGGTTGTGTGATTACTTGCTAAATTTATATTATCTCATTGATTTACACTTGCGGGAAAGTCATATTTTTTTCCAACATCTAGATCAGAGCATACTGATTTATAGTGATTTTTATCTTTGTGTGTAAATCATGGATGGTAATGTTAGTCGAATGGTTAGCTTCAATGGAAGTAATTGGGTGACTTGGAAAACCAAAATGGAAGACCTCCTTTATTGTAAAGATTTATATGGCCCTATTGAAGGTGAATCGGGTAGACCGGAAGGCATGAAATTAAAGATGATGAATGGAAAAAGCTTGATAGGAAAGCTGTTGGGGTTATTCGACAATGGATTGATGATAGTATTTTTTACCACGTTGCTATAGAAAATTCAGCACATGCTCTTTGGACTAAATTAGAGAGTCTCTATGAGAGGAAGGCTGTAGTGAACAAAGCCTTTTTAGTTCGAAAATTAGTAAACACAAAATAAAAAGATGGCACTCCCATTGCAGAGCATTTGAATGAGAGAGAGTATTATAAATCAACTTGCAAATATGAAAATAGTCTTTGATGATGAGGTACAAGCTTTGTTGCTTCTTGGTTCATTGCCTGAAAGTTGGGAGACCTTGGCAGTTATAGTTAGCAATTCGTTGCCTGAAAGTTTGCACCTGATGGAATTGTCACTATGAGTCAAGTTACAAACAGCTTGTTGAACGAAGAAATGAGAAGGAAATCAGCGGGTCCTTCTCAATCCCAGGCACTTGTTGTGGAAAAACGGGGGAGAAGCAAAAGTAGAGGTCTGTACCACCGTAATATATCTAGAGGGAGATCAAGCTCAAGCTCAAGAAAAGACATTGAGTGCAATTATTGCGACAAGAAAGGACACATGAAGTGGGATTGCAGAAAATTGAAGTTCAAAGAACAAGAAAAACAGAAAAATGATGAGAAGAAGCAAGAAGGAGCAAACACAGTCACTTCTAATGGAGAACTTATCATTGTATGTGATGATGGTTGTGTTAATTTGATTGGCCATGAAACTAATTGGGTGATTGATTCCGGTGCTTCGTTTCATGTTAATTAATTTGATTAGATAATTAAGATCATTTGTGATAAGATTTTGATAAGCCCAAAATTAATTAGGAGACCTTTAATTAAGGTGAGATGGGTGCCTACAGGATGCGTACTGGAACCTTCCTATCTCATAACCTAGCCCCCGAATCCAAATTTTGGTTCGAAGATTTGCCTTTTTCTTAAAATATGGAGTCACTATTTTATTGAAAAATAAAACTTTTTTTTATGGTTTCCTTATTCCTTAAAAATAAGGTGGCGACTCCCAGTTTTTATCAAACTCCTTTCCTTTTTCAAAACCCAATCTAAGTGAATTCCCACAATAGAGAAGGATGATCGGGATTGGATGATCTTGAGTGGATAATAGAGAAGGATAATTGAGTAGATAAAGAGAATGATAAATAAAGAATGATAATGAGTTATCTACATCCACAATGATAGTGAATCCAATTCCAAACTCAACACCACGAACAAGTGAGTCGGGTCGAGTGGTTCACAGATTGGCGACTCCGCTGGGGATGTCGGGGGCTAAACTCCAATTAATTAGGCAAAAGAGCCTAATTTGAAAAACTTGAAAAAACTACTTAGGCAAAAGTTAGGGCATTCAAAAAATAAAAAAAAAAATTGAAAAAGAGTGGACTTCTTCAACTTGATTCATGAACTACGAAGACCTGATTCCCCAAGATATCACAAAAAGTTACTAAAAATGCTAAAAGTATGTATCAAAGACGGGGATACATAGGCAACCCATAAAGTTACCTTGGGTGCAGTCTATTTCTTGAAAAACATCAAAAGTTGATTCAATTGTAATTGTTAAAGGAAGTTTGTTGAGATTCTAATAAAATTGATATTTATTCATCCAGAAAAGGTTGAAATCTTTTGAAAGTTCTATTACATGCCATATGTGTTTATCATTCCTATTTCTTTTCAATTATTCATCCATTTTATTGCCTAGTAAAAATAAAAAAATTCATATTCTACTCTAAGCCTTCCTCGCTCTGCGGGTTTGGGTCTCATCTTCATTATTTTTCTTTCTCTTAGTCGTCCTAGCAAGCGACGCATCTGATGGGAAAGATGAACCTACTGATTGAGTTACAACTGGAGAGTCATAAACAAGGCTTTGAACTTTATTCTTTGTAGCCTTCACCTTCATACCCAGGTCTTGTTTAAGCCAAGTCTGATACCCCTCACCAAGTCTGAAAGACCTATTGAGATTCCCCACCTGGATCATAGATAAGCCTGAAGTCCATTTCTTCATAGCCCAGATACCAAAGAAGGAGTAGCCACCTCTACCCTATGAACATGCCATTTGATAGGGAGGTTTATTTGAACATGGCCCATTTGGCGAAGCACGCGGGAAGCCCAGTAAAATGATGTATGCTTCAAACCCACAAGTTTTACCTGACAGCACCTAGAAGTGTGCAGCACATATTCCTCGCCGCAATCCCAAATAGCCACATGCCACTGAATATCTCTCCAAGATAGAGAAGCAAAGAAGATGATCATGTCCAGAATTGAACGACGCTAAAAAGATATAAGCTTTCGCGAACAGTAGTTGTGGGGCAAGTGTTTAGGCTCATCAAGAGGAGTAATCAGTTTGAGCCTCTCAACCAGCCACATCTGAAGGAGAATGGGGCTACCCCAATGCATGAAGTAGAATTTGAGTAAAAGTGGTCAAGCTCGTTCAAAGTTTCAGCTAACACCAGTGGGGTAATGTTATGTGATTTCGACAATGGCAGAATGAGCTCGCATGTTTCAATAGGAATGAAAGTGGTTCCGTTTGAGACAAGAAAACAGTCCAATATACATAAGGCAAGTGCGTACTGGGTAGGCCTATGAAGAGCAAGTGACTTTCCTCCTCCCTCAAGAAAGATGAAGCAAGTTTGAGAAGATCTATGGAGTTCTCATGGACGAATGTGGAAGCTTCCCTAGGCGAGAGTTTAAAGAGAGAAGAGAAGGTTTGGAAGTAACCTCGACGAATAGTAGGAAAGATGAAAGGGCCACTAGTAGAGACGGCCATCAAAGCACTGAATTCTTCAAATAAAGGGCATACATCCTCATAGTTGAAGCGAAATACATAAAGCTCGGGGTCCCAGAAGTGAATCACAGAGTTGAGAAGCTTGTCTTCAAGTTTCACATGGCAGAGAGAGAACCATGAAGTCAAGCCAAATCGCGCGAACACCTTCTTATCTTCTGCCCGCATTCTTGCTATGAATAGGTTGAGGATCAACTTGAGAGCTTCCATTGTATTTAGTGTGATGAAAGTGAGTCTAGAGGTGCGTTTTTATAGCCTTTTGGTGAAGAAATCGAGTTAGAAAAGAAGTAGGACACCCGAAAGTTGGATTTTTCTCAAAATTGGCAAAATTTAGCAACTGGATTCGTCGAACAACCCACTAGGGACGGCCAATCGTCCTCTAGGGACGACCAACCGTCCATAATGGGTTGGTCACCCGAGCCCAGCCCCAAATTTTGCCTAATTTTGACTTTTTGACGCCTGGTTTGACTGTTCGCCATATTTTCGTCAGTTTTGACCTATTTTCGGGTTAAAATTGAACCAAAGAGGTAATCGAAACATATTTATATTCCCATTAGGATATAATTACATATTGATCAGGGTTCTTAGTGCATACATTTGAGAAAAGTTATATATGAGATTCTAAGCGGGCCTCCTTTGGGCCCAATAGTACAAAATCATCTTCGCTAGGAAGACTTCCTCATTCTTTGCGAACCTAATCTTCGTAATCCCTTCTTGATCTCTGGCGCTGCTGTGAAGGTTGGCTCGAAGCCTGCAAACACAAAGTATGGGTAAGATTGATGAAGAATGAGATTATTGGAGTTGGAAAAAGTGGAGTGAAAGTTACCTGTGTGGCTATACTTGTATTGTGCGCATCGAGATTTATCCTCTGGAGTTCCCTAGTTAGTGCTGTAGTATATGCCAAGCATTCCTCGGTGTACGATACAGGCACCTGTAAATGGCAGAAGATTTGAAGATCAGGCAAAATAGAGCAAAATGTAACAAAGGTCGGAGTTGTGATGATTACCGAGGTATAATAAGGATCCACATAAAGACATTCACTATATAGCACGCGAGGAATCGTCCTTTGAACAAAGTTACTATCCTCGATGACTTGCACCTGCCAATGAAGAGTTGGCAAAGGAGGGGCAGAAGATGAAGGCTCATCATCACCTTGAGCCGCTGTAGCTGTGGAATGAGAAGCATGTCCTTGGACTCGACGACCCTACAGAAAGAAGAGATATGAGAAACACTTTGCGGAAAAAGGAATAAAGCAACTAAGAGAGAGTTCAATACCTCAGTGGGGAGGAATATTGACACCAATGGACGCATCAAATAGTGCTGACAAAATGTGTGGTAATCCTCGTGCTGATGATAAAAACATCTACAAACACACCAGTCATAGCACCTGCTAAGGCATGGCCTGTCAGGCTGTTGGCATGCCTCATAGATGGAGGAGGTGCATGAAGCACACGAGCAGATGATAAAGCTCCACAGAGCTGAGCACGTACCCTCTCCCCGAGGTACTAATATCTGCCGCTAGGCCCATCGAATAGGATCCTTTTGTGCGACATTTCGACCATGGGACGAAGCTGAGCTCGCATAGTGTCCTTCCAATGACGCCAAGGGTTCCATTTCACCTGAAGGCAAGACATATTAGAGAAAGTTTGAGCATAGTGGAAAGATAGCAGAAACGAAGATGGTTACCATGCCTGTGGGTGTTCGTGCTCTCTCTCCGATTGGGAGCATATCGAGCAAAAATTGGCCAAGATAAGTCGCCAGCGGTGAGTGTAAGGCGATTCAGGCCGAGGTATTCGTAAGCCAATACCTGTAGAAAAGATATGATGTCAATAGCAAGTAAGAAAGAATTTGAGATGCCACAAGTACGTACATATACCTCCCAAACAAACCATGCCCCCAAAGTCAAGGCAGACTCCTCAAGACTGACAGCTCATGGTCCTGTACATAGTGGCTAAGGCAGCGCCACTCCAGTCATAATAGGAGATGGTATCTATGTTCTCTAAGCTCGCAAGAAAGCTTAGAGGAGCTAAATCAGCAGTACCTACGAAGAAGGTGCAGGATAGTACGTATAAGAAAAAAGCTCGCACAATGCAGCTAGAGTCGTATCCCTCCTCATCCTCAGATATGTCACTGAAAATAGTATAGAGAGTGTTCCTGTGAACCGATCTCTTGATATTGTCAAGGTCAACACCCCCGAGATAGGTATCTAAATAGGCAGAGTCACGGCTTGCATCCTCATTGAAGTCCAATGGACGTCCCCCAATGAAAATCCCTCTGATCATGGTAAAATCGAGTGGGGTCATAGTCATCTCCCCAAACTCGAAATGAAAAGTGTTTGTGGTGTCCCACCATAACTCAGATAAGACTATGAGAGCCTGCCTATCTCTTTGGTCATGCCAAAGTGAATCGATAAAGTCCCCAAAGCCTGTTCTTCTGATGATCGCCTTGGCTTGGGGTTGGAAAGTATCCATCTTCAACCACCAAGTGATGATGTTTTGCAGTGAGGACCGAGTCCTAATGTCGAAATTCGACTGCAAAAGATAAAGATCAATGGATTAGAGATGTGTGATAAAGATGGGTTATGGTAACTTTTGAACTTAAATCACTAGCACAAAGAGTAAAGCATAAGTGACAAGCCAAGTTTTGAGATTGCAAAGTATGTACATTTTTGAAAATGTGTCATTTTATGGGTTAATTTTTGTGCTTTTGATTTTGAGAGTTAGCATAACTTATTGATATCCCATATGGCCTTTGTTCATGAGGAATGGATTGAAATGAAAATCCCAAGAGAATGGAGTATAAATGAAAACCTTGAATTGAGTACTTAACATAAGTTTTGAAATAAAGCCACTTAGAAGTCATGAAAATGACATTAAAATAAATTTTGATTTGAGCAAGAAAATGAGCTAAGTCTCAACTCATGAAGATTTTGAATATATGCACATTTAAAATAGTTTTGAAAACTTGTCATGATAAGAAAAATCATTTTTGAAAACATTTGGAAATACATGATATGATGAATTGCTTTGAAAATTAAAAATTGCCCCCTTTTGGGCATTTTATCAAACACTTAGTGTGCATATGTTTGAAATGATTTGTGAAAACTTGTTATGATGCTTTGAAAGTATCCAAATGGTGTTAGAAACATATTTTGAATCATGACATGAGAAATTTTAGTTGAGAAATTAAACTTTAGTTTTCTTGGGAATTTTATCAAACACTTGGTGGGCAACATTTCAAGCTTATAAAGCAAGTGAAATGGGGCTCCCAAACTTTGCCAAATACAAATCTCATGAACATAAGTCATCAAACAACATCCAAAGATCAATATTGAAGCACCAAGACATTGAGGATTCAAGAAAAAAGCATGGAAAAGTAAGCTTACCTCTCTTGTAGTATAGATATAAGATAGATGTGTTTGGGGCTCCAAGAGCAAGCTTGTGTTGTTGGGGTCATATGAGGGCACCTTGTACCTCTTCATCTCCAAGTATGGGTATTTTGAAAGTTCATACCTCCTATTTTCCATGAGTATGTGTAGGTAGAGAAGCTTGAGAATATGCTTATGTGTATATGTGTATTTGGGTTTTGGATCCCAAAATTGAAATGCAAGGATAAAATCCTAGGTTTTGATTCATAGAGGTGTTTGGAGATTGATTTGCATGGAATGAAACCAAATTTGATGGATTTTTAAAAGAAATTGGAAATTCTATAGAGAGAAAGTCTCAAAATAGGGAAGAGATGAAGTGAGAAGCAAGTGGAAGGCTAAACCACTTAAAAGAGGGCCAGGGGCTCGGGTGGCCATCCCCTAGTGGACGGTTGTAGACATCCATTTTTTACCATGAGTATGATCATTAATGGTTGCCTATGATTTTGAAATAAGATAGGGTGTTAAAACCCTAGGTAGTCAGTTTTACCCTTGTGAGTAGCTAGGTAGAGGTTATTATCGCATGTAGGTTTTTAGGTTAGATTGAGTTGGTTCTTATTAAATTTAGTTTTTAGATATTCTAGGAATATCCCTGCTAAATTTCATGGTATTCTAAGCCAAGCTTGATAGGAAATAGGGCCTTTTGTGACTTGAAAGGTAGCGTTGCCCTTTGGATCACAAAAGCTCTGAATGACTATTGATCTTGTCCCGAATGGTCTCGAGGCTTTAGCATGGATATTTAGGGTGTGTTTAGTAGCTAAGTTGATCAGTGGCAAGGTCCATAGAGCCTTTGGGCTCGTGTTTGGCTCTTAAGGCCCAAAAGGCCCTTTCAAAGCTCAGATTAGGGTTTCGATCGGGAACGATTGGGATTCGATCTTTTTATCAAATCAAAGCCTTCAAAAGCTTTAAAATGCTTTCTTAAAATGATTTCAAAACTTGTTTCGAGAAGTAGAAATGATTTTGAGAGCTAGAAACGATTTCAAGAACAATTGGTTAGTGGATTTCAAAACCCTAAAAGGGCCCGATAGGCCCAAAACAGCTAATCAGCTTGGTATCTCTCAACCCCTTGACTTTGGTTAAGGTTTTTCTTCCTCAAACTCTTCTAGAAACATGGAGAATCGAATCACGATCGTGTTGGCCCTTGAATCGTCGAATTTGGACTTAAAACGGGCCCGAAAAGCTTAAAACAGCCAAAACGGGTCGTGAGCGGCCCAAACCAACCCTCCATGGACGGCTGCCACCCCTAAGGGACTGTTGCCACCCCTAAATGGATGGTCTCCATCCCTAAAGGGATGGCCAACCGTCCCTAGGTGGATGGTCATCGAAGCCCTCGCCCAATAAATGCTATTTTTCAGTGTTTTACCTGCCCGGGACTCTTTCAGGTGCTTCCAAGTTTCTAATTCGGCCTTGAGGACTCTGGGATGAGTTTGGAGACCTTGGAAGACTGGTTTATGACCTTTGGATCATTCCTAAGAAATTTAAACTAAGCCGTTGATCAATTTCAGGCTTCCCTATAAATAGAGAGCCCTAAAATCAGTTTCAACACAACACATAAGGTATTTAAAGAGCCAAATTGGTAGAGTAAAGCCTCAAGGCATTACACCAACCCCTTAAGCAACTTTAGTTGTATCTTTGAAGTCTTTGGAGTCCTTGAAGTTTGAAGAAAAGGTTAGGATCAAGGGAGAAGAAAGCAAAAAGGTTAGTATAATTATAGAGTTTTGTTTTAAGTGTTTTTCTTGCTAACTTCTTCTTCTTCTTTTCTTCTATGTCCATATTGTGTTAGGGATGAATGTTTAGGTTGAGTCTTCATATTTCTTTAGTATGCATGATAGGGATTAGTTTATTATTTCTTTAGTATGCATGATAGAGATTAGTTTATTAGTATGATTTTCTTTTTTAGGAATGCATGTTAGGATAGTTTATATGAGTTAAGTATTGAATCACTTGCTATTAGCTTAGGGTGTATTTGCATTATTCATACTAGGTTTTTTTTAGTTTATTTTTTATTATCCCTTCGAGTGTGCTTGAAATACGAATTGTGTTCGAGGGAGCATGCAAAGGTAAGATTCTACCCTTGTGCTTATTTTAATTATTTGGAATGCTAATAAAGTGTTGTTTTCAAGCATATTGTATGGGATAATTTAGGACATCATATTAGTATGCAGTATAGGTCATTTACACACCTTTTTTCTTTATTTTTTTCTTGAGTTTTATTTCATTTTAGAATCACTTTCAAATATGTCCAGAAATTGAAAGTGACTTTAAGGTGAGTTAAAAGTCATTTTTAGGGTCAAAACTAACATAGAAACATGCCTCAGTTCACATAGATGACTTAGATTGCATTTAGGACATTCCTCATGCATTGTTTACATTCTTTAGGGCATTTTTTATGTATTTTCCAGAAATTCCAGCATGCACAATGTTAGTATATTAGGTGTTTAGATTAACCTAGGACTAGTTAGAGACCCTAGGATTAGAGGGGTTACTTGACCCCACTTAGGAGTCTTCTTTGTTGTAAGAATTACAATAAAAAAAGGAGTTCTATCTTACTTAGGAGTGTACTTCGAGAAAGATTCTAAAAGTCATTTGAAAGTATTCAAAATTGAATGAAATTCCATCTCTCATAAAAAGTGTTTTGATCAAATTCAAACTCTCGAAGTTAGAGTCCTAGATAGGATAGAATTCTTTCGATTATATGGTTCATTACAATAGGAGAGTCCTAAGTAATCGAACTACGTGGACTTTGATTTTTATCAAGAAATTGGTAAGGTACGTAGGTAGTCAATAAGGCGCAAGTCCAATCTTAGGTTGACTATGAGTCTCCTGAGGTCCTTAGGATTGTGTATACTTTTGTACTATATATTATTATTATTATATATTATTATTCATATTTTGTGGTTGATTAGATAAATAGCATTGTTGTGATGAGATTTTGATAAAGCCCAAACTTAATTAGGAGAACTTTAATTAGGGCGAGGTGGGTGCCTACAAGGAGTTCCTTGGAACCTTCGCATTTCGTAACCTAGCCCTCGAATCCTATTTTGGTTCAAAGACTTGCCTTTTTCCTAAAATATGGAGTCAGTGTTTTATTGAAAATAAAACTCTTTTTGTGGTTTCCTTGTTCCCTAAAAATAAGGTGGCGACTCCCAGTTTTTTACAAACTCTTATCCTTTTTCAAAAACCCAATCTTGAGTGGATAATAGAGAAGGATAAACATGGATAATGATAAATCGAGACGGATAAAGATCATCCACAATCCACGATGACCTAAAGTGAACAAAGGCCTCTCGATCCCTTGGGATGGTTGGCTGGTTCACAACGGTCACCCAACCTTGAGCCCAATGTTGAGTTATTTTGGGCTTTTGAAGCCCATTTTGACTTTTTTGGCCTATTTTAACCTAGTTTGACCCATTTTCTTTCAAAGTTTGATTTGGGAAAGTTCATTTGATTGAGATTGAAGATGATTTGATGTGTGGATAAGAAATAAAGAAGGATTTGTGCATGCAAAAATTAGAATTGGGTGATTGTGAATAGGAAAGTTCACATAAAATGATAGGTTTTTGGTTGAAAACCATGAGATATGAAAATGGATGATGAAAGTAATATGTGAGCAAGGTTTGAAATCATGAAATGGTTATAAACACAAGTGAATGGATGATGTTGTGAAGCCCATGAAGGGATTGTGGAGATAAGATAGCCCATTGAGGGTTTGTGAATGAGATAGGCCCATTTTGGAGGCCCAAATCAATAAAGTTGTGTGGATTGCATAAGATGATGAAAAATATACATGGAGTGTATATAAGAATGATGATAAGTGATATTTATGATGTTGCGGAATGCATATGTTGATGATAACTTGAAGATTATCAAAGGAATATTGGCAAATTTGAAGATAATTGGAAATGTGTGTGAGATTTCCTCTTAAGATAAGATAATTGGAAATGTGTGTGAGATTTCCTTTTAAGATAAGAAAAGTGGAAATGTGTGTGAGATTTTCTCTTAAGATAAGATGATCGGAAGTGTGTGTGTGACTTCCAAAAGGACTGCGGTCTCCTGAGAAATGTGTGTGAGATTTCCTATTAAGATAAGATAATTGGAAATATGTGTGAGATTTCCTCTTAAGATAAGATGATTGGAAGTGTATGTGTGACTTCCAAAAGGACTGTTGTCCCCTAAGATAAGATTATTGAAAGTGTGTGTATGACTTCCTAGAAGAGTCGTAGACTCTAGAGATAAGATGATTGGAAATATGTGTGCGATTTCCAAGAAGACTGCGGTCTCCTCAGATAATTGGAAATGTGTGTGCGACTTCCGAGTGTGATGATTTAATCGTTGTTTATGAATGGTTGATATGATTATCCCTCTTTTGTTGCAGCAAAAATGGGATGTCATTGTGTTTCGTTGATATTCACTGGCGAAGCCGTGAACATCAACGAGGGGCTTCTGTAGACATCCATTTTTTACCATGGGAAGGGTCATGAATGGTTGCCTATGATTTGAAGTGGAATAGGGTGTTGAAACCCTGAGTCGTTCATAGTACTCTTTTGTGTAGTTAGTTAGAGGTCATTATCTCATGTAGGTTTTTAGGTCGGATTGAGTCGATTCCTTTTGCATTTAGTTTTTAGAGAGTGATTTCACTGCAATCAATGCATTTAATGAATCTTTTTGACTAATTATTGATGGATTTTACTTGAACTTTGTTATTTGATAGACATAAACCATGAACTTAATGTTTTTACCTTGTTTTGTAGGAATTCTTCATAAAAGTGGCAATTTGAGCACACTCGAAGTTGGTTTTCTGCAAACACTCTTGGACGAAGCTACAAGTGGAGTCAATGGGAAGGGAAAACACTCAAAAGGATGTAAGGAAGCACTTAGGCAACTTCTGGAAGCTGAAAAAGAGCAAACGGAGCAAAATGGGGGTTATCGATAGCCCGCCTATCGATGGCCTATCAATAGGGAGTGCCTATCGATAAGCAGGACACCCACCTATCGATAGACAGTGATCCTGCAATTCTATTTTTGACCCCTATCGATAGGGCATCTCTTGCCTATTGATAGGCCCTTCCTCGGGAGTCGTGCCCGCGATTTTTAGCAGCTTTTAAGTCCAATTTTGAGATTTCTATTTTGGTAGGATTGCTGTATAGTATTTAAGGGTTCTTTTCTGAGTTGTTTAGGTCATATAGTCTTGGCACTATCCTCCCTCTCTCTACTCTCTCTACTCTCTCCATTCTCTCTACTCTCTCCATTCTCTCTCTTCTCTCTTGGGATTCTTGGTTTGTCCATGGAAGGGATGAAGAACTCCGGCGATTCTACCCCAGCTATGAGCGGCTAAGCTTCCTTCTTGGGTATAGATGAAGCTTCTCTCCATTCTTTCGTATTTGTAAGGTTTAGATTTGGGTTTTGTATATATTCATGGTGATTGTATAACTTTGAGAATATTGCCTTAGTGCAATTTGGTTTTAAATGATTTTATACATTAATATGATTGTTTTCTGTGATTGCAATTATGTTTGTTATACAATGGTTCTTATCGAATATGTATATGTGTATCTAGATGGTTCATGCCCCACTTGGATGGATTGTGCATTCTCGTTTGACAGTCCATGCCTTAAAGGGATGAACCATGCTTGATTCATATATACATAATTATTATTAATGATTTATTCTTGTAGTTTAAATCATCATTACCATGGATATGCATGAACCCTAATCTAACTTATGAATGCGATTGATGACAGTTAAGTGGATTCGAAACCCAAGACCTTTTATTAATTATTTCACATCCTTAGTTTAAACAAACCAACTCTTCAAAATCAAAGATTGTTCCTTAACTAAAATTAATCTCACTTTAGTTTCTCATAACTCAGCCTTTAGTCCCTGTGGATCGACACCCGTGCAAAAACCATATTTTCAACGAATTGAGGTTACTAGCATGAGTAGTTTTATAAATTTAAATAATAACCTCCCTTATTTGGACCGATCAGAGAGTCTAGGAATATCCCTGCTAAATTTCATGGCATTCTGAGCCAGGCTTGATAGAGAATAGGGTCTTTTGTGATTTGAAAGGCAACGTTGCCCTTTGGATCACAAAAGCTCTGAATGACTGTTGATCTTGTCCCGAATGGTCTCAAGGCTTTGGCATGGATATTTAGAGTGTGTTTAGTAGCTAAGTTGATCAGTGGCAAAGTCCATTGAGCCTTTGGGCTCATGTTTGGCTCTTAAGGCCCAAAAGGCCCTTTCAAAGCTCAGATTAGGGTTTCAACCGGGAACGACTGGGATTCGATCTTTTTATCAAATCAAAGCCTTCAAAAGCTTTAAAACACTTTCTTAAAATGACTTCAAAACTTGTCTCGAAAAGTATAAACGATTTCGAGAGCAATCGGTTAGTGGATTTCAAAACCCTAATTGGGCTTAACAGGCCCAAAACAGCTAATTGGTCAACTTTCTCTTAAAAAATTTGACTGAGGTCAATGAATTTTTACTTCAAACACTTCTCAAAACATGGAGAATCGAATCACAATTGTTTTGGCGCTTGAATCGTCGAATTTGGACTTAAAAAGGGCCCGAAAAATCCAAAACAGTCGAAACGGGTCAAGAGATGACCAAAATAGATAAAAATTGGGCTGAGGCTCGATGAACAACCCTCTAGGGATGGCCAACCGTCCATGGTGGATGGCCAACCGTACTAGGGTGGATGGACACCCGAGCCCAGTCCCCAGATTTGCCAAAATTCGATCCTTGGATTGTTTTAAGCACTTAGGACTCTCCCACAGCCAAGTTGGGTCAGTTTGAAGGACTTAACACGACCTTGGAGGCTTGGGAAGACTGAATTGAGACCCTTGGATCACTTCCTAGGGTTTTAATGATAGTCATTGATCAATTTAAAGCCTCTTCTATAAATATAACACTTATAAATCAATTTGAGGAGGCTGAAACTTAGAGAGGAGAGACTTTGGCACTTGCACCAATCCCTTAGAACCTTAGCCACGTTTTTGAAGTCATTGGGGCCTGAAGAAGACAGCTAGGAATAAAGAAGGAGGAAAAGAAGTAAGTTCAATCCATTATTGTGTTTATTTTAATGAGTTATATAAACATAGTTAAAATCTGCATATTTCTTCTTCTTCTTCTTTTTCTTCTCTTTCATTCTTCTTTTATGGTCATGTTATGATAGGAATGGATGCTTAGGTTGATTCTTCATGTTAGGGGTAAAAGGTTAATTGGTTATTGCATATAGGTTTTAATTGGTTAGTATGTAAATTTCTGTGTTTGTGAGATTTGCATGGTTAACTTTATAAAGTTTGAGTGTTTTGAGCATGCTAGTTATTATGGATTAATAGGAATATGTTTAGGATTATTTTTAGGTTTAGAATGCATATTAGGAGTTAGTATAATGTATAACATTTTTTGTTTTGAGTTAGTAATGTCCATTGTTAGGAAGATTTGAGTCTTTTCATGTTTGACCATAATATTAGTATATTAGGATATTTTATGGTGTTTTGCATATTAGGAATAGCTAGTTTCTTGTCTCTAAGTGTATAAATTATATGTATTCAATGATGTAAGTGTTTATGAGAATACATTAGTGTGCATGGTTGGGTTCAAGATAAGTATTTGGAATGATTGTTCGGGCTTTAAAGTTGCTGTCTTTTGTATGAACATTGTAAAATCATAGGCTACTATATGACTTAACTCATATTTTGTTATAGGAATCTATGGTATTTGTCACCTCTGAAAGATTGTTGACTAGATCGGAGACGGATCCCGAGGAACATACAGCGGTAATGGCCCTGTCACAACCATTTCCGGTTCCAAGGGAGGTGACATCACGAGGAAAATATGATTTTATACATATATATTATATAAATAAGAATATAAGATCGAGTTCAATAACCGTTTTTCCAATGATCGATATATATATATATATTATACATCAACCACTGGTTGATGCTTCAGACAGATTCGGCTTTTAAAATTATAAAGAATAAATAAACTTTTATTGACAACGATAAAATGTTCATACTTACAGAAATCGAGAAGTAATACTGGACTTTCTTACAAACTTTTAGAATATTCCCACTTTCTCTCTGGAACTAATAGAAAACAGGAAAATTCTCTCGAAGTAATAAAAAGACCGATCACTATTACATGTACTTCACTCCTATTTATAGTGAAATTCTATAACAGAATTTCACTTATAATCATTAGATTTGTGACAAAGACGTAACACGTGACTAAAAATAAAATATGAGATTACAAAAATATCACCAAAGTACAATTTATTGCAATAATGCCATTTATCAATTCCACACTATATAACTTTATTCTCCCCGCATCAGTATCAGCTGCATCAATTCTGATTACTAGAAATATGTATCCTCTTAATCCTTTTTGAACTTTTTGACCATCTAACAGTATTATAAATCATATTTAAAGAAAGTTATTTTGTGATGATTAAACATGCTTAGTATAGGTAAAGTCCTGTTTAGAGTTGCTTTGTGCTAGTTTATGTTGGGTCGTGTTTCTTTGTCTTGTTTTCCTTCATTATTGCTTGGTTTGGTTGATCTAAATTGTGTTCGATGGAAATTGCAAAGGTAAGTCTCTTCCCTTGTGGTTTATTTGATGTGTGCATATTTTAGTATAAAATCGTTACATTTAGTTATTTTTTTAGCATGTTTACATAGTAGTCTGCATATGTCATAATAGGATTGTTTTTGCATGTTTTAGTATTCAATTTAGGTAATTCTAGGTATATTTAAGTTGATGTCCAGCAGATTAAATATCCTTTAAATACCTTATTTAATATAATTTTTAAGCATTTAGGTTAGAAACCCATGCTAAGATGATTTAGAAAAGATTAGGGTCACATTTTGCATTCATGGTAGATTTTCTCATTCATTTTCTTGTTATCCAAACATAGGAACATGATAGGATTCCTTTTGGTAGTTTGAAACAAGTTAGAAAGGTATCTAGAGACATAGGTGAGGTGTCCTACCTCCTTAGGATTCCCTTAAGATAAGATTTTATCCTCAAAAGTCATTTTTTGATTTAATTAGAGTTTTAGTCTGGAAAAGACTCTCTTGAAAAATATTTGGATAAGAAAAGAGTTGTATTCTGAGAAGAATTATTGTTGAGAAAGAATTGTGTTTGAATAAGAAGTCTCTTCAGATTAGAATTCTAAGTAGATCTCAAAAGATAATTGAAGGTAGTTCCCTATCTTAGGATGAGTCCTAGGTGATCGAACTACGATGGACTTTGATCTCTATTAGGAGACTAGTAAAGTACGTAGGCAGCTAATAGGGCGCAAGTCCAATCTTAAGTAGACTATGAGTCTCCTAAGGTCTTTAGGATTGTGTTTTTTTTTGTATTATCTATTAGTATTAGTATTATTATTATTATTATTATTCATATTTTCCGTGGTTGATTAGATAATTGGAATTATTGTGATAAGATTTTGATAAAGCCCAAAATTAATTAGGAGACCGTTAATTAGGGTGAGATGGGTGCCTACAGGATGCATCCTGGAACCTTCCTATCTCATAAGCTAGCCCCCGAATCCAAATTTTGGTTCGAAGATTTGTCTTTCCTTAAAATATGGAGTCATTGTTTTATTGAAAATAAAATTCTTTTTTATGGTTTCCTTATTCCTTAAAAATAAGGTGGCAATTTCTAGTTTTTATCAAACTCCTTTCCTTTTTTAAAACCCAATCTAAGTGGATTCCCATAATAGAGAAGGATAAATAGAGAAGGATAATTGAGTAGATAAAGAAAAGGATAGATAGAGAAGGATAATGAGTTATCTACATCTACAATGATAGTGAATCCAATTCCAAACTCAACTCAACACAAATAAGTGAGCCAGGTCGGGTGGTTCACAGCATATTGTTAGGGGGAGCCATGAATCATTAATTGATTTATTTGTTTCATTGATTAATTGATTTATTCTATATGAAAATTGTGCTCAATGTTTGTCATCAACAATAAGGGGGAGATTGTTAGCCTTATGGCTTTCACCCATATTTGTTAAATGATTTTAATGATAACAAACATTGTGTTTTGATCTCACATGTGCATATGAATACATTGTTGTATTACATATGAATATATTGATATATTGCATCTGCATATTTTATTGTTCATTCATAATTATTGCCAAACCTTTTTGAATGAATGTTTATTGTTTGACAATGTCATATTTGTTATTGATTAACATTGTCATATTTATTGAATGTTTGTTTGACTAACCTTGTTGATTGATTGACATTATCCTATAGTTCTTGTATATCCATTTTGGTATATGTATTTATAAGAACAGGATTCAAGTTGTCAATGAATTTGGCTCAAGCCATCATGAAGATGAAGCTCATGTACTAAATTGAACCTTATGTGAATATGAATATGTTGTATATTCACTAAGGACCATGAAGAGAGCCATTGCATTGATGCAATCCAATTGAAGCCAAGCTCAAGCCTAGCACAAGACTTGAAGAACCTTTGTGAAGACTTTAAGTTCTTTCTTGTGTGAGTATTTAGGATTTATATGTAAATCTCTCTATTAGGATGAACTACATTGGCTCAATTGACAATGACTCAAAGACCATAGGTTTTAACTTGGAAAATCACATTTTGGTCAAAATTTTGATTTAAACTCATAAAGGGCTATATGGACTCAAAAGACAAAATATTTTATAAAATGCTGTTTTTTTGCTGACGAAAACTTCCAACTTAAAATGAGCATATCTCTCTCATCCGGACTCCGTTTTCGAATATGTTACTTTCATATAAAAAAAAAAAATTAGGGTTAATCGACTAACCCTTGATGTCTAGTCAACTAACTAGTCGACTAATTGCAGGGCAGTAGCCTGTTTTGGGAAAATAAGTTCCTAGTCGACTAACACACCCTTCCTAGTCGACTTATCATGCCCGGAAACTTTTTCAAATGTATTTTAAACCTTCTAGTCGACTAATCACTTGTGCCTAGTCAACTAATCGACCCGATTGCTCAATAACATCTAGTTTTTAACACTCCAAACGGCTCTAATTTTTGCTCAAAACGGCCATACTCTTTGTTGGGCTTATAAATACTCATTCTATATGTCATGAATCAACTAATGATCATACACAAACTCAAGCCTATCTAGTATTCATCATTCTTGTATAATTTAATCACTTTGGTTCATCATTCTGTCTTAAGCCAATATTAGTTCTTAATTTTTGAGAGATATTAGTGAGAGATTTATTATTGTATACCATCTACTCTTTGAGGAGTTTTCTTTATTGTACACATTCTCAATTTCATCTTGTAATCTTGTGAGAGTTAAGGGTTTTGTGAAACCCTTGTAGGTGAGAATCTACTACCTTGAAAGTAAGTTGTGGGTGAGTGTCTTCCACCTTTGAAAGAAGACAAAGTGTAAAGGTTTCTCCACCTTGAAGGAGTGATCCATAGTGGATTGTGGAATCCTCAAGACGGGGCTCTTGAGGTGTGGACGTAGGCGGAGACCGAACCACGTTAAAACCCTTGTGTTTGAATCTCTCTAACTCTATCTCTTGCATTTCAATTCATATACTTGCTATATTAATTGTTATTCAATTTATACTTGTTGTATCTTTTGATATATATTGTGATTCAAATCTTGTCTTTCGCTGAATTTAATTGAAGCATAATTTTTATTTGGTAATTGCTTTTAAAGTTTGCATAACATCTATTCATCCCCCCTCTAGAGGTATATACTTAGCGAGTTTATATCCATAATCATTTGAATTACTATTACAAATTACTCTTGCACTATAGTTTACTTGCACCTACAATCTCGACTTTTAAAAATAAGCGTTGATCATATGGGAAAATGATCAAAAGTACCTGTTAGCCCTAAGGTCATTGACCTTATTTTGATGATAACTAAATCATACATTTCTTCAAACAAATGGTTGAGTGTTATGTATCCATAGATTGTCTTTGGAAGTCTACATCAACATTCATCAAGTATTCCAAGTGCTATTTATTCAAATCAAAGCTCATGGTGATAAACTACAAGTGTCAAAGATATTCACTTCTTGAAGACCAACTTAGAGACTAGCTCAAAGCTCATAGAGGCCAAATTGAAGTCAAGTTGATCTACATATACTTTAGGAACTCTTTGTAAGACTTCTCTCATGATCAATTGTGTAAAGCTCAAGAGAAATGTTTTTCATCTCATTGTGCATTAGCATTTATGCTCAATTTGCTTTCAAAATTGACCAAAAATGTTTTGAAACACTTAGTTAATTTGTCAAAGTGTTTAGTGTTGATTTTGACTTAGAAATTTCGAATTATTGCCTTTGCAACTTCACTAGTCGACTAACCCCTCTAGTCCTAGTCGACTAATTGGAGTACAAAAGCAATGTTTATGAAAATTTTAAGTTAGTCGACTAATCATCCTTGACTAGTCGACTTGGTTTCTTAGTCGACTAATCCTCTCTTGCTAGTCGACTAATGGAAGGTCGGTAGCTATGTTTTGGTTGCAATTTTGCTAGTCGACTAACACCCCCTGTCCTAGTCGACTAACCGATCCCGGATCAAAATTTCTCAAATATTTTTAAGTTGCTAGTCGACTAACCCTCCTTGTCCTAGTCGACTAACAAACCCAGTTTTTGTTCATTATGTTTTTTGCTTAGCTAGTCGACTAACCGAGCCCGGGAATGAAAAACACCTTTGAAAATGCCTTGTTAGTCGACTAACAAGCTTGTATTAGTCAACTAAGGGTTCTACAACTTCAAAACGGCTCCTTCCTAAACAAGTCAATCAAGATTAAATGTTTCCCAACCACCCTAAAACCTTCCTAATCCGACTTCTAGGGTTTCAAACGGTCATTTGGGTTTATGATGGCTATATATTGAAGGTTGGTGTTCATTTATTGTTTACCAAGTGATTAAATCTTTTGTCTTACACCCATTACTCTCAAGCATTCAATATACACTATTCTCATCGATTAAATACTCTTGTGTTTCATCCATTTGATCTCTTGAGAAGTTATTGTGCTCTTGTATTGATTACAAATCAGCTTTGAGAAGCAATCATTGTATCATTCAATATTCAATCTCTTGTATTGTGAGTTTAGCAAGGGTTTTGTGAGAACTCTTGTGGGTGAGTTGTCTTCCACCTTGAAAGAATGCAAGTTCTAAAGGTTTCTCCACCTTGAAGGAGTTGCATAGTGGATTAACCCTCTTGACGGAGTTCTTGAGGCGTGGATGTAGGCGGAGACCGAACCACGTTAAATCCTTATGTTTGATTCTCTAACTCTATCTCTTTACTTTAAGTTTTTGTTATATATCTTGTTGTATTGAGTTGATATTCAATCTTGCATTTTACTCATCCAATTTTAAGTTTGCAAAAATTTGTATCCCATTTTTGAAAGTATTTTTTATTTGCCTATACTCTATTCACCCCCCCTCTAGAGTATATTTTGGGCCAACAATTGGTATCAGAGCAAGTGCTCATTGTTGTTCAAAATTTGTTGAGCTAAAGATCATGGCAAATCAAATGGGAACTAACCCGGATTGACCTCCATTTTTTGATGGTGAAAACTATGGATTTTGGAAAAATAGAATGCAAAATTGGATTGAATCTTATGATATGAGAATTTGGAAAGTTATAATGAAAGGAAATCAAAATGTTTTCAAAAAGGATGATGAAGGGCAACTTTTTCCTAAAACTTTAGATGATTGGACCGAAGATGACATGAAGGTTATCCAAATTAATTCTAAAGCAAAACCGTATTGTATTGTGCTATTAATTTTAGTGAATACAATCGTGTTTCATCATGTGCTACGGCACAAGAAATTTGGAGAAAACTTGAGGTCACTTAGTACCAAACAAGTTAAACGTTCCAAAGCTCTCATGCTTAGACAAGACTATGAAATGTTTAAGATGATTGATGGTGAAAATGTTAGAGATATGTTTACTCGTTTTACTAATATTTTGAATGAATTGCAAGCATTAGGGAAAGTTATTCCTAATGATGATATTGTGTCAAAGATCCTTCTGGCTCTTCCACCTTCATGGAGTCCTAAAATCACCGCCATTCAAGAAGCTAAAGATAATGAGGAGATTGATATTGATGAGCTCCTAGGCTCACTCATTACCCATGAAACGGCAATAAAGAAGGAGAATGAGGCAATTCAAAGTGAGAAGGACAATGCTCAAGTGAAGAGAACTCTAGCTCTTCAATCCTCTATCCTTGAAGCTAGTGATGGTGATGACTCCACCAACAATGATGATGATGATGATATGGCTCTAATCACTAGGCAATTCCAATCCTTCCTAAGAATGAAGAAGAACCAATCTAGACAAGGCAATGGAAGATTTGTCAAAGCAAATGATGGTAGATGCTTCAATTGCAAGAATTTGGGCACACCATTGCACATTGTCCTAGCAAGAACTCTTCCAACAACAATAACTTCCACTCTTCAAGAAATGATCAAAGAGGCAAAGGGAAAGCTATGGCTGCCACCACCTCCACTTGGGATGACATTCTTGAGGATGCTAAGAGTGGTGAAGAGACTACTCAAGAGGAGACGGCTAACTTTTGCTTGTTTGCCAACATTGAGGAATCTTGCTTCATGGCAAATGATGATGAAGGAAGTGAGGTAAATTCTATTTCAAATTATGATGATGATGAATATGACTTATCCTTAGAGGACTTTCAAAATTTGAGTAAACTATTTTATTATAAAAATTGTGTTTTAAAAAGGAACTTGAATCTTTGAAGAAAAGCCTCTCAACTCTCAAAAGTGAGAAACTAGCATTAGTAAATGAAAATTCCAAATTAACTTTGCTAAATGAAAAGCAAAGGAATGAGATTGAGAATTTGAGAAACATACCTTCCACTTCCAAATCTTCAATTGACTCTTCAACTTTTGAAAATGAAAATAAACTTTTGAAATCCAAAGTTGAAGACTTAAACAAAATTGTATACAAATTTACAAGTGGAAAAGAAAATTTTGATAGGTTACTTGGAGCTCAAAGAGTTGGGCTAAACAAAGAAGGATTAGGCTACATGTCTAATACTAACTCCAAAAAGTCTTCACTTTATTTAGACTTCTTTGTTAAAGCTTCAATGAAAGTAGACTCCAAAGAACCTAAATCAAAGCCTCACTCTCATTCACATATTACTAAACAAAATCCTAATGCTATTTGTCATTATTGTGAGAGAAAAGGGCATGTCACATTCAAATGTCCATTTAGAGGAAAAAGAGGACTTGGGAAAATGGTAGCTTGGATTAAAAGGGAACCTTCATCCAAGAAATCATTTGAACTAAAGACAATTACTATGAATGAACTTGAACGTTTGAGAATCCTAACCTTATAGGACCCAAGAGATTTGGGTACCAATAGTTCAATTGTATTATATTTGTAGGTATGCTTGAAATCAATTAACAAAAAGGATCAATGGTATTTGGATAGTGGATGCTCAAGGCATATGACCGGTGACAAAGACAAATTTATCTCCTTAACTCTCAAAGATGGTGGACTTGTAACCTTTGGGGATGATAGCAAAGACAAGATCATTGGTAAAGGTAAAATTGGTAATGGCTCTATTACTATTGATAATGTTTTGCTTGTTAGAGATTTAAAGCATAACTTACTTAGCATTAGTCAATTGTGTGATAGTGGCTATTTTGTGAACTTTACTTCTAATTCTTACAATGTTTTAGATAAAAACAAAATCAATATCCTTGTTGCGAAACGTCTTGGAAATGTGTATATCACTTATTTTGATGACTTAACATCTCAAGATGTAACATGTCTTTCCGTTTTACAATATTCAAATTGGTTATGGCATAGAAGGCTTGGGCATGCAAACATGGAATTACTTCAAAAACTTTCTAAAAATGAACTTGTTATAGGCTTGCCCAAAGCTAACTTTTCAAAAGATAAAATTTGTGATGCATGCCAATTTGGAAAACAAATCAAAACTAGTTTTAAAACGAAAGCGCATATTTCTACATCTAGGCCTTTGGAATTGTTACATCTAGATTTGTTTGGACCTAACGATGTAGCTAGTCTTGGTGGTAAACTCTATGCCTTTGTCTTAGTTAATGATTACTCAAGGTATACTTGGGTTCTATTTCTTTCTCACAAGAGTGATACATGTGGTGAATTTATAAAACTTTGTAAAAGACTTGAAAAAGAACAAGGCCACTCCATCATTAGTGTGAGAAGTGATAGAGGTAGAGAGTTTAAAAACCAAGACATCGAAAATTTTTGTGATGCACAAGGATACTCACATAACTTTTCGACCCCAAGAACTCCACAACAAAATGGAGTAGTTGAAAGGAAAAATCGTTCATTACAAGAAATGGGTAGAACCATGCTTAATGAACATAATCTTCCTAGAACTTTTTGGGCGGAAGCGGTTAATATCGCTTGCTATGTGGGAAATAGAGTGGTTATTAGATCCATCCTAGCCAAAACCCCATATGAGCTATGGAAAGGTCGAAAACCAAATATTGGTTACTTCAAAGTTTTTGGATCCAAATGTTTTATTTTGAATGATAAAGATTACCTTGCTAAATTTGAGTCTAAATCCGATATTGGTATTTTTATTGGTTATTCAACTAATAGTAAAGCATATTGTGTTTATAATAGACGTACTCTAACCGTGCAAGAATCTATTCATGTTGTAGTTGATAAATCTAATCCATTTGTGTCCAAGAATGTTGTTGAAGAAGATGAAAATTGCAAATTGTTATCTAATGCTAATGAAGAGCTTGGCAAGCTTAACATTAGTGATTCTTCTTCAAATGATGCACCTCAAGAGGAACCAAATGAGAACACTTCAATTGTAGAAGATGAACCTTCAAATGAATCTCAAGAGTTGCAAGAGTTGCCAAAAGCTTGGAAATTTGTGAAGAATCATCCAATTGATCAAGTAATTGGTGATCCTTCACGCAAGGTAAGTACTCGTTCTACTCTTAGAGATGCTTGTAACCATATTGCATTTGTTTATCAAATTGAGCCTAAAAATTTTAATGAAGCCGAAAATGATGATAGTTGGATTATAGCCATGCAAGAAGAACTTAATCAATTTGAAAGAAATAAAATTTGGGAACTTGTCCCTAAACCTAATGACCATACCATCATTGGCACTAAATGGATTTTTAGAAATAAAAAGGATGAAAATGGTAATGTTATTAGGAATAAGACAAGACTTGTTGCACAAGGTTATAACCAACAAGAAGGCATTGATTATGATGAAACATATGCACCGTTTGCTAGACTTGAAGCTATTCGTATGCTTCTTGCGTTTGCTAGTTTTAAGGACTTCAAATTATATCAAATGGATGTGAAAAGTGCATTTTTAAATGGTTATATTACGGAAGAAGTTTATGTTAAATAACCTCCCGGTTTTGAAGACAACACTTTTCCAAACCATGTCTACAAACTCTCAAAAGCACTTTATGGTCTTAAACAAGCACCAAGAGCATGGTATGAAAGGTTAAGTAGCTTTTTGCTCTCAAATGGTTTTATTCGAGGGAAAATAGATACTACTCTTTTCATAAAGCTTAAAGACAATAATATGTTAATTGTTCAAATTTATATTGATGATATTATTTTTGGTGCTATTAATGATCTTCTTTGTGAGGAGTTTGCTAAGTTTATGCAAGATGAATTTGAAATGAGTATGATAGGAGAACTGACATTCTTCCTTGGTCTTCAAATCAAGCAAACTAAAGAAGGCATTTTGATCAATCAAGCTAAATATATGAAGGACATGCTAAAGAAGTTTGGCATGGAAGGTGTAAAGTCTAATCCTACACCAATGAGCCCCACAACTAAGCTTGACCTTGATGAAAATGGTAAGAAAGTAGATCAAAAACAATATCGAGGTATGATTGGTAGTCTTCTCTATTTAACCGCAAGTGAAAGAATACAAACGAGGAACGCAGCGGAAGGTAGGTTTTTAAAAATTTCCCTTGTATTCATCCATGAATCCTCTTAATCGATAAAACGAATCAACTTTAAATTAAATACATTAAAGTAAAGCTTACATTGATGTGTTCCTTTGCGATGTTCTCTTCCTTTGATGATCGTCCTCGCTCAAACCTCGAGCCCCAAAAGAATGGTGGCCTCCAATGATCGTCCACACGAAC
>JAESVK010000689.1:304874-321369 GCA_017140935.1 Hamamelis virginiana | reverse complement strand
TAATCTGCACAGATTTCTTGAAACAGAGATTTAAACCCAATTGTACAAATATTTATACAAAACGCTATTTAGTAAACAATTATATATATAAAAGACCATAGTAATACCATAGTTGAATGGTATGATTGTGGTACAATCAATACGTCGGCATGACAGTTTTCTTCTCGGGGTATTTGCTTGATGGAGATTTGACTGAATTTGCTGAAAGCATCTTCCGTTTTGGTTAGGTAGCTTTGCATGTGTGGTTCTTTTGCCACGTAGCTTCCGTTTACCTGATTGACAACGAGTTGCGAATCGCTGAAGATATGTAGACGCTGGACGGACAGGTCGGCAGCCATCTAAAGACCAGCTAATAAAGCTTCATATTCAGCCTCGTTGTTCGTTGCTTTGAAGCATAACCGAAGAGCTAACTCGATTTTTTTTCCTTCAGGGGATAAAAGAACGATTCCTGCCCCCGATCCTTTTGAATTGGAAGAACCATCGACGAACAACTTCCAAAATGGAGGAGACAAATGCTGACCTGTATTGCTGATCGAAGAAGGTGGTGGATTGGTTGTACAGGTTACTGTCTCATTTGATTATCCGCCAGTTTCTGAATCCGGAGTGAATTCAGCAATGAAGTCAGCCAAAACTTGGCATTTTATGGCCAGACGAGGTCGGTACTCGATATCAAACTCGCTCAATTCAACGGCCCATTTGACCAGTCTCCCCGATGTCTCCAGACGATGAAGCATGTGCCGTAACGGCTGATTTGTGAGGACAATCACCGGGTACGCTTGAAAGTACTGTCTGAGCTTCCGTGCAGAAATCACGACCGCAAATGCTAACTTCTCTAGATAGGGGTAACGACTTTCGGCACCGATCAGAACCTTGCTAACATAGTAAATAGGTCTTTGGACGTTCTTGTCTTCTTTGAGGAGGACTGAGCTGACAACAGATGACAAAACACCCAAGTAAAGAAATAATGTTTCTCCTTGATCGGGCTTTGCGAGGAGCGGTGGAGAACCCAGGTATTTTTTCAACCGTTGAAAGGCGTCTTCACAGGTAGGTGTCCAGCTCAATTTCTTGTTTCCACGAAGAACGTTGAAGAATGGAAGCCCTTTCTGATTTGGAGATAAATCTGTTTAGGGCGACAATCCGACCAATTAATCGTTGAACCTCCTTGATGGATTTCGGGGAATCCATATCCAGCAGAGCCTAAATTTGATCGGGATTAGCTTCAATTCCCCTTTTTGTTACCAAGAAACCGAGAAATTTTCCTGATGATTCCCCGAAAGAGCATTTCGTTGGGTTAATACGCATTCAACATTGCTTCATGATTCCAAATGCCTCGGCTAGATGTCGTATGTGGTCGGGGGCTTGTAAGCTTTTAACAAGCATATCATCAATATACACTTCCATGGTTACCCCGAGCAGTTTTTTGAACATTCGGGTTACCATCCTTTGGTATGTCGATCCAGCATTTCTAAGCCCAAAGGGCATTCTTGTGAAACAAAACATTCCATAGGCTGTGATAAAAGCTGTCTTGGCTTGATCGGCAGGATGGAGCAAAATTTGATTATAGCCAGAGCAAGCATCCATGAAGCTTAACAGCTCGTGAGCCGCTGTAGCATCAACCAACTGATCAATTCGTGGGAGAGGAAAACTGTTTTTCGGGCAGGTTTTGTTCAAGTCTTTGAAGTCGATGCATACTCTCCATTTTCCACTTTTTTTCTTAACATCAACATAGTTAGACAGCCAGTCCGGGTAGAAAGTTTCCCGAATAAACCCAGCCTTGAGGAGTTTTTGAACTTTCTCTTGGATAACTTTTGCCTTTTCTTCAGAAGCTGCACTCTTTTTTTGCCGAACAGGCTTGAATGCGGGATCTACTCTTAGTTGGTGTGTGTCTATAGAAGGATCTATACTAGGCATATCCTCATGCCCCCAGGCAAAGATGTCCCAGTTTGCCCTAAAAAAGGTAATCAGCTCAGACCTGATGTGGTCGGGTAGCTGCGAGCCAATAAAAGCAGTTTTGGACTGATCGGTGGGATGGATCTTGATTTCTTCAAGGCCTTCAATAGGGGTCGAACATGGGCTGTTTTCATCTCTCAGATCTCCCATGCCATGTTCGGACCCAGTTAATTGCTATTTAGACTGATCGGGGCGCTCTAGCTCTTGGTTGGAGTGAGAAGTTTCAAGCGGGGAGCTAACCACGGGTAATGGTGGTGGAGGTGGTAGCTGCTGTATAATCGGGTGAATGGAGTCCTGAGCTGATGCGATATTGAAACACGATCTGGCAACGACTTGATCGCCTTTGGCTTCTCCCGTCCCGTGAATGGTGGGGAATTTCATGGACAGGTGTAAAGTAGATATCGCTGCTCCAAAGTCATTCAAAGAGGGCCTGCCGAGGATTGCGTTGTAAGCTGTTGGACAATCGACCACTATAAATTGTGCATCACGGGTTGCTTGTTTGGGGGCGTCGCCAATTGTGATAGTGAGGTTGGTCCAACCAAGTGGACTGACGGAGGAGCCGTTGAGTCCAATCAGAGGTGCCCTTATTGGAAATAGATCGGAGATTTTCCTCCCCATTCTTTCGTAGGCGGTAACGAAGAGAATATCCGCCGAACTGCCCGTGTCCACCATGATTTTACACACCTCAAAATTAGCGATAACTACTTTAATGACCAAGGCATCATCATGAAGAAGGTGGATGTCGTTCAACTCGTCTTGAGAAAAAGTGAGCAGGCCATATCGGGGGGTATCAGGTGAGTTGTACAACACATATGATCGGGTGGGGATGACCTTGCTGCCCTTGCATAGGATTTTCTGGCTGAATTGCTTTCTCCAGCTAAAGTAATGCCACTGTGGATCGTGTCGATAACTCCAGCGAGTCGTTGTCGGAGATCGGGCTACTTCAGACTTTGATCAGCCACAGCTGCTTGGCCATTTTCAGTCCGTACCTGATCAATAAATTCCTTCAAATACCATTTTTTTTATGAAACATTCAATTTCATTTTTCAGATCGAAACACTCTTCAGTAAAATGTCCGTGGTCCTGATGAAATGCACACCATTTGTCTTTGTTCCTCTTCTTAGGATCAAATCTCATTTTGTTCGGCCACTTCACGAAAGGTTTCCCTTGAACTTCATTCAAAATGTGATTGATCGGCATTTTGAGTGGGGTGAAATTGGTGAATCTTCTGACTGGCGATCTATCTTTATTATCAGCCTCAGATTTTTGCTTCTTTTCAAACAGTCGCTTGTCCTTGTGGTCATTCTCCTTCCTTTTCTGACTGGAATCTTTATTCTTTTTATCGGAGTCGAATACATCATCCACCCCGATGTACTTTCTCGTTCTTTCTAGCAATTCGGTCAGGGTTTTTGTTTCCCTTTTTGCAAAAGAGATTCTTAGGCTTTTACACCTTAGGCTTTTTATCATGGCCGCAATGGCGACCCCTTCATTTAGCACATCAATCTCTAATAACACCGAGCTGAATCTATGAACATAGGCTTTCAGGTTCTCGTCTTTCTCCTGATCAATGTTGAGCAGGTAGGTGGCCGATCTTTTTGGTCGGTGACTGCTTATGAAATGTGCCACAAGCGCTGTGCTTAGACTGTGGAATGAGTCTATTGACGAGGGGGCGAGCCTCTGAAACCAAGTTCTCGCAGGACCTTTTAATGTCATTGGAAATGCCCTACACATGATCGGGTCGGATATTCCCCTTAAATACATATGATCCTTAAATGTGAGGACATGTTCCCTTGCATCCATTGTTCCATCGTAAGAATTAATCGTTGGAAGTTTAAACTTCTCGGGAATAATCTCTTGAAGAATACGGGGAGTGAATGGGGAGGTGTGAGCAATCGTTTCTCGATCAAGTCAGGTATCCAAGTGTGGATTGTTTCTCCAAGTGTTCGTCATTACCGGTCTGGCAGTTCAAGATTGATGATCGGGATCCGCGTGATCTATCGGGTTCATGATCCCCAACAGGTCGGTGACATCGTTCAAGATTGGTCAGCTTTCTACGGGAGCGGACTTCCGAACTGCTATCTTCGCCCTCCTGCATGAGTGGTCGAGGTTGAGCGTTTTCCCTGTTGATAGGGAGGGCCGACCGGTGACTTTCCACGGCCGCTCGTCTTTGTTGAGAGACATTAATATGATCCATCATCCTTCTTTGAGCCGGGATTTCCTGAGCATGAGGTGGGATATTTACTGGGGAATGGTTCTGCACCCCATTAGACATAAAGAGCTCCTGTTGGCGAGACAGGTTTTGGATTATTGATGTCATCTTTTCAATGTGCTTCTGCATGTAAAAAATTTGGCGTTGAACTGGATCGTTAATTGATGAAGATCCAATCTCGTGGTGTGGGGAGATGTTCCCTGGTGAGATTAAAGGTTGAACTCATTCAACAGGCTGAGGACGATCAACCAGTGGGGTTGATCCGGTTATTGGTGGAGGAGGAGCCGTAGGTGGAGCATGTCCGCCAGAAGGAAGTGGATGAGTGCTAGGCGCACCGGCAATGACCTGTTCTCCCTCATTGTTGATGCCCGAACGGGTGACCACCATTTTAACCTAGTAGAGAATAATTTTTAAGGAAAGAGCGCTAAAATTGAAATTTTTCAGGCTCCACGGTGGGCGCCAAACTGATGATGTCGAAAATCGTAAGTAGAAAATGGATTGAATCAAGGGTGGAAATAATAATATGGAATACTAGCTCTGATCACGGTCATCGGTGAGGTGCCTGCCAAATAAACTCCGACGGTCAAGTTAGAAACTAAAGGAGATAATGAGAATTAAAAGAAATAGCAGGGGATCTCATAGCATACCTTGTTTTTGTTGAGTGTGCCCTTATATAGTCGATTTAGGTGATCTGACCTCTGCACGATGGAGATCATATCTGTAGTTTAGTAACCTAATCCACTTCATTCACTCTCAATCACATTTAATGTTTGCGTCAACAACCCATTCGACCATTTATGAAAGGCCTTACTTAGGTAATCATTTCGTACTTTTACCTACGCTTGATTTGGGGTTCTGACATTCAATCCATGATTTTACAGTCTGCATGGACCTAATCGTCCCATCAGTCATGTCCATGTTAGGTTCATCAGATCAGGAAAGAAGACGGTTAGGTGGATCGAGGTATTACGAACCTTATCAGATGGCGTAAAAGCCTCGATGGGTATAGTTCATAGGTCGGGTCTCGAGATTCATCGGGAATTAAGTTCCCCAATCAAGTTAGAAGTATGCCCTAAAACCAATCCTAAAGGGTATATTAATTTCATATTATATCATAATATAAGGAAGGTATAACTTATCTAATATGTTCTAACATATATGATAAGGTCCATGAATAAATGATAAGAGAGATATGCATCTCAAGGTGTTGAGATAGAGAGACTGATATTTCTCATATACATCTATTCTAAAAGATTTCCTACTCAAAGGTTTATTAAAGTGGATATTTAATTAACCGTATGAAGAGTAGCACAGATTTAAACCAACTCATATGGAGGATAGGTAGTCTTTCCTATCAGTGTAGTGACAATTAGGTTAATCTGTGGGTGCATATTAGAGAATATGTACACTGAACATGATCTACAAAGAATACTCCTGTGGTAGTTCTGTCAAAGGAATATTCTAGTGTTATGTCCATTTATTTGGTAGTCCTTAGACCTGAGACACCATAGCTATCTTATGCATAGGTTGCTAGAGTTTGATAGTATCTTGTACAGCCTTATCCATAAGGTTGTAATCGGTGCTTATTGGCTCTAATGAGTTATGCATGAAGATGGATGAGTGTTCAATAAGGGATCATCACTCTCAGTTATATGAGAGAGAATGTCAGGATAAGTTCACATAGATAATTCTCAAAGGAAACCTCTGGCCAGAGTGATAGGTAAACAGTGAAAAGAGTTTCACTGCGATTGCCTTATTGAGATTATATTTTGTGGGACAGATATCAAGTTGTTAAGATAGGGTTTGACTAAAACCATACCTATTATCTTAACTGTGACATTAGGGGATGAAGGATTAAATAACATGAAGGGTTCACATAGTTCTGCTATTCACCTAAACCTAGGTTATGTCATGATATGTTGCTAGATGTCACTCATGACCAGTGAAAGCCTATTGATAAAGTGTTATCAATGAAGGCAAAATTGGAATCGTTCCAATTGAACCTTAAAATAGAAAGTTTCTATTTTAGGAGACATAGAGATGTCCCTGTCCACTGCTAGGTTAGGGTGAACCCAAAGGGTCACACACAATAGAGAGTAAATGAGTTTCTTAAACTTGTGGGAGGGGAATCCTGTCTTTGAGTTATGTTTGATTTTAATTATTAAAGGTTAATTAATTAAAAGTCAAAACTAACCAAGAATAGGATTACTCTATTCAAGGATGTTTGGTCATGCTAGCACTAGTAACCAAACACCCTTTAAAGAGGAGAAAGTCTATAAATATGAGTGTCTTCACATTCTAGGGTAAAGGGAAACCCTCTTGGCCGAATTCTCTCTCTCCTCTCCCTCTCTATGCTAGCTTGCTCACAAAGTGTTGTGGAAGACTAGAAAGTTCAGGGAATTTTACTCTCGTGTGGATACACTTTGGAGGTTTCATCTGTTTGAAACTCGAAGGAAAGCTACATCGAAAGCACAATCAAGTAAGGTTATTTATGTTGTTTAAATATTCATTCTTGATTATATGTGTTTGATAATATACATGACCCCATGCTTAAATCGATTCTTGAAGGTTTGTGAACATGGATTGATTTTATAAAAGAAAAGTTTTGATTTTCCTCTTCCGCTGCGAATCCATGGTTTTTCTTCACAGAACCTTTCAATCAATTCGAGCAATATCTTTCCATCGCCTAGCCACCTATTAGACATGTGTCGCCCGATCAAGGATAGTTTGGTTTTTACCCTCTTCACATATAGTCATTTATGAGCTGGTTTGTAAACATATATATGGTTCAAGATATATACAAGTATTCACAAGTGATATGCCAAGAATTTATAAAATAAATAACATTTGATCTCATGAGTCAACCAATACACTTTTCATCACATTGGTATGGGAGTAGTCTCAACCAGTACCAAAAGAGGAGTAGTCTCAACTCTTTTTCCATTCATCACATAACCCATTCATATCAATTCCAAACATAACATAAACATCAATATACCATGGCATAACATCATCACATCATAAAGCAAGATGTCATTCCTGTATATTCTAACCACATAGGAATCATATAAATAATGTGATATATGCATCAAGAGTTTGTAAATAGAAATCTCATAGTTCATAGTATGGGCACCGGCCCCAAAATACCATTATAAGCGTTAGTAAGAATATAAATATTCATACCTCAAAATTGGATCTCCTCCAAGTCTATATGCAAAAACAAGAACTATGTGGCGTAATGATCCTCCTAAGGACTTCCCAAATCTGAAAAAAAAATGATAAATAATATATATATCAACTTTCGTTTCCCATTTAGATCGAATTAGGCTCAATACCAAACCTTGGTATTCCCTAAACCCTAGCCTTATTATTAAGATTCCAAAAAAAGTCCCAAAGAAAAAGGGTAACTAAGAAGGGAGAAGAAAAGAAGTTATATAAACTGATTTCCAGCAGAAAACACCCCATTACTGATAATGCACATGTGTATTATCGGTAATGACACTCTCATACACCCTTTTGCTAAAAGCCATTACCGATAATGAGTCAGCCTACTATCGATAATGCTCTATTACCAATAATGCACTAGTGCATTATCGGTAATGGCACCTCTCTGCCAAACCCCGAGAAAGTGCATTACCGATAATACACTCCCGCATTATCGGTAATGACTGCCCAAAGAGCTTGATTTCGAGCTTCAATGGTGTCTAAGTCACCCCATAACCCTCAAACACTCAAAACCTCAAGATCTTGACTTTAAACTTTAGATCTGTCATATACCATCCTCTAGAACCTTAGATCAACCAAAATTACAAAGATCACATGGTTAGATCAAAAGATAAACCATGATTTACACTTTATAAACCCACCAAACCCATAACCACTCACATTATCAAAACCACACTAAAATCCTCAACAAAACCCTCACATTCCACACAAATCATGCAAATCCATCCACCACAACAAACTACAACCATACATTCTCTAAAAATCCCAACTTAGCAACCAAAAACCCACAAAATGGGTTTAAAAAGAAAAAAAAAAAGATGAAGAAAAATAAAAGAACTACCGTGCTTACCTCCACCGATAAACCTCAGCGAGCTCCCTTTGCTCCTTCTCTCTCTCGGCCTCTCTCTCATTCTCTCTTGCTCTCTTAGCCAAAATGGAGGAAAGAAATGGGTTTGGTTGCTTTTAAACTTTGGGGACATAAGGGGCATTATAAAATTGTTTTAAAATTTTTTTTCTAAGATACCATTAAAATATTTAATAAATAGAAAATAAAAACTTGGGTTTTCACAATCTCACCTCATTAAAAGAATTTCGTCCCCGAAATTCAAAACATTAAGTTCTTAAAAAGATAGGGATATTTCTCTCTCATATCGGACTCTAACTCCCACGTTGCCTCCTCTATATCATGATTTCTCCATATAAATTTTACTTGGGGAGCCGCCTGGTTTCTCAAAACCTTTTGTTGCCTATCAAGTATCTGTACTGGCTATTCCACGTAAGAGCAGTCTTTCTTAAGCTTCACCCTAGGTAAAGGAAGTATGTGAGATGAATCATGAAAACACTTCTTAATCATGGAAACATGAAAAACATTATTCACCTTCTCCAACTGTGGGGGTAAATCCAATTGATACGCCACTTCGCCAACCTCCTTGATAATCTGAAAGGGTCCCACATATCTGGGTGCAAGTTTACTTCTCTTTCCAAATCGTATAATTACCTTTCGCGGCGACGTATTTAGAAACACAAAGTCTCCTACCTGGAACTTCAAACCTTTGCGATGCACATTAGCATAACACTCTTGCCTACTCTAAGCTATTCTTAAACGCTCCTTTATAATTTGGATCTTTTCTGAAGTTTCCTTAATAAACTTGGTCTTTTCAATATGCTTCTCTCCAACTTCAGCCCAACAAATGGGTGACCTACAAAGACGTCCATAGAGTGCTTCAAAAGGTGTCATCCTAATGCTAGCTTGGTAACTGTTGTTGTAAGCAAATTCAGCCAGTTTTATATACTTGTCCCAACTTCCATGAAAATCTAGAGCACAAGCACGCAACATATCTTCTAAGATTTGAATAGTGCGCTCAGATTGGCCATTTGTTCGAGGATGGTGTGTTGTGCTCATAGTTAGTTGGATTTCCAAAGCTTTATTCAAAGCTCCATAAAAGCGGGCAGTGAATTTAGCGACCCGATCAGAAACTATGGTGACAGGCATGCCATGAAGTCGAATAATCTCTTCAATATATAATCTGCACAACGTGTCCAACTTATCTGCCTCTTTGATTGGCAAAAAATTAGCGGATTTTGTCAATCTGTCAATAATCACCCACACCGCATCAAAATTCTTTTTTTGCTTCGGGGCAATCCAGTAACGAAATCCATGTTAATATGTTCCCATTTCCACTCTGGTATTGGTAACGGTTGTAACAATCTAGACGGCCTTTGATGCTCTGCTTTAACCTATTGGCAAACAAAATATCGAGTTACATACTCAGCCACATCCATTTTCATTCCTCTCCACCATAAATGTCTTTTCAAATCCTAATACATCTTGGTTGCCAAAAGGTAAATTAAAAATCGCGAACAATGGGCTTCACTGAGAACGTCAGCGCGCATTTAGTTATTTGAAACAAAAAGTCTGTTGCAGAACCGAAGTCCTCCATCAGAACTAGAAATTGTCCATCCTTCAAGCTCTATCCCTTGTCCAAATTGAGCAATAAGGCTCATGACTTCTTCGCCTTGGGCTTGTGCTTCAATCACATGAGAGTTCAATACCGGCTGAACCTGCAAAGTTACACAAACGCACCTGTGAATAATCCCCAACATCAAATATTTCATAATCTTCCAAAACATTCCACATTGACCATCTATCCAATGCCAAATATTTCATAATCTTCCAAAACATCCTACATTGACCATCTGTCCAACGCCAAACTGCTAACTCTGGAATGGGGTTTTCTACTCAAAGCATCAGCAACAACATTGGCCTTTCCCATATGATACTTCAAAGCAAAATCATAATCTTCCATATACTCCATCCATCGTTGCTGTCTTAAATTCAAGTCCCTCTGAGTAAAGACGTACTTCAAGCTCTTGCGGTCTATGAATACTTCAAAGTTTTTGAAAGATTACTATGGGAGAACGCAGCAGAAAGATAAAACAAAATTTTCTCCAAGGTAACATCCCAAGGATGTAATTGAAATCACAAAAACTAATGTAATTGAAATCACAGAAAACAATTGCATTTATGAAAATATACTCAATAAATAACGGATTGCATGACAAGCAATCTCCCAAAGTTGTACAATTGTCACAAACTAAATATAAAACCCAAAACTCTAATCAATAGGGGTGTTCAAAAAATCAACCAAACCGGAAAACCAAACCAAACTGCTGGTTTAGTCTGGATTTTTTTGAAATTTGGTTTGGGTTGGTTTGAAGTTTTAGTTTTTTTCCCAGTTTTGGTTGGTCCCGGTTTAACCACTTTCCAAACCAATATAGCCTGAACCAGACCGATATAAGCTAATTATATATATAATATATTATAATATATAAGCCTTAAGCAATGAAAAGTCAAAAACCCTAACATGAGTAACATTTGCAATACCCTTCTCTGCGCCGTGAGGACTGAGGGCTGAAGGCTGAGGTGACCTGTGAGGCTGTAACCAGGACTCGCCAACCAACACTCCCACGCCGACCAGGACTCGCCTGAGCTCTCCCGCGATGACGAGCATACAATCTTCGGTGAGTTCTTCCTCTTTTCATCTTTTGCTTCTTCAAATCTTCTTCCTTTTTCTTTTCTTTTCTTTTTTTTTTTCTACTGGTTTGAATGTCTGATCATCATTCTCGTTTTGTGAAATCTGAAGATCTACTGGTGACGATGTTCTGTTATTTAAATCTTGGGAGTTATTAGTCATTAATGATTTAAGGGAAATTGTAATTGATGTTGGGAAAAATTCTGCAATTTTTTTGAGAAGTCTCAAATTAGTGCAACACTTTCATTGATAGAAAATATCTTGTTTATATGCTGTATGATTCGCTCAATTTTGTGAAATATGATTGTTTTTCTTCATATAAGTATTTTGATCCTGATTTCTTACAATTTGAACCCTGAATTATTACCGTCTTTGAAAATTAATTGAAGCGAAATTGGGAATTGTGCTCCAGTTAAATAAAACTGAATAGACTAATCTTTGAATTCTGTACTTGTTCTTATAGAATATGCTTCTTTTTTTCCTGATTAGAAACATGTGCAAATTTTTAGTCCTCATGGAGGTATCAGTGATTCAACACAGTCGGATAACTGTTCGTTTCTCATCGATTTACCAGATATCTATGTGAATCTTTGAGCAGTTTGCGTAAATATTAATGTATTATACTTCAATATGTATGTTTTTTCTCTTACATTGTAATGTTTTTAATTTCAAAGGTGCAGTTTTTCTTTTCTAAGCATTTGGGTTTTCTAGTTGGTGCTCTAAGCCTCTACTTTACTGTTTTTTCTTTTTTTAGTTTGGATGGTTGGATTGTTTTTTCTTATGATCCGAGGTAAATAATATAATTAAGCGGGAAAAAAAAATCAAAACAAATAATTTCAAAACCGGCCAAACCAAACCGCAATAATTGGTTTGGTTTGAATTGGGTTAATACTTTAATTGGTCTGGGTTATGAAAAATACAAACCGCAATTTTCGGTTTGGTCTCAAAATTAAAGCTAAACCGCCCAACCGGACCGATGAACACCCCTACTAATCAAAACATGACAAACCTAATAATCAAGCTTCATCTAACACCCAAGAACGGAGTTTAATTGCCCGTGATCGGAGCAGAATCGCCAAGACGCTCCATCCAAGCTTGTGCATTCAAAAATCCGAAGAGAATGAGTAGAGAGAATAGAAAATGATGAGAAAGAATCAATGGAATCCAATAGAGTCTCTCCTTAGGTCAAGCCAACCCTAAATAAGCTTAAAAGAATGTTTATATATTGTACAGAGACCTACTAAAAATAAACCCTTCAAAAATTACATTAAAAGCTGAGAAAAAATGCGAGCACGCTTTCCGATATGACCTCTATCGATAGACATGGAAGTGTTTATCGATAGAGGGTCATGGCAGCTCTGCAGAGGCTACTGTCTATCTATAAACCATCGATAGAGTTTCTATCGATAAACTCAAGTTGCCTCTTTTAACTTCCAATTTGCTTCCAAAAGCTCACCAAAGCCATCCTAACATCTTTTTGTTGATTTTCCCTTCCAATTGACTTCGCTTTTACCTTCATCCGAGGGCAAATGCAAGAAACCAACCTCGACCATGCCTAAAATGTCGTTTTTATGAAGAATTCCTACAAAAAAAAAGACAAAACATTAAATTCATGATTTATATCTAGCAAGTAGCAAAGATCAAGCATAATCCATCAAGATATAGTCTAAAAAACTCAATAAATAGCATTGATTGCATTTAGCATATGCAACAA
Organism: Hamamelis virginiana; assembly: GCA_017140935.1. Classification (NCBI taxonomy): domain Eukaryota; kingdom Viridiplantae; phylum Streptophyta; class Magnoliopsida; order Saxifragales; family Hamamelidaceae; genus Hamamelis; species Hamamelis virginiana. The sequence continues at coordinate 308,738 of JAESVK010000689.1, read as the reverse complement.
GCCTTTAAACCCCTAGGTTTCCTCTAGTGAACGAGTTATAGTCTCGTGAGGGTTTGCAGAAATGACACTCACAAACAAGAAAATTTCAATCCATTCCCTTTATTCACTAAAATCAAGAAAAACAAATTTCAACACAATGGGCATGCTAAGCAATCTATCTACTCATAAATCATGCAATGCTTTGAACTAGCTTCGTATAAGCAAAATCCTTATGTAATGAAGTGAAATCACTCAATCATACTATAATCTATCAAATGTCCATGCTTAAGCAAACGAGATGGTAAACAAAAAGGAACAAAGAGGATGAAATATGAGAAGTAAAACACAAAAGATAGAAAACACAAAGAAGACATAACATCACTGTGGAAGTCGAAATACATAGAGAATAAGGAATGAAAATGAACAACTAACACACACATGCAAAATAGATTGTAAAGTTGCAACAAAAGCTAAACATAAGCAATTCGTGGGATCAAATAGGAGGGTCAAAAATGCCTTTTGGTTCAAGGATGGAAAACAAAAAGACGTGTGATGGTTTAATAACATAGTTTAGGCTCTCTACCCAACCATCACATACACCAATCCTAACCTAAAACATATCAAACATAAACTACCCAAAGTACACAAAACAAACTAAAATGACACAACTCAACCCAAACTGACTAAAAACATGTGCCATGCATCATTAGCAGAATCACTAGAGTTCATAGGAAATTGAAATAAAAAAGTTTCTGGGTTTTTATTATTGTTGCACCATTCACTTTTGAACGTCTTACCCTTTTTTTTTCCTTTTTTTTTTACACCCTCTAACTTGGATTTAACTTTATTCTCAACTTTAAGAGGGGTAAAACAAAAGAAAATTTTCTTTTCTTTCTCACTTTTTTTTTTTTTTTTCGTTTTTTTCTTTTTGGAGATGCATTCTTCAACCCTTTCATTACCAATGTTACAAATTCCAATTCATTTACAATAAAATTCTGCTCAACATTAAGACATGGCACACAACATACTAAAACACAAAACACACGACTCAATGACTCACATACTAAACACTTCATCCAAGAATTAACTCACCTAACCTCTACCCTTAGGCTTCCTAAGCTGGCCAAGAAAATGAAACTTGAAGGCTCAAACTAAGTGCTAATGGCAATAAAATATGAAAGAATTTAAGCTCAAAAAATCAAAGATAGCTTATGATCATTTTTCATGACTCACAAATGCTTAAACCATGCGCAACAAAACCATCAATCATGTATATATTAAACACACACAGAAATAATGGAAGTGGAACAATAAGAAAGAAAGAAGATACACAACAATTCCATGGATATGAAAAATGAAAAGTAGAACAAAACTAAACAGACTTAAGCAAGGCACTCTTTGGCTCAGAATATATCATGAATGATTCGTGCATGTACAAATAAGAAATCACCTACACATATGCATATGCTCAAAACAAGGCATAACTCAGAGATTTGTAGACTTATAAAAGCATACACATATTGAAACAAGTTTCAAAATCACTAAATGCTTAAGCGAATGACTGGAATTTGAAAATTTTTTCACAAATTTATATTTATTCCTCCCCCAACTTAAACCATGCGTTGTCCTCAATGTATGTATATCAAAATGAGGCACAACAGACAGTATGCAAAAGAAAGGAATAAATCAGCCCATATAGCCTAAAGTCAAACATAGTTCTTTTCCTTTGGTCTCCTCCCAAAAATAAGCTTCTTTTTCACAATCTTAGCCGATAAAGGCTTCAATTCAAATTTAAGAAACCTATCTAAGAAAGTTAACCTAAGAATATAAACCATTAGGGAAAGCAGCTTACCTTTAAGCTTCCAAGGTGGGATGCCTAGGAAAGATGTGGACGCAAAAACCTTATTTATCTCTAAAATGAATTGATCCACATCAACATTATCACAATGAGTAAAGCATGCATCTAATGGATCCAAACATGAAATGTATGGCAATGCCTCCTCAACCTCTTTCCCTAGCTCCCCAACAAAAGAACACTCGTTAAAGTTATGAGGATGTTGAGCAGCATAGTAAACTTGAAGCTTTGCCTTCAAATTACCAAATGAGACCTCCATAATACCTTCCCTACAATATAAGACCACGTTACCAGTCACAAGAAGAGGTCTTCCTAAGATGACTGAGATTTGTGCCTTATCACTATGCACAGGTGTGAACTAACCAACCTAGATATCCCGAGGGATCAAGAGGCCTTCGTTCACTTTGGGTCATCGTGGATTGTGGATGATGTTTATCCGCCTCGATTTATCCTTCTCTATTATCCTTCTCTATTATCCACTCAAGATTGGGTTTTTGAAAAAGGATAAGAGTTTATAAAAAACTGGGAGTCGCCACCTTATTTTTAGGGAACAAGGAAACCATAAAAAGAGTATTATTTTCAATAAAACACTAACTCCATATTTTAGGAAAAAGGCAAGTCTTTGAACCAAAGTTGGATTCGGGGGCTAGGTTACAAAGTGGGAAGGTTCCAAGGAACTCCTTGTAGGCACCCACCTCGCCCTAATTAAAGGTCTCCTAATTAAGTTTGGGCTTTATCAAAATCTTATCACAATAATACTATTTATCAACCACAAAATATGAATAATAATAATAATACTAATAGATAATACAAAAGTATACACAATCCTAAAGACCTTAAGAGACTCATAGTCAACCTAAGATTGGACTTGCGCCCTATTGACTGCCTACGTACCTTACCAATTTCTTGATAAAGATCAAAGTCCACGTAGTTCGATTACCCTAGGACTCTCCTATTGTAATGAACTACATCATTTAAAAGTGTTCAACTTTATCCAAGATACTATCTTCGAGAATTTTTATCCATTCAAAATTACTTTTCAAAATGATTTGATAATTAAAAGATTCCTAATGCATTTAGAATTTTGAAAAGATAAAACTTATCTTCTAGAAGTAAACCTCAATTTAAACTTCTTTTTTTTTTTTAAATCATTATCCATGGAATTTCATTCCAAAAATCATTTCTTTTTCAAAGAAATTATTTTCAATATAAACTCTTTTAAAAGATTCACATTTCATGAGATAATCATTTAATAAATCAATTATTTTTAACAAAAATTATTTTTTTGAAATCTCTCTCAAAGATAGACTCTTAGACTCAATCAACTACTTGAATTTGAATGAAATCTTTACAACAAAGGAAATTCCTAGGGAAGGTCAAGTAACCTTCCTAAACCTAGGGTCTCTACCTAATCCTAAGTTAATCTAAAGTCCTATCATACTAATTTAATGCATGCTGAAATTTAAATAAACAAACATAATATTAACCCTACAATGCATGAAGAATGTCCTAAATGCATACTAATTTAACTATGTGAACCAAGGCATATTTCTAAGTTAAATTTGGCCTTAAAATGGTTTTTAACTTACTTTAAAGCCACTTTCAATCCATGGACAGATTTGAATGTGGTTTTAAATGTGAATCAAAACCCTTGAAAAGAACAAATAAAAAATGTGAAAATGCTCTAGAATGAAACCTAACACAATATAGTAAATTGTCCTACATGATTTTATGCAAAATTATGACTTAAAAACAATAAATAAGCCTCTTTCATGTTCATATTCAAATCTGGACAGATTTGAATACTAACTTTAAATGGCTTAAAAACCATTCTTAATCCATGCAAAATACCAAGTAAAAATACTAAAATGCATACTAACACAATAGACTAAGATACTCATACAAAACAATCAATAGATAGCATATATTCATGCTTAAAACTATCAAGTCTACCACAAGGGAAGAAACTTACCTTTGCTCGCTCCCTCTATCACAATTCATATATTAATCACTTCAATGCATTCCATATG
>JAESVK010000689.1:191226-237926 GCA_017140935.1 Hamamelis virginiana | reverse complement strand
AACCCAACCTTGAGTGGATAATAGAGAAAGATAAATGTGGATAATAGAAAAGGATTATAGAGAAGGATAAATCGAGACGGATGATGAATAATCCACAATCCACTCATACCTCAAAGTGAACAAAAGGCCTCCCGATCCCTCGGGATATTTAGGTTGGCTGGTTCACAGATGGTTTATATGTATGTTCAAGGTTGCTACCCTAAACCATCCTAAAAACCCTATATTAACCCTTTTAACAACTTAAAGAACTCTAACTAAAAGATAACTGAAAACTCCAAAAAGGAAAATCCCAAGTTACGACTACTCATCATCTCTCATCTGAACATCAGCTCTCATCTCTGCCTCTCGCTGTCCACGGGCCTCATCGGACTCCTGATCATCCCTATGTGGGAAGTCGACTCCAGCAGTGGGCTGTGGCTCGTCAAATAATGCTCGGTCGGCCTCAGAAATCTGCTCACCATCCATATGCCTCCACATCACCCTAAGCTGAGCTGACTGTCTCTCTAGCTGAGCAGACTGTCGCTGCTGAGTCTCCATAACTGATCTCAGCCCCTCCAAGACCTGAAGTGACAAGTCCTGAGAAGTGGCAGATGATGAGGCTGGCTGAGCTGGAGTAGCAAATGGCTGACTGGTAGTAGCGGGAGCTGGCTCTAATGGGTCTACAGAATCTGTACGTGGCCTCTTCGGCCGAGCTGCCATACTCCTACGATGGTAGTAGGGGTGATAGGTCCCTCTCCCCACTTACTCTCCTCCTCAATCTCAACACCCGCAGCTAATACAAAAGCGGTGATCATCTGGGGGTACGGCATGTTGCTACACGGCTGTGTAAATATGAATGTGTGAATCTCGCTAAATATCAGCAAAGCGATGTCCAACTCGTGGTCATTGAGAAACTCTAACAGCAGCCGTACAGACTCTACTGGGATCTGGGAATCAGTGCCCCTCGCCCTCAGGTTACAATAAAGCAACTTATTCATTGCTGCGTAATTCGGGTGCATGTTCCCGGTCATAAAATACAGGCCATCCCATAAAGTGCAGTCTACACAGACCATATCAGCACATCGGTCCTCCGCAAGGTCCAGATATCCGCCGCGGGGGTACTCAACCTCAGAAGCCACAGGACGCTCGCATCCCAAATAAGTGGCGATGTCGCCCAGGGTAACCTCAACTATACAGCCTCCCACCTCAGCTCTGTTCGTCTCAGCTCGATCCTCTGCCATAGTAGCTGATGTGTAGAACTGCCAAACCACATTGGGCTTGTAGCCCACGCCCTTACTCAGCCAGGCGCTGAGGTGTCTGTCAGTTAATGTCTAAACAAGTAAGCCTTTTCCTTTGAAGGCTTTAGAATCAACGCAGCGCTCGACATTAAAATTTTTCGCTACGACAACTGAAGGCCACGATTTCGAATCACGCCGGGTTGGTAATTTCTTCGGCCCTTCCTCTGTCTGTGTAGAGCCCTCAAAATCTCGAGTCATGCGAGGCTCGCCTGTCTCGCCAATCTCAGGGTGCTCAGAATCGAAAACCTCCTCCACATATCGTGAACTCGTGGGAAGCGCACTCGCTGGTGGCTGACTGGATGACTGACCTCTAGTGGGAGGTCTCTGTACAGGGGCTGGCGGCATATCGGACTCAGAACTATCAGAAGAATCTGGCGCTGTACGCTGGGCCTTACCCCGGCCTACGGCAGTGGACCTCCTCGATCTTTGCGAAGTAGTAACAGGCTCCTGAAAAGCAATGCCCTTATCCCGGGCCTTACTCGTTGTCTTGAGGCGAACCATGGCTCTGAACAGATTTACACATGCATCACAGCAGAACACAACAATAATCAGTAGAAGTAACACAGTAGTGGTAATGACACACTTTTGCTGAAATTTGCCTAACATCCAGGCTGCAGCTGGCAGCACTACCATACACAATCCACAGTATCCATCAAGCTACTCAACACAGCAACCTGAATCTATCAATCACACAACAATGGCCTAGCATCCAGGCGTTACCCCAACTCCATACCCATCAAAAATCAGAAAATGCAAGCCTAACCAATTAACAGCACAATATTCAAAACCCACAATCCCACTAATCCAAAAATAACCCAATGAGAATATCCCCACTAGAAACCCGAAATAATTTGATCACACATTAAATTTAGCAACTCAAATGCTCCAATTATAAATCCTAAATTAAAATTCAATCAAAGGATCCATGCACCAAGATTTTAATAAGTGGAAATTGCGATAAAACGGATACCTTATGGGTTGTGGGGCGAAGGGATGGAAAATATGCTTGATGCACCCAAGATGGTGATCGCCGGAGTCTCACCAGAGTGTCACCGAAGTTGGTGACAGTGGCGGCGGTTTGGGTTTTTAACCGGATGGAAATGAAATGGGAGTTGCAAGGAATGCAACAGTGGTTGATTTGAATAGTGTAGTGGGTGGAAAATGGCCGGAAAAGGGGGGCTGAAGGTGAAGAGGTGGTCGGCAATGGAGGATTCAGGCAAGAGATGGGAGAAAACGTGGGAGAAACCACGCGGGGAAGGGGTTTGAACAGAATTTCCCGTGTTCTCTATCGATAGCGAGATTTAGCTATCAATAGACAATGGGGTTCTGGCTGTGAAATGGTTTTTTATTTTTTTTTTTGAAATGAGCATGGCTATCGATAGCGCTATTGATTTTTTTTTTTTTTAACTAAGACAAGTACTAAATACTTAATAAAATAAATGACGCACTAACTACCCAAGGCAGCTAAGTTTATCAAAGAAAATTGGCAACTTATAAGCTCAATTAGGGTACTACAGTTGATCCTATACACTAGCAAGAATATACAAGGCACAAGGACTCGAAAGAAGGCCCGGAATCATTTTTCAAATTATGCACAATAATCTCAACTGATTAACAGGTTATTTTCATTCTAAAATACGCAACGAATTAAGCACATACGCAAGGTATAACGAATAAGCAATAACCAAATACTGAATGATATAATGGAAATTTGGGTCCCAAAACAATCAAATGGTTCAAAAATTGCATTATTTGTCGCCAGTCTCCACTTTATAGAAGGATTTTCAACCAGTTATTCGAATTGCGAAAAATGAAGATTAAACCAAGTTCGTGCATGTGCATGAGTTGAATACAGGCTAATCACAGTAAAGTCACATTTAGTGTATCAAAAGGCTCTAATAGGTACGATATAAATGTGAAAATCAAACTCTTAGTGCTAAACTCATATTTACAGGCCTAAATAATTAATAAAACTCTAAGAATTTGCTAAAATATGTACAAAAGAATAAGAAAAATGAAAAAAAATTGAAGCATTTGAAGCATTTTATTAATTAACGAAAAGAATCATTAAAGAATCATCATTAGAAAAATAAAATTGAATGTAATTGTAGACATCCATTTTTTACCATGAGCATGGTCATGAATGGTTGCCTGTGTTTAGAGATGAAATAGGGTGTCAAAACCCTAAGTTCCCAGTTTTACCCTTTATGGGTAGTTAGTTAGAGGTCATTATCACATATAGGTTTTTAGGTCAAATTGAGTCGATTCTTTTTGCATTAGGTTTTTAGAGAGTCTAGGAACATCCCTGCAAAATTCCATGACATTCTGAGTCAGGCTTGATAGAAAATAAGGCCTTTTGTGACTTGAAGGGCAATGTTGTACTTTGAATCACAAAAGCCCTGAATGACTGTCGATCTTGTCTCGAATGGTCTCGAGGCCTTGGCATAGATATTTAAAGTATTTTTGGTAGCTAAGTTGATCAGTGGCAAGGTCTGTGGAGCTTTCTGACTCATGATTGGCTCTTAAGGCTCAAAAGGCCATTTCAAGCCCAGATTAGGGTTTCGACCGGAAGCGACCGGGATTCGATATTTTTATCAAACCAAAGCCTTCAAAGGCTTCAAAACACTTTCCTAAAACATTTTAAAACTTGTTTCGAGAAGAAGAAATGATTTCCAAAACAATCAGTTAACAAATTTCAAAACCCTAATTTGGGCCCGACAGGCCCTAAACAGCTAATCGGTCGACTTTTCCCTAAACCTTTGACCTTGGTCAATGCATTTTCACTTCAAACACTTCTTAAAACATGTAGAATCGAATCACAATCATTTTGGCACTTGAATCGTCAAATTTGGACTTAAAACGGGCCCGAAAAGCCTAAAAAGCCGAAATCGAGTCGAAACGGGCTGAGATAGGCCCACATAGGGCAAAAATGGCATGGGGGATGGATGACCGTCCACCAAGGGACGGCCAACCATCCATGAAGGATGGCTAACCATCCCAAGGTGGATGGTTGTCGATCTTTTCAGCCAATTTTGCTAAATTTCAGAGTTTTTTTCCTGTCAGGACTCTTCCAAACCCTGCCATGTGTCCAGTTCGGCCATGTGGACTTTGGGATGAGTTGAAACACCTTGGAAGACTGGTTTAGAGCCCTTGGATCATTCCTAAGAGATTTAAACTCAGCCATTGATCAGTTTCAGGTCTTCCTATAAATAGAGGGCCCTGAAATCAGTTTTAACACACAAAATAAGCTTTAGAGAGCTAGCTTGGAGAGTAGAGGCTTGAGCAATTGCACAAGCTTCCCCCATAGCACTCTAGCTTAAGTTTTAAAGTCCTTGAGGTCCTTGGAGTCCTTGGAGCTTGAGGAGAAGGCTTGGAGCAAGAGGGAAGGAAGTAAAGAGGTTAGTAAAGTTTATAGTTTTTTTTTTTTCTTCTTCTTCTTCTTCTTCTTTTTCTTCTATGATCATGCTAGAATAGGTTTTTCATTTCTTTAGTATGCATAGAATTTAGTTCATTGTTAGTATGCATGATAGGTTAGTTTATTGTTCCCTTAGTATGAATAATAGGGATTAGTTTATTAAAATAGTTTTCTTTTTTAATGCATGATAGGAATTAGTTTTATAATATGTATGCATATTTCTCCCTCTTTTCTTCCACTCTTCTTTGATCATGCCATATTAGGATTAGATATTTAGGATTAGGTTCATATTTAGGAATGCATGTTTAAGTCTTTTAAGTTAGTAATCATGTTAGGATAGTTTATGCAAAATAATCACATGCTAGTATATTTTAGGATGAATTTGCATTGTTCATATTAGGTTGGTTAGTTTATTTTATCTCTTAAAGTGTGCTTAAAATATCAATTTTGTTCGAGTGAGCATGCAAAAGGTAAGACTCTACCCTTGTATTTATCTCTTATGAATAAAGTGTTGTTTTCAAGCATATTGTATGGGATAAATTAGGGCATCATACTAGGTTGCATATTAGGTCATTTACACATTTTTTGTTCTTATATTTTATGGGTTCTAAATCCACTCTTTGGTTGCATATAAATCTGTCCAAGGTTTAAAGTGATCTTAAAGTGGATCAAAACTCACTTTTTAGGCCCAAATTAACATAGAAACATGCCTAGGTTCCCATAGCCAACTTAGATTTCATTTAGGACATTATCATGCATTGTTTACATACTTGATTGCATTTTTTATCTATTTTCCAGAATTTTCCAGCATGCATAAATATTAGTATAATAGGTTTAGACTAACCTAGGACTAGCTAGAAACCCTAGGATTAGGGGGGTCACTTGACTCCACTTAGGACTCTCCTTTGTTGTAAGAATTACAATAAGAATAGAGTTCTATTTTACCTAGGAATCTACTTCGAGAACAATTCTAAAAAAGTGATTTTGAAAGAATTCAAAATGGAATGAAATTCTATCCCTCATAACAAGTGTTTCGATCAAACTCAAAGTCTCGAAGCTAGAGTCCAAGATAAAATAGAATCTCTACGATTATGTGGTTCATTACAATAGGAGAGTCCTGAGTAATCGAACTACGTGGACTTTGATCTTTATCAAGCAATTGGTAAAGTACGTAGGCAGTCAACAGGACGCAAGCCCAATCTTAGGTTGACTCTTGTCTCCTAAGATCATTACGTTTCTTTTATTCTTTTATATTATTTATTATTATTATCTAGTATTATATACTACTTTCTTGGTTGATTAGATATGCTAGGATTATTTTGATAAGATTTCGATAAAGCCCGAATTTAATTAGGAGACCTTTAATTAGGGCGAGGTGGGTGCCTACAAGGAGTTCCTTGGAACCTTCCCACTTCGTAACCTAGCCCCCGAATCCAAATTTGATTCAAAAGACCATGCTTTTCCAAAATATGGGGTCAATGTTTTATTGAAAATAAAACTCTGTTTGTGGTTTCCTTGTTCCCTAAAAATAAGGTGGCGACTCCTAGTTTTTTACAAACTCTCATCCTTTTTCAAAAAACCCAATCTTGAGTGAATAATAGAGAAGGATAAATGTGGATAATAGAGAAGGATAAATCGAGACGGATAAACATCATCCACAATCCACTCAAGAAAATCCCCCTAAGTGAACGAGAGGCCTCCCGATCAGGTTAGCTGGTCCACAGTAATACAACACCCCCCAACTTGAAGTCGACATTGTCCCTAATGTTGCAAGGAATGCTGCAAAAGAATAGTTTGTAAGAATAAAAGAAAAACAAAATAATAGGAATTTACACAGAAAATGAGGTGTGGACTAAGTTTAACGTCTTAAGCCAGACGTGAAATTCCTCATGACTCAAAATTATAGGTCGGGTCTTCCAAATCTAAAGACTCAATTTCCAAACCATCCCTAATGAGCCCACTATCAGCGATACCCTCGATGAAAGGCTTAAGCCTTTGTCCATTCACAGAAAAGGACACGCCCGTACGAGGATTCATGATTTCTATGGCACCATGCGGAAAAGCCTTAGTTACCACAAATGGTCCATCCCAGCGGGACCTAAGCTTGCCAGGAAATAATCTCAACTTGGAGTTAAAAAGTCACACCTTCTGATTAGGTTCAAAAGATTTTCTATTGATGTGTTTGTCGTGAAACTCCTTCATTTTGGCCTTAGAGATTTTAGAACTCTCATAAACCTCGTTCCTAATCTCTTCGAGCTCATTTAATTGAAGCTTGCGGTGCAATCCCGCTTCCTTTATTTCAAAATTGAATTTCCTAATAGCCCAAAGTGCTTTGTGTTCTAGCTCGACTGGGAGGTGACAAGGTTTTCCATAGACTACACGGTACGGAGACATACCAATAGGGGTTTTAAATGCAGTCCTATAGGCCCACAATGCGCCAGTTAGGCGCAATGACCAATCCTTTCGATCGGGCCTGACAGTTTTTTCGAGGATATGCTTAATTTCCCTATTTGATACCTCCACTTGACCACTAGTCTGAGGATGATACGGAGTTGCAACTTTGTGGGTGATAGAATATTTGGCTACTAGAGTTGCAAAGGGTCGATTATTAAAATGTGACCCTCCATCACTGATGATGGCCCTTGGAAACCCAAACCTAGAGAAAATGTTCTCTTGGAGGAATTTCAAAACCACCTTGTGGTCATTAGTCCTAGTGGCTACTGCTTCAACCCATTTAGACACGTAATCGACAGCCACTAAGATATATTCAAAACCATACGAGATAGGAAATGGGCACATGAAGTCGATGCCCCATACATCGAAAATTTCGACGATAAGAATAGGATTAAGAGGCATAATATCTCTTCTAGATATAAAACCCATTTTCTGGCAATTTTGGCAGGACTTACAAAAGTCCAATGCATCTTTAAATAAAGTGGGCCAGTAGAACCCACACTGCAAGACTTTAGCGGCAGTCTTTTTCCCGCTAAAGTGTCCACCACATGCTAAAGTGTGGCAGAACTTCAAAATGTCTTGCATCTCACCTTCCGGGATACACCTACGGATTACCTGATCAGCACAGTACCTAAACAGAAGAGGGTCTTCCCAATAATAAAATTTTATCTGAGAAAAGAACCGAACATTTTCCTGTTTTGACTAAAGAGATGGTACTAGGCCTGTGGCATGATAATTCACGATATGAACATACCAAGGTAAAGTAGAATGAGTGATGGCCAAAAGCTGCTCATCAGGGAAAGAATCCCTAATAGGCGTGGGGTCACTCTCTTCTTCAACTATTATCCTGGAAAGGTGGTCTGCAACAACATTCTCGGACCCTTTTTTATCCCTGATCTCAAAATCAAATTCTTGCAGTAAGAGAATCTACCTAATCAGTTTAGGCTTCGTCTCTTTTTTAGAGAGCAGGTACCGCAAAGCTGCGTGATCTGAGTACACAATAGTCTTTGATCCCCAAAGATAGGATCGGAATTGATCAAGTGCAAAAACTACAGCAAGCATTTCTTTCTCAGTTGTAGTGTAATTTAACTGAGCATCATTTAAGGTTTTGCTTGCGTAGTATATAACATAAGGGGCCTTATCTACCCTCTGACCTAACACTACCCCCACAGCAAAATAGGAGGCGTCACACATAAGCTCGAAAGGAAGTGACCAATCGGGAGCTCGCATGATAGGTGTTGAGGTCAACATTAAGCGCAACTTATTTAAGGACTCTAAGCAGGCGTTATCAAAATTAAAATCCACATCCTTAGCAAGCAGATTGCATAAGGGTTTTGCTATTTTACTAAAGTCTTTGATAAAATGCCTGTAAACCTCTACCCCCTACTAGAAACTATGTGCCCAAGCACAATTCCCTCTTGAACCATAAAATGGCTCTTCTCCCAACTTAATACAAGATTAGTCTCATAGCATCTCTTAAGGACTTTTGAGATATTGGAAAGGCACTCATAAAAAGAAGGACCGAAGACTGAAAAGTCATCCATAAACACCTCCAAAAACTCTCCTATCATGTCAGAAAAAATAGATGTCATGCATCTTTGGAAAGTGCTCGGGGCATTGCATAAGCTGAAAGACATACGCCTAAATGCAAATATCCCAAATAGACAGGTAAATGTAGTCTTCTCCTGATCCTCAGGGCAAACCGCAATTTGGTTATACCCAGAATAGCCATCTAGGAAACAATAAAAACTCTGCCCAAATAACCTCTCTAGAATTTGGTCAATGTAAGGAAGTGGGAAATAGTCTTTCCTAGTATTGGAATTCAACTTTCTATAGTCTATACAGACTCTCCATCCAGTGGTAGCTCTCGTGGGGATTAGAATACCCTCTTCATTAGGTATCACTGTAATCCCAGACTTTTTGGGAACTAATTGAGTAGGTGATCATTTGAGAACAAGGGAGATTATTCCTTGTTAATGATCAAGATTAACATATTTATAAAACCGCGTGTTTGTTAATCTCAATTCAATTGCGACTGGTGAGCACGGGTGTAGAACCACTGGGAAATATGCAGGTTTATAATAAAAGACTATTAGAATTAATTAAAGTGAAAGAATATTGTCAAATTAAGTTGGTGGTGAAAAGCGCTTCGATTGGGTCGAAGCGAAAATACAGAATTTTAATAAAGCTGGTTAAAAACACGATTAATTTGGTGGAATGAGCGGAACTTGGGTGAGAAGCCCATTGAATATCAAATATACAACTTATACTATAAAATCCTCAATATAGTAATTATGTATGGTGGTTCATCCAACTACAAGAAGGACGTCCCAAAAAGATGATGAATACAGGACCGGCAGGTTTATCCTTGAAAAGAATGGAATATCGCTATCCACCTTAATTAGGGATAAAGCATGCTGGTTTGTATTCATACCAATAAGTACCATTGCATAATTATATAATTGCAATCACAGATGTACAATTATATGATATTATATTTAGCGATAGTGTGCGGTAAAACCTTCACAACTATGCAATCACATAATACAAATAAAGGGATGTTTATAAAATAGAATTGCATAAAGAATCCAACTTCATCCTCACCCAAGCTTGGAGTATTAGCTACACATCAATGGAGGAGAATATCCTTTATCCATGACAAGCTCTAAGGGTTCACGGGATGGAAAAAAAAATAAAAAAATAAAAGCAGGAAAAAAATGACTGAAGTAAATAAAGAAAATGGCTGAATAAATAAAGAAAATGGCGTAAGTAAATAAAGAAAAGGACTTAAGTAAATAAAGAAAATGACAGTAAAAGTAAAGAACAATTCTCAAGTGAGAATTGAGCCATTCATAAAAAGGGAAAATAGCAGAAATTAAAGTGCGGAAATTAAAGACTGTATAAGTAAAGAACAATTCTCAAGTGAGAATTGAGCCATGCATTAAAGGAAAAATTGCAGAAAAGTAGAAATTGCTGAAAAAGTAAATGACCGAATAAAAAGCAGAATTGAACTGTAATTTGAAGTCTATTAAAAATGACAGAGTAATGATTCAGAGCAAAAGTCTTGAACCCTCTTTAAGTCGCCTTTACACGTGTATATATAGAATGAAAATGCAAAAGACGATAATGCCCTCGAAATATCTCAAAATATCTAAGACAGCCCTCAGCCGCCTAAGGTCTATCGATAGCGAAGTGTGGCTATCGATAGTACTTCTATCGATAGCGAGACTTGGCTATCGATAGTCATGTTGGCACTTTGCTTTGCATGTGTAGAAATTCTTTGCAGTCTTTTCGCACTTCAATGGCTATTGCTGATCTTTTCTGGAATGCTCTTTATTCGTGACGATAATCAAGGCTTTATTGGTGATGACTTCGTATTTATATAACCTGCACAAATTTCTTGAAAAATAGAATTTAACTAATTTATACATATTTTATATAAAACGAGATTTTATTACGCAACTATTATATAAAAGAACACAGTAATACCATAATTTGAGAGCATGATTGCGATACAATCAGTAGGGGAAACTCACTCACTATCAGATATTGGGTAAATGATACCCGCATCCAACAATTTTAAGACTTCCTTTTTAATGACCTCTTTCATATTAGGGTTCAGCTTTCATTGGGCATCCCTTGAAGGATTTGCACCTTCCTCAAGATGGATTCGGTGCTGGCAAATTGATGGATCTATACCCTTTAAATTGGCTACCGACCATCCAATGGCTAATCTGTACTCTTTCAAAACTGCTAAAAGCTTACCTTCCTGTTCTAAATTTAGAGTAGAAGATATTATAACAGGCAAAGTATCGCTTTTACCTAAACAAGCATACTTGAGATTAGCCGGTAAAGGCTTTAACTCAAGTTGCGGTGGAGACTCAAAAGATGTAGGGGAAAGGTTACTAGCAATGGACGGAAGTGGCTCGACCTTAGGTCTCTAGGGCATTTTTCCTATGGTGGAGGTAGAATCCAATACGAGATTCACCTCCATGAATGATTGCTCAAAGTCATGGTCCTCGAACCCAAAATAATTAAGGCAGGTTTCTAACGGGTCCATAGACAGAAGATAAGGTGTAACTTCCTCTACCACCTTATCTATGATATCAACAAACGAACAATCCTCAAAGTTATGAGGTTAATTGGCTGCACTGTAAACTTGCAACCTCGTTTTCATGTTTCCAAACGATACCTTCATTATGCCAGTCCTACAGTGAAGGACTGCATTTGAAGTTGCCAAAGGAGGTCTTCCTATTATTACAGGGATTTGAGGCCTATTGAGGTCAACGGGCTCCATATCTAAGACGATAAAATCTGCAGGAAAGACAAAAGAATCTATCTTTACCAGAACATCCTGCAGTATCCCTCTAGGTACTTTAGTAGACCTATCTGCAAATTGAAGAATAGTAGGTGTGGTTTGGAGTGTTCCAAGCTCCATTTTAGCATAAACTGAATATGGAATTATATTCACGCTTGCACCAAAGTCAACTAACGCTCTATCAATATAATGACTTCCTAAGAAGCAAGGTATGGTTGGCATTCCAGGATCTTTTCTTTTAATGGGCGCTTGGAATTGACACACAACACTAGCTATGTCAACTGGAGTTATGGTTTTGGACAAATGGACACGCTCCTTTCGTTGTTGTGTGCACATTTCCTTCAAAAATTTCGCATAGGAAGGAATCTGTTTGATGGCATCTAAAAGAGGCAAATTGATGTGAACGCTTTTGAAAACTTCTAACATATCTAACATGTTAGCCCCTTTCTTAGCTCTCCTCTCAGGTGCTAAAAGTGCAGACGGAAATGGGGCTTTTGGCACGTAAGATGCCAACTGATCGTCTAAAGCTGCGGGAAAGTTATCCCTCGAAGCTTCTGACTCTTTCTCTTTTTCTGATTCTTTCTCTTTTTCTCTATCTTTTTCTCCAATTTTATTATCTACAACCTTCCCACTCCTCAAAACTGTAACAGCCTTCATATCCTCATTACATTGAGGGTTCTGAGAAGTAGAACTCTCAGCTACGTAAGCCCCCTTAGGATTGGCAACTGCCTGACTTGGAAACTTTCCCTCCTCTATGCGACTAAAGGAAGCCACTAGTTGGCTCATTTGGGTTTCTAATTTTGATATTGATTGGGAATGAGAATGAGTGAGTTGTGCAGAGGCCTCAAGGCTTTTCAGGGTAGCTAAGACTTGTTCCTCAAAACCAGGAGTTCTTTGAGGTTGTGGTGGTGGTTGAGTCACAGCTTGACTCTGGTAATGGGGTGGAGGTGCATGTAGAGCACCATAGCTTGAATATTGGGGTTGCATTTGCGGTGGTCTATATGGCTGAACACCAGCGGTGTTACCGCTGTATATGGGTCTCACAGGTTGACTAGGATTGGACCCTTTTGGCTGACTTGACCACTGAAAATTTGGGTGAGTCTTCCACCCAGGATTGTAAGAATTGGAATATGGATCATTCCTAGGTGGTGCAAATCCTTGAGCAGCATTTACCTGCTCTTGGACGAACTCAGGGTACTGTCCCGCCATGGGACAATACGGGGTCTCATGAGAAGGGTCAATGCAAATATTGCACACCAAGTTGACAGGTTTAACATGGGCTTTAGAAGATTGCCCTTGTGCAGCTATTATTTAGTCAAGCTTTTGAGACAAAGCATCTACTTGCTTGTTTGCCAAAGCTTGGGGATCCACGTCATAAATACCACCCTTTTTGGGAGGATTTTTCTTAAGTAATGAATCATCACGGTGACCTAAAGACATCGAGGCCATATGGAAAGAATCCTCACTCAATGCTTCAAATAAAGCCCACATTTCATCATCTCCCTTACTCAATATTGCTCCCCCACATGCAGATTTTACTGTCTGTGTATCCCCCTCAATCAAACCTCTAACAAAAGACTCAATGATCTGCCACTTAGGTACATCATGATGGGGGCATAACCTTAGAAGTTCTTTCATCCTCTCCCAGGCTTCATGAAACGACTCTTGTTCATGTTGGACGAAGTTTGTTATACCTCGTCGCATTTAATGAGTTTTACCAACCGAATAGAATCTGGACAAGAACAATTTCTGAAGCTGTTCCCAAGTAGTGATAGGGACAGGTGTTTGAAGAGTAAAAGCCAGTGTTTGGCCTTATCCTTTAGGGATAATGGGAATAGAAAAAGTTTCAGGGATTCTGGATGGAAACCCTGAATTCTAATAGTTGAACAGATCCCTAAGAATTCCTGCAAATGGTCATATGGGTTTTCTCTATCTAACCCATAGAAAGTAGGAAGCATCTGAATGGTAGCATGCTTAATCTCGTAGATGAGATTCTCAATGTTTGGGATTTGGATACAAGAAGGTGGATTAAAACTGTTAGGCATAAAGTGATCCCTAAGAGTTTTTAGACCTGGTGGGGCTTGGGTAACAAACGGGTGTCGAACCACTAGGAAATATCTTGGTTTACTTAAGAAAACAATTGGATTCCAATTTAGCGAAAGAATATTGTCAATTTTTTTGGTGGTGGAAAGAGCTTCAATTGGGTTGAAGCGAAAATGCTGAATTTTAACAAAGCTTATTAAAATGCGATTAATTAGTGGAATGAGCGGAACTTAGGTGAGAAGTCCATTGAATATCAAATATGCAATTTAGTTATAAAATCCACGATATAGTAATTATGTATGGTGGTTCATCCAACTACAAGCAGGAATCCCCAAAAAGATGATGAATAGCAGGACCGGCAGGTTTATCCTTGAAAAGGAATGAAATGTCACTATCCACCTTAATTGGGGATAAAGCATGCTAGTTTGTTATTCATCCCAATAAGTACCATTGCATAATTATATAATTGCAATCACAGATATACAATTGTATTCTATTATATTTAGCAATAGTGCGCAGTAAACCTTCACAACTATGCAATCACATAATACGAATAAAGGGATGTTTATAAACTAGGAATGCATAAAGAATCCAAACTTCATCCTCACCCAAACTTGGAGTATTAGCTACACATCAATGGAGGAGAATATCCTTTATCCATGACAAGCTCTAAGGGGTCACGGGATGGAAAAGTAAAATAAAGCAGAAAGTAAATGACTTAAGTAAATAAAGAAAAATGACTTAAGTAAATAAAGAAAATGACTTAAGTAAATAAAGAAAAGGACAGAAATAAATAAAGAAAAGTGCTGAAATAAATAAAGAAAAGTACTAAAATAAATAAAGAAAATGGCTTAAGTAAATAAATAAACAGACTGAATAAGTAAAGAACTGTTAGAGGTATGCCCTAAAACCAATCCTAAAGGGCATATCAATTTCATATTATATGTATTTGAAGGTACAACTTATCGTATGTATTTATATATATATGATAAGGTCCATGAATAAATGATAGAAGAAATATGTATCTCAAAGTTGTTGAGATATGGAGACTCATATTTCTAGTACACATTTGTTCTAAACGAGTTCCTACTCATAGGTTTATTAAAGTGGATATTTAATAAACCGTTAAGAGTAGCACAGATTTAAACTGGCTCCAATTGGGAGGATAGGTAGTCTTTCCTATCGGTGTAGTGACACTATAGTTAATCTGTGGGTGCATATTAGAGAATATGTACACTGAACATGATCTGCAAGAATGTTCTTATGGAGATTAGTCAAAAGAATATTCTTTTGTTACGACCATTGATTTGGTAATCCTTAGACCTGAGGCACCATAGTTATCTTATGCATAGGTCACTTGAGTTTGATAGTATCTCGTACATCCTTAACCACAAGGGTGTAATCGGTACTCATTGGCTCTAGTAGGGTTATGTATGAAGGTAAATGAGTGCGCAAGAAGGAATCATCACTTTCATCTTTGATGAGAGAGAATGTCAAGGTTCGTTCACAAAGATAATTCTCAGTGTGAAATCCATGGCCATGGTGATAGGTAAACTGTGAAAAGTGTTTCATGAGTTTATCTTATTGAGAATTATATTTTGTGGAACATTTAACAAGTTGTTAAGATATGGTTTGACTTAATAACCATGCCTGAATATCTTAACAGTGACATTAGGGGATGAAGGATTAAGTAACATGAAGGGTTCATATGGTTCCGCTATTCACCCACACCTAGGGTACGTCATGAGATGTTGCTAGATGTCACTCATGACCAGTGTAGGCCTATTGATAAAGTGTTATCAATGAGGGCATAATTGGAATTATTCCAATTGAACCTAAAAATAGAAACTTTCTATTTTAGGAGACATAGAGATGTCCCTGTCCACTGCTAGGTTGGGATGAACCCAAAGGGTCACACACATAAGGACACAAGTGAGTTCTTTAAGTTAGGAGAGGGGTTAGTTTCTAATTATATGTAACTTACTTGGGCTCTTTAATTAAAAGTTAATTAAGGAGGACTAAGTTGCAAATATTGGAAACCCTAGTATTTATCTATAAATACATAAGGTGAGGGTGCATGCTAGCACTAGTACATCCAAACCCTAAAAAGGAAGAGTGGTTTTCTTTATTCCCTTGAGGAGGCCGGCCCTAGTGTGCTCATACCTCTCTTGGCCGAATTGCTCTATCACTCTCCCTCTCCATCTTGCTTTGATTCAAGTGTTGAACAAGTGCGGGAAGCTTGAAGGGTCTTGTGTTCGTGTGGATACCTTGGAGGCTTCATACACTTTGAAGCTAGGATGCGATCGAGGTTTCATCAATGGCAAATCAAGTAAGTCAATGTTTTAAAGTTGTTTAATTCTTGTACTTGTATTATTCATGATCCGATGCTTGTTTCGATTTCCTACTTGAATATCTATGGTGGGATTCTTGTTTATAAAATTTTTATTGTTTGTCTTCCGCTGCGAATCCTCCCTGCACATATTCTTTCAAGAACAATTCTCAAATGAGAATTGAGCCATGCATAAAAGGAAAAATTGCAGAAATTAAAACGTAGAAATTAAATGACAGAATATAAAGGCAGAATTGAACTGTAAAAGTAAGTCTATTGAATGGAAGAGTAATGATTCAAAAGCTATTTTCTTAAACCCTCTTAAAGTCACATATACACGTGTATTTATAGAATGAAATTACAAAAACGAAAAGGGCCTTGGCATCTTCAAGGAATATCACAGAATACCCTCAGCAGACTCATGTCTATCGATAGCGGAGTTTGGCTATCGATAGAACTTCTATCGAT
Source organism: Hamamelis virginiana (assembly GCA_017140935.1). Taxonomy (NCBI): domain Eukaryota; kingdom Viridiplantae; phylum Streptophyta; class Magnoliopsida; order Saxifragales; family Hamamelidaceae; genus Hamamelis; species Hamamelis virginiana. Next base: position 221,622 of record JAESVK010000689.1, on the reverse strand, counting down.
AGCGAGACTTGGCTATCGATAGTCATATTGGCTCTGGCTTGATTGTTGTATGTTTGCTTCTACAGCCTTTCCGCACTTCATCGCCCATCATAGATCATCATGAAATGTGCATAATTTTGGTGCTCAGGTGAGTCATCAAGAGAGTCAGTTCGAATCTGAACTAATTTGTACGAATTTCCTACAAAAGAAAAATTGAACAACTTTCACAGATTTATATAAAAACAGGCTTTTATTAAGCAACTAAATATATAAGGGAACACAGTAATACCATAATTGATGGAATGATTGTGGTACAATCACCCTCTCGCTGGACAAAGTGGGTAATGCTATACCGCATTTGAGTGGTGCGACCTATGGAGTAAAACCTAGTTAGGAAGAGTTTTTGAATCTCCTCCCATGTAGTGACAGGTTCTAGGGTCCTAAGAGTGTTGATCTATGTTTTCGCCCTATCCAATAGAGAATATGAGAACAATAGAAGCTTTAAAGCGTCAGCAGTGAGGCCTTGAATCCTAATTGTAGAACAGATCTCAATGAACTCCGTCAAATGGTCATATGGATTCTCCCTATCTAACCCATAGAAGGTCGGTAGCATCTGAATAGTAGCATGCCGAATCTCATACTGTACATTATCTATGTTGGGAATCTGAATACACGAGGGTGGAGTGAATGAACTACGCATGAAGTGATCCCTAAGAAGCCTAGGTGCATGTTGAGCTTGTGATGGAACCGCAGCTGCTCTAGCAGGATTATCAACCATATCTCCCATCCCAGACACAGACTCTAACTCTGAAGTAGTACAAACAGACGCCCTAAGGGTTCTTAGGGTACTTTCTAACTCTGGGTCAAAAGGCTGTAAATCACAGGACAGGGACCTTCTACCGTGCATACAAAACGACTCCCCCCCAACTGGATGGAATGAAATGATTGAAATGCAACAAAATAAAAATAAAGAAAGAAAAAACTAAGATAAGAAGAAACTTTCCTCGATCCCGATTGCTAGTCTTTATGCGGTCCTATTCAAAACTTTAGCTCTTGGGTAATTAAATTTTTTTTTTTAGCAATTAGCTTTTCGGCCTTAGCGCGCAAAAATTCTGATTAACACCTGAAAATCAAACAACCTAAAAGAGAGTAGTGAAGAATCAAATAGAAAAATGAAAATAAAATCCTAAAACTACAACTAAAACTAAATTCACTATAATTTCTATAACCGTGCTATAGTCCTTGGCAACGGCGCCAAAATTTGATCATGCCAAACAATGGAGATTATTCCTTGTTAACAATCAAGATTTAAATTTATAAAAGACTCGTGTTGTAACCTTAATTCAGTTGAGAAAGTGATTTTAGCACGGGTATTGATCCACAGGGACTAAAGGCTGAGTTATGAGAAATCAAGCAAGTTCAATTTTAGTTAAAGGAAATCTCTTTGATAGTCGATTGGTTGTTTAAACTAATGAATACAAAATGATTGATTAAAGAGAATTAAATGAATAATAAAAAGCCTTGGGTATTTCGAATCCACTTGATTAAGGATTTACCATGTAAGCAATTAAACCTAGGGTCTATATTCGTCTATGAACAGTGATGACCTAAACTACAAGAATAAGTCATCAAGCATATTATGTGAACACCCGTTTAGTAAGATTCATCCAAACAAGGCATTACCTGTCAAACAAAGCAAGCACAGGTTATCCAAGTAAGGCATGAACAGACTGAACGAATGTAGGCATATTCGATGAAAAATGTTACACAACTAATGTAATTGAAATCACATAAAACAATTGAATTTATGAAAATATACTCAATAAATAATGGATTGCAAGAAAAGCAATCTCCCAAAGTTGTACAATTGTCACAAACTGAATATAAAACCCAAAACTCTAATCAAAACATGACAAACCTAATAATCAAGCTTCATCTAATACCCAAGAACGGAGTTTAGTTGCCCATGATCGAAATAGAATAGCCAAGACGCTCCATTCCAAGCTTGTGCATCCAAAATTCCGAAGAGAATGAGTAGTTTGAAGATAAAATGATGAGAGAGAATCAATGGAATCCAATAGAGTCTCTCTTTAGGTCAAGCCAACCCTAAATAAGCTTAAAAGAATGTTTATATATTGTACAGAGACCTACTAAAAATAAACTCTTCAAAAATTGCATTAAAAGCTGAGAAAAAATGTGGGCACACTTTTCGAGGTGACCTCTATCAATAGACATGGAAGTGTCTATCTATAGAGGGTCATGGCAGCTCTGCAGAGGCTACTGTCTATCTATAGACCATCGATAGAGTTTTTATCGATAAACTCAAGTTGCCTCTTTTAACTTCCAATTTGCTTCCAAAAGCTCCCCAAAGCCATCCTAACATCCTTTTGATGATTTACCTTTCCAATTGACTTCGCTTTTAGCGTCATCCGATGTCAAATGCAAGAAACCAACCTTGCCCGTGCCTAAAATGCCATTTTTATGAAGAATTCATACAAAACAAGACAAAACATTAAATTCATGATTTATATCTAGCAAGTAGCAAAGATCAAGCATAATCCATCAAGATATAGTCTAAAAGACTCAATAAATAGCATTGATTGCAGAGCAATTAATCAATAATCGCCCAAATATATAAGCCTATGATTAGGAACAAGTCTAGGATAGATGTACTTGAATGTTGTAAGTCTCTCCATCTCAACATCTTGAGATATAACTTTTTACCATACTATCCAAGGAATTTATCATGAACAGTAATTAAACATAATTAATCATGATAAAAGAAGCCTTTCATAAATGTAAATAATGAAATATAATGTTCCCTAAATACAACCTAACAATTGGTTTTAGGGCATACATATAACAATTTTCACCATAGAGATAAGACCTCCAAGTTTTCAAGGCATGCACCACTGCAGCTAACTCTAAATCATGGGTAGGGTAATTCAATTCATGTGGTTTCAACTGCCTCGAGCCATAGGCAACTACTCTGTTATTCTGCATCAAAACACACCCCAAACCTTGGCGTGAGGCATCATAATAAGCTATATAACCCATCCCACTAGTTGGTCCTATTAGAACTGATTCTGATGTCAGTTTCTGTTGTAAATCCTGAAAAACGGATTCACACCCTTCATCCCAAACAAACACCTCTCTTTTCCTCGTAAGTCGAGTTAAAGGTGCTGCAATGCAAGAGAAGTCCGGAATAAATTGACGATAATATCCCGCCAGTCCCAAGAAACTTCGAATCTCGGTAGCATTTTTGGGTCTCTCCCAATTCAATACAGCTTCCACCTTAGAGGGATCCACAGAGATACCTTCCTTAAAGATCACATGCCCTAAAAACTTCACTTCATTCAGCCAAAACTTACATTTCTCTTTTTTGGCATAGAGTTGATGATCTCTTAGCAATTATAGGACTCTACGAAGATGAGAAGCATGCTCCTTTTTTTATTTAGAGTAAACGAGGATATCATCCACGAATACTACTACAAAATTGTCAAGATAGGGTTGGAACACTTTGTTCATTAAGTCCATGAATGCAGCTAAAGCATTTGTCAGACTGAATGGCATCACCAAAATTTCATACAAGCCATAGTGAGTATTGAAAGTAGTTTTTGGTATGTCTTTTTCTTTAACTCGAAGTTAATAGTAGACTGATCGTAGATCAATCTTAGAGAAGTAACAGGAATCCTTCAACTCATCAATGTGAAGGGGTAACAATATTTCACTGTGACTCTATTCAGTTTCTTGTAATCAACACACAATCTCAAAGAGCTATCTTTCTTTTTCACAAAAAGCACAAGTGAACTCCAAGGCGAATGACTATTCCTTATGAACCCTTTAGTTTCTAGTTCTTCCAACTGAATCTTCAATACTTTCCTTTCTACTAGTGCCATCTTATACAAAGGATGATGAACAGGATCGGTACCAGGGTAAACCTCTATCCAAAAATCCACCTCCCGATGTGGTGGTAAACCCGGTAATTCTTCCGAGAAGATATCAAGATATTCCCTTACTACTAGCACCCCTACAAGACTTGTTGAGTCAGAATCATTCAAGTCTAAAGCTGCTAATGCGTTGACAAACACATAAGCTTGGGAGTGTTTAATTTCCTTCTTGCTATAAGGAAACAGAGTAGATCTACCTTGTTCCCCAACATAGCATAATTTATCTCCATCAGGCAGAAAGCGCATTACTCTCTTTTGAAAACGATCCACTATAGCCCTATAACTCGCTAACCAATCCATCCCCAAAATAACATCATACCCAAACAATGGTAACACTATAAGATCTGTGTACATCTTACGCCCTTCTATAACAATAACACAGGATCGGCAGATCAATTCTACATCAACATCCATTCCCACTGGTGATGACACACTCAGGGAATAGCCCAAAGACTGGAATGATAACTCTAAATGAAGAGTACAATTTACATCTATAAAAGAATGCGTTGAACCAAAATCAAATAACACCTGAACTCATAAGTTATAAAGCAAAAACATACCCTCAACGACTTCATTCATGGGTCCAGTGTTAAGAGGAACCATTGCAAACACTCGTCCCACAACATTTGGGCCTCGTCCTCTACCTCTAGCTGGACAATTCGGTGGTTGACGACTCGATGAGGCTTGCTATGATGACTGCGATGTTTGAGGTTGCTACATTGGCCTTGGATTAGGAGCAAATGGACGAAATTGCCCTACCTGAAAAGATGGTCGTGGAAAGTTCTACTGTTGCTGTGGTTGTTGCTGTGGGGATTGGAAAGCCTGAAACTGAGGGTATAGAGGATACTGCTGGAATTGTGGAGTTTGTGAAATGGCAGTGTCGTCCATCATAAATATGTAATTACGGCGGATATGCCCTTCATTGCCATAAGAAAAACAAACCAACCTCCCACTATTATCATAGCTTCCTCCCTTGCCACTAGTTTGGCCAGTGCGCTGATAAGGTGAATTTCTAGATCGTCCACCCGACGATCCAAAGCTACCATTGGTACCATCATTTACACTTTTGCCTCCCCTTCCACCTCTTTGCTGCAAACCATAACTTCCTTGGCTACCACCAACATCTTACCCGTACCTTTATTCATATCCCTAACCATATCCAAAACCTTAGGGAAAATTTTGCACTGACACATGCTCCTGCTCCTACCCTGACACTTGTCCAGAACTCTATCCTCTTCCAGAACTTCTCCCTGATCCTCTTCCTGTCTTTTGTCTTCTTCCATGAATTATCGCTTGAATCCTTTACATCTCGATATTATCCCTCTCTATCATGTAAGCTCTTTCCATAACCTCAGCATAAGTTGGGAGCATTAGGGGTACTATTCTGTCCTGGATCTCAAACTTCAACCCCCTTTCAAACCTCCTTGCCTCGTCAAGATCCGTGGCAATCAATGCACCGGCATAACGAGACAGCTCCATGAACTTCACTTCATACTCTAATACACTCATATCTCGCTGCTGAAGGCATAGGAACTCTTCTGCTTTGGCCTGTCGAAAAGCAGTACACACAAGACACCCTTAAACAAATCTCTGAATTGATCCCAACCCATATTATTCACATCCTAACCAGATTATATGGTCCCCCACCATGTAAAAGCTAATTTTATGAGGTAGTGGGCAGCAAAGCTCACCCAATAAGCCCCTGGCATTCCAACAATCTCAAACAGTTGAAACATCTCCTCAAGCAATTTCTCAGCTTCAATTGGGTCTAATCCTCCCCTAAAGGTAGGCGGAGTTTCTCTTTGAAAATCACTCAACACCGCGGACCTTGCTCCCTCCGTAGTATTAGTGGCATTACGACCCGTAACCCATCTCAGCAATGAAGTCATTTCTCTCAAAAGGTTGTGAACGCCTCTACTTCTTTCTTAAGATTGAGAAACGTTAGAGGGTTCACCAGTCTCGGGCGTCTGAAGTGTGCTTCTTCGGTTTTCCATTCTGCATAAGAAAATCACAAACAACAAAACTCAAAGTCAGTGCGTAAAAACCCAACCCATCCTAAGATGTTTTTACCCTTCACACAAGATATGATGCATGAGCTATCCTTACTTCCTAATTCTTGCGTTCATCTCTACATGCCATGCATGAATCCCATTCTCAAACAAACTAAAAACATACAAACACCAGGAGAAAACGAAACACACAGACTAGTACTTACTTTAAAACAAAACACAAAACATTCCAATTGACAGGGTTCAAATAACAACTACAGGAAAAACACTTATTCTTCAAAATCCATGGTTACTATTTCCAAAGAAAACGTTATAAAACCTTTTACGCCGAACAACTGTCTCAAAAGATAACTGAAATCTCAAATTAGTCCTCAAAATAATTTGCCAAAAACAAAATCTAATTCCACTAGACAACTCCACATCACTTTCTAACTCTTTTCATTTTACATCACCTGCTCAAACATTAAACTTATAATAAGCATAAAACTAAGTCCATTCCAAGCTCGTCATGAATCTTCATAACATCAGTACTCCACACTCCTACAAATAAACTTGAAAATATCCTACTTGGACCCCAACGCACCCTATCACAAGATACCATCAAGAAACAAAAAGAGACTTACCAAAAACAAAAAATAATCAATAGCCTTCCCATACCTCGACATCAACACAGCTTAGAGTTCGAATGACACCACTCACATTGCACATAAATTCGCTTTAGCATCCCAAACACAATGCCTCACTTAACACTTGTAACATAATTCCCAAATCAAAACTAGTACCGTAATGATATCTCCAAATCCCTCAACAAAGAATCTTAATCCTAAACCATTTTCCAGAAAACAACAGAGTTCCTTAGTCCTAAATGTAGTCGTCTTAATGCAAACAAGAGGGTAAACCAACTTTCCCTGCCAAAACCAAACCTGAACACCAATCCTTATAAACACAACTATACAAGAATATCTTTTAAATCCAAAACTTAAAGAAAAGCACCAATCTCAAGCCATTCTCAAACATCAATAAATCCAATTCATTCAAAAGAAACTATAATGAACAAGTCGTAAAAGAACTATCATCCTCCTACAACCTTGACGTCGAAACTCCTTTCAACCTTAATAACTGACATCTCCTAATTCCATCAATACCAGAAAGAAAATGAGCAACCAGAAAACCTTAATCATTCTACTAACAAAACTTCATGTAGGAGTCGAGTACCAACACTCAAAACCCCTAGCGAAATGTTCACAAAGCCAAACAGCTAAAATATCGAGAAATTAATGGAAAACCCAACCCAACCTGGCATGTCTGCCCATCAACACACAAACATGATGCATGCACTATCTCTAAAGTCTCACCTAAACACTACATGCAATGCATGGATTCCCTTTAGGATCTACTAATGAGCTCTAATACCATTTTATAACGCCCCAACCTAACGCTCATACCGGCCTTTCCAGATAGGTCGACACATGTCAGGATGAAGATACAACCTGTCCTGTTCATTCATATTTCCACATGAGAGACAAAGAAATATATATATAACAATATAAAATGCCATGTGCATACATGATGTTCCAAACGTCTTATACATAAATAATAAATCAAAACGTAATAATGCCAACACCCCTGGCAAGTAGGTTGTACAACAACCTATAACAAATCACGAACATCAAGAAATATATATATGATACATATCTCATACACATGCAGATTCTAATGCAGAAACTACCATGAAGCCATCCAACAACCCTCGAACAAAGGATTGTTCCAAGTCAAGCATGCAACCTCAAGTCAACCTATAATCTGCTGCATAAAAAGCAGGGGTGAGCCTTGAATTGCTCAATAGAAATAAGATAACCTCTACTAATAACAATAATACAGTGATACATGGAATATTTTAAATAAACAGAATTTCCATCACAATCATAAACCAGTAAGTAAAATAATTATAAACCTGTGTGGTCTTTTAGTGAAAAAAAAAATCCCATAAAGCTCCAAGTATCAAATGATCGATCTCAAATACCTCATCATATCAAACTGATAGCACATACTTCACATATCATCCATGTCCATTGCATGTCCATCAAAACCAGGCTCGCGAACGTATTACAAGTTACTAGTTCCTGGCTAACAAGCCACCGGTACCTGTGTAACCGAAACCGACCACTACGCGGTTTAACCTCTTGAGGATACCGACTGTTACCTTGCACGGTCAACTATCGAGCTACTACGGGGCTATAAACTTCGGGTCCGCACTAAGGCTCCACCCAGGACCATGGCCTTTATAAAAATCCTCTCTGTGATACAAACCGAGCCCAAACCGTATCCAAGATACTGTTTCATAATCCATTCTCAAAGAACATCCATTTCCATCATAATTTATAAAAAACAGTTCACAAGGCAAGTCACATTTCAAGTATGAATACATTTCATGTTATGGCTTATGTATATCATTTTTCATTTCTAAACATTCAATTCCATCCAAAATCAAGGGAACAACTGGTTGGAATATCTCACCATCCTCTATTTATAATTCAGTTCAGAAAATCAGGCATATGAGATTAAAACCAAGAATCCCAATTGTGTTTACACAAACAATGTCACTATATGCCTTTTTAAATGTTTCCATAAAACATGTAGTAGAAGAGTCTATTCCCCAGATTGTATACACATCATATCCAGTTCTTGATAGTTTACCAAGAGGTATAAACAAGTTCTCAAAACATTTCAATTATGTGCCTTGGTTTCATTTCATAAATATGCCATACAACTTAATAGTTCTAAATCAGTATATTCTATGTATCTATTTGACAATTTAATAAACCACAGTGTTCACAAACATTTATGAATTATAACATTTCCAAGGTATTTGAAATACATATGGTTCTCAAAACAATTGTTAAACAACCATATCATCATTAACAGTAAAAGGTTACTTATCCCTACCTCAATGCAACTGTGATTTCCAACCTTTGTGGCTCCACGAGCCTCCCAAATGCAATGCTCAATGCATCCAATGCAAATGGCCCTCCCAAGGACCTACCAAATCTGAGAATAACAAATAATGCAAAAAAAGAAATCAAAAGAAAGTACAAAGGATTCTAAAATCCCAAAAGTAAAACAACCCGTTCTCATAACCGTTCACTCAAAAACCTAAGGACCAAAAACCCAAAAATGCTAAACCAAAGGTCTCAAGACTTCCAAGACATATTCTCAAGTATGTCTGGATACTACACATCGAATTTCATAGCCAAAAGCCAAGTGTTTTAAGAGATATACACCGAAGAAGATAAAGGGTAACAGAAAATGAAAATCTGGTATTTCCAAAATATCTCTCTCTCCAAAAATAATTTGACCCAACAACCACAAAAATCAGAAACTAAGTCTCACAAGCTTTCAGAGCATATAAAGATCGTGCAAAATGGACTCCGAATGAAGAAATTAGAGCTAAATGAAGAAATGCGAACTCAACTAGTGGACTAGTCACCTCGACTAGTCGACTAGTTCGTTGTGGAAACTCCATGAAACAAGCTCAAAACTTCACAACACTTCACAAAAACACCAAATTACCACCCCAAACTCTTAGATCCATCAAAATAAGCTTAAAAGACATTAGATCTACCACAATAACACAAAACAAAGGATAAAATCCAAAGATTAACTAAGAACCCAAACTAAAAACCCATAAAACCCAAAATAACACACATGCAAGCGTCAAATGCTCAAACTTCCCTAAACCACTCTTTAAAACCCTGGATCCAACCACAATCAACCTTCCAAACACCTCAACACGCCCCAAAACCAAAACCACAACCCCTTTCATCCAAAAATCCAAAAATAACCCAAGAAAAAGTGAAGAAAATGAAACGAACATGCAAAAACTCACCTTTACGATGATGGCACGAGCTCCGGTGAACTTCAGCAACCGACTCCTCCCTAGCACACGGTCACTCTTCCTTCTCCCTTCTTTCTAACTTTTGCAAAATGCAAGAATGAATGAAATAAGGCTTGACTTGGTTTTTAAATACCTTGCGTCATGTTGGGCATTATGAAAAGTTTAAAACAAATTTTTTTTCCAAAATAATACAAAACTTCATTTAAAATGTATAAATAATAATCTTCCAAACCCCGAGAAAGTGCATTACCGATAATGCACTCCCGCATTATTGGTAATGACTGCCCAGAAAGCTTGATTTCGAGCTTCAATGGTGTCCAAGCCACCCCATAACCCTCAAACACTCACAAAACCTCAAGATCTTGACTTTAAACTTTAAATCTGTCACATACCATCCTCTAGAACCTTAGATCTACCAAAATTACAAAGATCACATGGTTAGATCAAAACATAAACCATGATTTACACTTTATAAACCCACAAAACCCATAACCAATCACATTATCAAAACCACACCAAAAATCCTCAACAAAACCCTCGCATTCCACACAAATCATGTAAATCCATCCACCACAACAAACCACAACCATACATTCTCCAAAAATCCCAACTTAGCAACCAAAAACCCACAAAATGGGTTAAAAAAAAATATGAAGAAAAATAAAAGAACTACCGTGCTTACCTCCACCAACGACACGACGGCAACTCCGGCCAACCTCGGCGAGCTCCCTTCGCTCATTCTCTCTATCCCGACATCACTCTTTTTCTCTGTTGCTCTCTTACTCTCTTAGCCAAAATGGAAGAATGAAATGGGTTTGGTTGCTTTTAAAATTTGGGGACATAAGGGGCATTATCAAATTGTTTTTAATTTTTTTTTTCTAAAATATTCAATAAATATGCAATAAAAACTTAGGTTTTCACAAAGTGTCAGAATACTGTAATTGGGATTGCAAGGTATACGAGCATTGGGGTGAAGAGTAATATTTATGTTAACGATAATTTGAGATGAAATCTTAACAAACTTCTCCAAACCTTGGAAGACACGCTCTCATCAACGGCATCACTCTTTACATTTGCATAGGACTTGTGAACTAACTTCGTAACCGCTAAGACATGGACATCACACAAAGGCCTCATCCATCCACGAAAGCTTAGACTCTTCAATAAACTTGTCTGATTTAGGGTATAATCGCAATGGGACATTCACATACCATATAATGATGCTTGAAGGTGCGAATGTACTACTCTCTGGGTTCGGGTACAGGAAATCTCTCTTCAAGGGTAGGTGGACAAGGTCATGGAGAAGGATAGGGAGGTAGAGGTTGTTGCTCATCATCATTACACTACTGATTGTTGGATTTTTGCTTTGTATGGGTCTCGAGGCTAACATTGTTGAAGGGATAGTGATGCTCAATGGAGGGGAATATACAAGAAAGGGATCCTACATGATGATGTAGATGCGCACCTTAACCTTGCTATAAGCCCTCATATAAGCGTATCTAACCCTAAAATCAAAGGAAAAAGACGAATGGTTTGGGTTTACAATTTGCCGTTCAAACGATTGCTATTCTACCCAGCTTTGATGCCACGTTGGACACACACGAGTGGTTATCTCAGCTGCTATGTCATCTTTCCGTTTTCTTTCCGTTTATGAATTTAACATCCATCCCTAATTTGTCCTTAGATTAAAAATTTTTGAATTTTTGCTATTTAAAGGGAAAGTTATCCAAAAGTCCCACATTAAGCTCTTTTTTACCCAAAACTTCCATCACATTTGTTAAAGACCCAGACGTCCTTTTTTTTACCCAAAAGACCAATTTTTTTATTAAAAGCTTTTTTTAAAGTCAATTATGCCCCTATTATATTTTATAATCTATTTTGGTGCCATTCCATTTTCGTGCATACTGCAGATTCCATTTTGATTCAAAGAGAGCTTCCATTTGAATAGTTTTTGTTAGCCCTAAGGTCAATTTCGTTGACCACATTTTGATAAATACTAAACATTACTTAAGCTACTAACTTTTGGTTAAGTGTTTGCTTCTTAGACTCAAAGACTATATCTTATTTGAGCTCATCAACATATCTCAAAGCAACTCTTGATGCAAATGCCTTATCAAGATCAAATTGAAGTCAAGCTTTTGTCTCTAATGTATTAGGAATTAAATGTAAGGTATCTCAATTGTTTAACCTTGTATAGCTCAAGACAAAACTTTTTCATTCATAATGCATTGGCATATATCATATAGAATAGTTGTAAGGTGTTTGAATATTGTCAAAAATAGTTTTTGAACCTTAAGTTAACTAGTGTAATTGTTGGAAGTTGATTTAGTTTAAAGTTTCTTGAAAATTTGGCTTTCAGACAAAACTAGTTGACTAATTATGGATACAGTAAGCCTGTTTTAAGAAACATAAAAATAGTCGACTAACACTTAAACTAGTCGACTAATCGAGGATGCAGTAAGTATGTTTTATGAGGCACTTCAAGTAGTCAACTAACTCTTAGTAACTAGTCAACTAATCTAGTCCGTAAAATGCTATGTAACAATTTTTTGTCAAACTAGTCGACTAGTTGACTAATCGAGCCCGAGAACTTTGTTCACTTTGAATCATGCTTAATTAGTCGACTAATTTTGTTGGTTAGTCGACTAGTTCTTCTCTGTAACTCAGAAACAGCTATTTCTAAAAATAAATGTTGAGCATTTATTGCTCTTATATGCTCCCTTCTTCCCCAATCAGACCTTGTAAGTATTGCAACGGTCATTTGAGACCAAATGCATTATATATACCCATCTTGCTCTCATTTATGACTATCAATCCAAACAAGTTAAGAGCATTCATTTGTGCATTCATTATTCAAGCTTCTTTGTGATAAATTCTTGAGCCATCTTTGTTAATCTCTTGAGAAGCTATTAGTTTGAGCTTGTACTTGTGTGAATAAGCTTTTTGAAGCATTTATTGTAACACACTCCAACTTATTTGTTTCTTGTGAGCTAAGGGTGGTGTTTGACCCTGGTTGAGTTTGGAGTTTGTGAGCAAATCCAAGCTTGTGAAGAAGAGCTGCTATCTCTTGTCTTTGTAAAGGTTTCTCCACTGGAAGGAGTATCATTGTGATAGTGGATTGAATCCTCAAGTGGAGCTCTTGAGGCATGGACGTAGGCGGAGACCGAACTACTTTAAAATATTGTGTTTGATATCTCTTTACTCTACTATCTTCTAATTAAGTTTTATTTACTTGTGTATTTGCAAAATAATTGGATCTAAATTTTATTTGGTACTATTTGATCAAAGTTTACCAAAACCCTATTCACCCCCCTCTAGGGTTATATTACTTGGGACGACAATTTCGATGATTTTTGGATGATTTCGCACTTAGAGATTTCTTTTTGGAGATTATCGATTTTGTATACGGTTCCAGGATTACTGAGGTTCGACTCGTAAAGTGTGATTTTGATTGCGATTACTGGAGAATCAAATTGCAAAGTTTGATTTTGTTAGAAGTTTTTGTCATTCTCAACCATGTTTGCACCATCAAGACATTAATAATTGATTTTTTTGGAGAATAGGTCAGTTGGTTGTTGATTCAATGCTTTATTGATAATTCATTGATTGCATTTGATTCTTTAATTGCAACTTGAAGGTACTAGGGTTTCAGGAATGAAAATTTTGATCTTTTTTTATGTTTATTATCAAACAACGATGCAAATATGTGTGGGATTTACACATTTTTGAATCGTTTTGTTCTTTGTGTTGGAATATTACATATGTCTTGGATGTCTTTTGAATTCTAGAAATGTGATTAATTTAATTAGCAGTTCTGATTTGATTTTTGCAGAATACTAATATAATACATCTTTTGAAGAAAACTGATTCATTTTTTTGCAGAAGCTAATATTGTGTTTTTTTTCCCATAGAACTGATATATGAGGTTCAGAAAACTGATTATGTGATTAATTTGATTAGCAATTTTGATTTGATTTTTGCAGAATACTAATATAATACATCTTTTACTGAAAACTAATTCATTTTTTGCATAAGCTAATATTGTGGTTTTTTTCCCATAGATCGAATTGATGTATAAAGTTTAGAAAACTGATTTACATTATTAAGTGGTTAATTTGATTAGCAGTTTTAAATTGATTTTTGCAAAAACCTGATGTGATACATTTTCTTGCAAAAAATTTATTTTAATTTTTGTAGAAAAGTGATTCATTTTGTGCAGAAGCTCATATTGTGTATTTGTCTATAGAACTGATGTATGAGGTTCACAAAACTTATTTACATCATTAAGTGGATAATTTAATTAGCAACTCTTATTTGATTTTTTGCAGAAAACTAATGCGATACATTTTTTTTTTTTTTTAGAAAATTGATTCATTTTTGTAAAAAAACTGTTCTTTTTTAGCAAAAACTAATATTGTGCTCTCTTTTTTTCCATAAAACCGACGTATGAGGTTCGGAAAACTGATTTACATCATTTTTAGAAAACTAATATTGTGTTCTAAAAAGCTTGTTTAGTATTGGATTTGGCTATGAATCATTTTTAGAAACTAATATTGTGTTTTATTTTTTTCCATACAATGCAGTTTTAAATAGAGAATGTTGTTTCGTTGCTCTCTAAATATGGTAACACCACTACTATTTTTAGAGCAAGTAATGGATTTAGCTATGAATCATTAGTTATCATGATATGTCGGAAGTGGGAGAGCTTAAACCCGGAATAATTGCATCTCTTATATCAAATACCGGAGCATCCTAATTACACACTTGATGACGATGAAGAGATTCAGAATACGATTTGTTTTATTAAGTGATTTGTTCTTCAAGTAACATCAATTTGGATGCTTTTACCATTTTCTTATAAGATGTTTGTATGATCTTTTTTAAGTCTTTTTTGGCCTAGAAAGTGATCTATGAATTGACTCATCAATTTTAACTTTACAAAATATTTAAAATTGATGCATATATCAATTTTCCGTAATGATTGTCATTTTTTATCCTCATATGCATGGATGGTTGTCTTATTTCCCACCCATCTAAACAATTTCCATTTCCTCATGTGCACATGCAACTATCGTTTTACAACAGCACGGTAAGGATATAGTTGATTTTGTAGATCCATGCTATCTTTTGGGAAATTTCAAAGAGTTATATTCAGAGACATTGTACCATGTTGCAACTATTGGGAAAAGGTTTTATGAGTTTGATGAAGTAGTTGATCCTCCAGTTGCCAAAAAACATCCCAAAAGGCCAGTGAAAAGGAGAATTCCATCCAAGGGTGAGAAAATAAGAGAAATAAAGTGTGGAAGATGTAAGAAAGTTGGAAAGCACAATAAAAAGACTTGTAATATATATATAATTTTGATTGAGTAATCAATAATGTTGGAATTGTTATTTCTCATAATAAATGTGATTTTTTTTTTTTTGTGTGCGACTTGTGTTGTAATAAGCGTCATTTATAGTATAGGTAAAATTGATGTGTGCATTAGTTTTCTGCAAAAATATGATGTGTTTTATAAAGTAATTTCTTATTATAATGGCATTGATTTGGAGGATTTTACCATTTTCTTATGAGGTATTTGTACGGTTTTTTACAGCCTTTTTTGCCTAGACATTGATTTATGTATGGGCTTATTAGTTTTAACTTTACAAAATATTTAAAACTAAAGAACACATCAGTTTTCTGTAATGACTGTCATCTCTTATCTTCATACGTATGCATGGTTGTCTCATTTTCCACCCATCTAAACAATTGATCGATGTTATTAGCTACAGTGCCATTTCTTTTGCCAAGACAAATTTTGAGAAAGAGAGATTTGTTTAAAATATGGTGTACTATTTTATAGTTGTTAAATCTCCTTCTTTGAATGTGTCCATCAAGTTGGAATATCAATTGGACACTATGTATACAAAAAAACCCAAAATTTAATGACCATATATTTCAAGAAAACATCACATGCCATATCACAACAAAATCTAAAAAAGAATCAAAGACATAACAAAAAACTATTTTGGAATTCTCTGAAAAAAGATCAATGTACAGAAAACGGATGTGTGCATCGGTTTTATGTAGAAATATAATCACAAGTCTGAAAATTGATATATTTTTTATTTCTAAGAAAGGTGATGCTAACCTTTAGAACAAAAGATTATAATGTAGGTAGGACCAAAACATAAAGTGATCATTTTGGGGGGAAAAAAAAGATTACAATATTACATGTCTGAAATATTCTAAATCTATTTCAAATGTACACAAATTTCATAAGTACACAAATGATGAATTCTTGGCATGTCAACTAGTTGAACTGTCAACGTGTAGTGTAATATCTTTCCATGATCTATCTTCATCGGTAAATAATTTGTTTGCTAGTTTGAGTTGAAATGTTTGCATCGTATCAGGTGGAATATTTTGGTCTTAGAGTTTATTTATGTTGCCTTTTGTTATTTGCTCCATGTAATTGCAAATAATTCGTTCACAGTTAAGGCTGCAAAGATGAAAGAGAGTTTTTATATATAAAAAAAAAAAAAACATCAAAGGGAATAACTAAACCTCAAGCTAGAATAATTAACAACACAAAAGGAGATCAATTTTCATAAAAACAAATTGATTTCTTTCTCATTACTCTAATGAGTTTAGTATGAAACTGATATATGCCGATGAATACTAATGCATTTCAATATAAAAGAAAAAAGATTCATATCTCATTAAACTGATTAGTTTTCAAAAAACTAATGCATGCTTATGAAAAGTGATTCATTCCAAAGAAGGTGATGCATTAACGTTGATGTATTTTCACAAAAATTGATCCATTCAAGATAAATTGTGTATTCAGTATTTCGAGGAAGATGGGAATTAAAACATTAAGACAAACTTATCAGTATTCCAATGGCAAACTAATGCATTTATAGAGTATTTCCATAAAATTGATGTGGGTAGGCATGACATCAGTTTGTTATAGAATTGTTGTGGGTAGGCATGGCATGATATTAGAAAAAGTGGAAGCAAGTTTTTGTGGTAAAGCCACTAAGGAACATTTGGTTGGCCCGTCTCATAGATTTTTAAAATCAAATCAGTTCATTTAGAAACTGAATCAATTCAAACTGATCAGAATAATTATGTTATATACAAAATCAAAATAGAGTACAAAAAAACTAATCAGTTTATCATTTTTAGGAATTGGTCATATCAATTCTTTTCCTATATAGTGATGATGATAGAGTTAAAAAAAAAAAAAAAAAAACTGATCAAAACAGAGAAAAAAACTATACAAAATCAAAAGATTCATGTATTCATCCAATAAATCATTTTTTGGTTTCAAAAGTTATCAGTTCTATGTACTCAAATATAATGTATAATGTACTCATGTACTCAGATATAATTGATTTGTGTACTCATGTACACAAATCAATTTCATGTATACATACAAATTTTTAAAAATAGATGTAAGCATCAGTTTATTAATTAACAAAGATAGAGTAAACTGATGAGTTTTTTCGCAGACTGATCAAATCAATCATGTATACATACAAAATCAAAACAAAATACAAATAAATTGATCATGTGATAACCTGTGTTTTTATAATAATATTTTATTGTGGAAAAAAAAAACAAAAAAACAAAAAAAAAAACTTTGAGTTATTTACAATTATGCCATTGGATAAGTGTAAAAACTTTTAAACTTATCTCTTCTCATTCAGTCAGCAGAGAAGGTTCGGGAGAGTCCAAGAGAGACCGAGAGAGAGACTGTGAACTAGGGAGTAGCTAGTCGCCGGAATTCGCCAAAGTTCATCGAAAAGGCGAATTCTTGTTGTGTTTGTTTCATTTTCTTTATTTATACTTGTATTATTTTCGGATTTTTGGATGAAAGGGGCTGTGGTTTTGGTTTTGAGTTGTGTTGAGGTGTTTGGAAGGTTATTTATAGTTAAATCTATGGTTTTGAAAGAGTGGATTGAAGAAATTTAAGCATTTGATGCTTGGATGTGTAGTATTTTGGGTTTTATGGGTTTTTAGTTTGGGTTATTGGTGGATCCTTGGAATTAATCCCTTGTTTTGTGAATTTGTTACGAATTTAGTGTTTTTCAAGCTTGTTTTGTTGGATTTAAAGGTTTGGGTTTGGGTTTGAGTTATAATGATTTGATAAGGTTTTGTAAAGCTTGTTGCTTGTTAATGGAGTTCTCGCAGAGTTCTAGTCGACTAAGTCTAGTGTCTAGTCGACTAATCTTGCTAAAATCTTGTTTCTGGGTTTCTGACCTTGAATTAGTCGACTAACTCTTGTGACTAGTTGACTAACTCCAACCACTAAGTCAGCGTAAGTTCGCTTTTCTTCTTTTGGCTATAATTTCTTCATCCGATGTCCGTTTTGAGTGATCTTTATATGCTCGGAAAGTTTATGAGATCTAGTTTCTAATTTTTGTGGTTTTGAAATCAAATTTCTTTTTGGAGAGAGAGTTATTTTGGAAAATACCATATTTGCCCTTCCTTATACCATTTATCTTCTTCGATATGTATCTCTTAAATCGTTTAGCATTTGGTCATGAAATTCAATGTGTAGTATCTAGTCATTCTTGGGAATGTGTTTTGGAAGTTTTAAAGCCTTTGATTAGATGTTTTGGAATCTTAAGTATGTAAGGTCGCGTGTGAGCAGTTTTGGGGAAGTGAGTTGTTTATTTTTGAAGTTATGGATCTTTTGTACTTTCTTGTGATTTTTTGCTTGTATTAATTGTTGTTCCAGTTTGAAAGGTTCTTTGGAGAACCATTTGCATTGGATGCATTGAGCATTGCATTGAGAAGGCTCATGGAGTCGAATAGGGTTGGAAAACACTGTGGTATTGAGATAGGAATACATAACCTTGTACTATTGATGATGATGCATTGTTTTAGAATGTTTTACAAATGATATGATAGATATGTCTTTTGAACTCTAATGTTTATCATATTGGGAAATGGATACATGGGATATACTGCTTTATGAAATATTAAACTGAGTGGCATGTTTATGAAATAAAATCAAGGTATGATGTTGAAAAGTTTCCAAAGTATGTTTATGTCTTTTGACGAACTGTATTAAAGGTTTTATCCAGAAATGTTTATAAATGATGTACCATTGATAAATGTGGTGATGGTGCTTTTATATTAAATGTTTTATGAAGATGTTTGATGAGCTATAATCAAGCTGATTTATGAAAAGGATATACATAGTTGATATTCAAGAATGCCCTGTCTTTTAAAGGGATTTATGAATAAGAAAATGATTTGTTTTACATGTGGATTATTCCAAACTCTTTGGAAAAGATTATGGTTTTGGAAGTTTGTTTTATATAACTGTTTTGAGTCAAGGCTATGGAAATATTTGAATTTAAATAGAAACGCATGTTTATGGGTTTCTGGTTCACTATATATTGGATACCATACGTGCTTACAATGGATCCTAGTTCTTGATATGAGATATTACCATACGAAGGTGGTGGCGGTAACATGACTGACTCCAGTATATATCCAGCTCATGGTCACATCTCGGTGGACATGGCATGATGATTAGTTATTTATCTCTTAGAGCATGCATGCATGTGTATATATATGTGTGTGTGTGTGTGTGTGTGCGTGGACTAAAATATATCATTGGGGGTTTAGGCTCATGGCCTTTTGATTATATTGTAGGTATGGATGTGACTTTGGTCTCCAACCTAGTTTTGTAGTAGCGTGGCTAAGCTAAAGGTTTGTTAACCTGAAATCAAAATCCCTATAATATTTTTTAGTTCAAGATTGGATATGATAGGGACCTAACGAAGTGACGCATATGCTAATCAGGCCAATTCCACAGAGACTGGACATATTGAGGATCTTACAAGATGATGTATAATACCATGATATGGAAGAGGACGATATTTGGGCTTTAGTCCACATGTGAGAGTTTATTCCACTTATGAGACATATGCCATATTTGTTAATGGATATTTTGGAACTGGGTATTGTTTTTACAGAAAGTCCACACATGGTTTAGAACTGTTCGTTATACTGTTTTTATAACTGTTACTGAGATTATGGAAAACAGGGCTATTTTACATATTCCAGGTATCCATGTATTATTGTTAATTGGTAGAGATTATATTATTCCTACTGAGCAAGTTAAAGCTCATTCCTGCTTTTTATGCAACAGATTTGCAGGTAGACCTCGGAGGTTACATTGGCAGTTTGGTACAACCTCGAAGTTAAAGACTGTTGACCAAACACTTAGCAGTTATTGCATTTGTTACATATGTGTAATAGTTATGTATTAAATGTATATGCATATGCGTATGATTATTGGTTTTAAGGATTTGAGATAGATGGACGTTGCATTGCCTATCTTGCCAGGGATGTTGGTATTATTATGATTTGACTTATTGATTTATATTGAACGTATGAGACATAACGTATGCACATGTTATTTCATATATATATATATATATATATATATTCTTTATCTCTTGTGATGAAATATGGGTGAGCATGACAAGTTGTACCTTCAACTTGATACGTGTAGACTTATCCAAAAGGGTCGGAACGGATGTCAGGTTGGGATGTTACAGATCACATCACATATCTTTAAAAAAAAAAAAATCAAAAGATTCATGTAAACATCCAAATCATTTTAGAAACTGATGAAATTGATCGGTTGCTTTTTAGATTCATGTTCTCAAACAAATGTTTGGTTTGAAATCTCTAAACATCATAATCCAACAAAGAAATAACAAAGATGATAAGCTTTGACTTCAAACCTTAAAAAAACAACTCAAATTAGTTTTGTTGAGATCAAGAGAAGAAAATCATATTAATAAAAACTATCACAAAAATCACAATAATAATTAAAAAAAAAAAAGCATGGTGTTTAAAAAGTGTTTAGACCAAAATAAAAAAAAAAAAAAAAACATATGAAGACAAACTGATGCAATCTTGTTTTACAAAATCAATTCTTATATTACAAAATCAGTTATTATCTTACTTTACTCATTTACTAAGAACAAAAACAAAGTAAACTAATAAGTTATTTTACAAACTAATCAAAACAATCATGTAGAAATACAAAATAAAATCAAAGTACAAATAAACTGATCAAATCATATATTTTATGAAGAAAGTAATCAAATCAGTTTTCATGTTATAGAGTGATCAATCCGGAGTAAAAAATGAATTGATCATAACAGAGTGAAAAAAACTTTACAAAAACAATTTTCAAAATCAAAACATCTAAATCAGTTTATAAAGTGATCAAATCAATCAGTTCCTTTTTAGATTCATGTTCTCAAACAAATGTATGGTTGGAAAGTCCTAAATATCACAATCAAGCAAAGAAATAACAAAGAAGATCGATTTTGACTTCAAACCCTAAAAACGCAACTCAGAATCAGTTTTGTTGAGATCAAGAGAAGAAAATCATATCATAAAGCAACGAAAACACAAGATCTTCATTGGAATTTGATTTAATATATATTTTTACTGTTTTTCATCATTTTTCAGAGTTTGAAGATTGTTGGATGAGAACGATGCTCGTGGTTTAAATTTGCTTGTGGTTGAGGGAATGTAATTCTTGATCAAGGGCGTCTTGGAATCTGTTCGTGGCTGATCATTTTTGGCTAATTAGTTCTCACCCAAAAATGAATTAGTTTTCTCAAATATGATGTTTCACGGGAATGGATTTTGTTGAAATCATGTTTGGAATGTTAGAAGTGCATTTAAGTCAAATATTTTTCATTAGAATTTTTTGGTATAGTGAAAATATGATAGGACTTTTGGGTATAAAAATTGTGTAAATAGGAACTTTGGGTATTCATCCCTTATTTAAATTTCATTTATGCATTTAGGGCGTACATTATGTTTGTACATGTAATGGGACAGAAACTCACACCACCCGGCCACATAAT
The DNA here is from genome assembly GCA_017140935.1 of Hamamelis virginiana. NCBI lineage: Eukaryota > Viridiplantae > Streptophyta > Magnoliopsida > Saxifragales > Hamamelidaceae > Hamamelis > Hamamelis virginiana. Next base: position 199,891 of record JAESVK010000689.1, on the reverse strand, counting down.
CAACAAAATTGGCATCATCCCTAGGGAGGGTGCGTTTTGATGAGGAGAAGGAGAAGGAGAAGGAGAAGGGAAGTTGTGAGTAGAAATTGAATTTGAGAAAGGGAGAGACATGGCAGTAGTAGAGTAGTGTAGTGTAGTCTGTACTCTTTAGTGGTTAATTAGGAAGAGCAATGGAACGCAGGAGAGTGAGAAGACGGAGTGAGAGTCTGCTACCCATGCGCGCAAGGCGTCTCTCCAACACCGTTTCCTGTTGGTACTGCGACTTCAAGATCTCGTCCTTAAATCAACCGCTCTTCCGTTTCGGACAAAGACATTCCAGGTTCAACTCTTCCCCCAATTCTAATATCCATGCAACTATATATGTATATATATTTATATTTATATTTATATTGGTTGAATTGAAGCTTTGCTTGCCTGTTTATACACTGTGTTGATACTTAATACAGGTGTTTGAGAGTATGGTTTTCGATGGGGATAGGTTTTAGCCTAACCGCACTACTTGGAGTTACTATGGTCAGAATCAAAGCTAGCATAATCCTTCCTTTTCCGTCAAATCTTTTTTCCAATTTTTCTTTTATTCTTCTTTCTTGCCAACTTAATTAATTAATTAATTAGGTTGTTTGCATAACTTGGTCGATCAGATTTGTGCTTGGGAATCACTTAGAGCTCTGTATCTTCTCAATGGGAGTCCCGAGCTTAGCAATCTTTGGAGTACTTTTTTGTTTGGATTTTCCCCAAGGGTTAGCGTTTGGTCTTTCAAGTAAAGGATCAAACTGGCATCTGTACCTTGTTAGGTTCTTATGTGCTATCTTCTACGCAGGCTTCTGGGTTGAGCATATCACTCGCTGATGCAGGATACATTTGTATTTCTTCCTTGATATCTATAGCTGTGCATGAATTTGGTCATGCTATTGCTGCTGCCAGGTCCATTCCCCACTCTCTCCGTCCATATGTTTAAGTGGGTTTTTTTTCCTAATAATTGTATTTTTTGAAGTGGTTGGAATTGCAAATCATTTAATTGTTTAACATTCAGGACAATGCATGTACACCTCGTGCTCATGGAATTTTATTATATTGCTTATGAAATCATAAAGTGGGACCTTTTGATTGAATTACCCCATGTATGTATGAGAATATGCATGTATCATACTTGTGCAAGCTTCAATGTGTTGTGTAGGTATACTGTTTTTATTCTTTTGAATTTATTTTAAAGGTATAATTGACAATAGAGATTAAAAAAAATTGAAACTAAATGTTACTCCATTTCCACTTATTTAAATCACAAGAACTATAGAAAGATTTGATGAGTATGATGGCAAGAGTTCTTTGAAAAGGAGATTTTGAGAAAAGTTTGAATGATACATTTATCTCTCAGCTTATGGAAAAAGTTGGTGCAATGGATATTAGAGATTTTTGTCTGATTAGTCTTATGGGAAGTGTGTACATAATTGTGGCAAAAGTACTAGTAGGAAGGTTGAAAAAGCTGGTGGGAAAGGTGATATCTCCTAGTTGAAAATACTTGGTTAGGGAGAGGCACATTTTAGGTGCGGTACTTATTGCAAATAAATGTCTTGCTTTAAGACCTAAAAATAGGGTGCTTGATGTTTAGAGTTGTAGTGCAATCCCAAGCTTTGTCAAGTATAATACATGGAAGTCCCATGGTCATTGTCCATAGAGATAGAAATTTGGTTTAGACTTTAAATCCTTTGGTTGAGTCCAAAAAGGAGAAAAATAAGAAAAATTCAATGGTTGTTGATTTGAGAGTTGTTTTGTGCTCAATGCACAAGAATCTTTTTGAATAGATAACAATGAAAGTAAAAAGGATTGGGATCCATGATTCATCTTGTCTATATCCTTGGTTCTAATCTCTCACACATATTACACATCTAGATTGCATTGAAGAATGGTCTAGATGGAAAATTTAATAATAAAAACCAATATAAGCACACATCTAGATTACATTGAAGAATGGTCTGGGCGGAAGATTTATAAGTGAAAATTATTATGTTGCAAGATTATAGGAGATTAATGATAAACACTCTTTGAGGAATTTAAACAAACACGTGGAATACTTTATGTACCAAGCATCACCTGTGCCAAGGAATCCTGTCGTGTCTACAAATAGTTAAAGTTAGCCAATCTTTGTGTATTTGAACATATTTAGAGTTTAGCATCAATATCCAAATATTTCAAGCATTAAATTGTCACGAGAGATTATATACCTTGGATGTGGAACAAGAATCCACCATAAATCCCAACCTAAGAAGATTTAGTTATCCACAAGTGCAGAAATAAGTAAATCTACTTGAAATAAAACTAAATACATTGAAATGAAACTTGAAATCTGAAAATAAACTTGCATAAACTGAATGAAAATCAAATCCGTTACTGTACAAAGGTTGATCAAGTTGAAAAGTACAAGGTATCAAAAATTCAACAAGAAATCCAAGCTAAACTAGCCTAATCTACCCAAGTAGGAGGGAAACTAGAGAACAAGAGAATGAGAGAATGAAAAACTATGTTACAAAATGAACAACCCCCTCAACCCTAGCTGGATATGATGCTTATATAGCCCTAAGAGTGAAAGTACAAGTTTGCCCTTAAAAAATATTCCAAAATATTACAAAATGGCTAGAAGTCGGTTGCCATTACCGATAATGGCACAGTAATGCTCTTGCTGCAGCTTTCTTCAATTGGAAGCAACTCTGTCATTACGGATAATGCTGTTTACCATTATTTGTAATACATATCTTCTGGATCTAGGTTACTAAACAATGACGCTTCATTACCGATAATGAAAGATGGTGTTATCGATAATGACTCTTCTCTGGACTTCAACTTGATAAATTGTCTTCATGCATTACCGATAATGCAGTGGCCATTATCGGTAATGGCTGCTTTCTGTGATTTGCGAGGAACTGCTTTGGCTTCAAACTTCGTGCATTACCAATAATGCTTAGTGCCATTGTCGGTAATGGTATGCTTCTACTCATTTTCTTGGCTTTTCTTCCTCTCCAGCTTGATTCAACTCTTGATTCTTCCATCTTTCTTTCTAAATTTCAGATCGCCAACTTCTTTGAGATATTTAATTGCCTCCACAACCTTTAACATCTCTTGCTTGCATCCTTTTAACAAAGAAATTCTTGCAAGAATTGAAAACATTGAACATAAGATAAATTACATATAAAAACTATTACTAAGCTACTTAAAACATGAAAATGGACTACATAATCAACTTAGGAAGAGCATAATTGCAGAGCAATCATAGGGATCTGCATAAACCCGCACAACCTGTTGGACCCGCCTAACCCCACCTGAATCAACCTACAACCTACGATTATCAATCCCATGGCGGGTGGGGTCGGGTGGATGAGAAACAATATCTATGAGTCGAGTTGGTTGGTAGGTGCCAATTACAATACCCGCTCTCTACCCACCACCTGCCAACATTTATATATAATATATTTAATAACAGTCATGGGATGTGTTGATTTAAGACAATTGTGATTAGAGGAGTTGGATTGCCCCAAACATCATCAAACGGCTTGCAAGTTTTTTTTTTTTGCTTGGTTGCTTGTTTGGTTTTTCTTAAATGAACATGGTTTGAAATTTTAATCTTGTCACATGAAAGAAATGCTTTATCATGTAAGCATGGCATTTTGATTTGGGAAGAATTCTAATAATTTATTTATTTAGAAGGAGTTCTAGCTATTAAAGAATTAAAGAAGATTATTTGAAAATTTTCCACCTGCACAACCCGCTGCACCCATAGGTTGAAACCCGCCAAAAATTCAACCAACCCACCGGTTATTAAGACGTGCGGGTTGGTTGGCGGTTGGGAGAATTAGCCACCAGCCAAGGGTGGGTTGGTTGGTGGTTTTACCCTCCACCCACCCTGATGCAGTGTAATATCGATGACTAGCTCTCCAATAATGAACAACCTTCCAAATCCCTGTTGACGTATCACAAAGACAGTGCCTGGGAAATAGACATCCAGTACTCGATCTTCACAGAAGAGAGAAACTAGGAAAAAGAGCAAAAACTCTCAATAAAATTGTATTAATTCATAAACTCCAAGTCTGCCAAGGCGGCTATAAGCATATATATGTAGTGGAAATAATCCTAGAAACCCTAGCTAGCTAGAAAATGGAAATAAATATTAATTCCCGGTTTCGTGCTTTATGCCATATTTTAGTGCTTCATAAAATCCTAATAACACCTAGAAACTTTCTTAAATTGACACTACCTATTATAGTATCTTATAGGGACCCAAAATTGACTATTTGAAGCTTAAAAATTATTAAAAACACAAAAAAAAAAAAAAAAAAAAAATCCTACAATATTAAAATCCGAAAATTACAAAATAGTAATAAAATCTCCATGCGATCTACATTACACCCCCACCCGACCCACGCACACCCCTACCTAGAAAGGTTCCTGGGTTTGATTTGCAAGTTGGATTTGAAGAAGACTTATGATTGTGTTAGCTTGATTTCTTCTATAAATGTTTAGGATGATGGGTTTTGGCAAGAAATGGAGAAAATGAATTGACTTGTATATCTGTAGTGTTTTTTTTATTTTGTTTTGTTTTTTTTTAATATTTATTTTATTTTAAAATCCACATTGATCAATGGAAGTCTTCATGGTTTTTTTTAGTGTACTAGGGGCCTTAGACAAGGAAATCCCTTTTTGTTTGTTATCATTATGGAGGCATTTACAACGACTTAAAAAGTTTATCAAATTTAATTAGGGATTTGTTATTGAGGGCAGCAAAGGGGAGGATTGGTGTATTTCACATCTACTGAATATTTTCAAATCATTTGACCTTGAGGTTCATTGTCTAAAAGTCTAAGCACATTGTTAGCTCATGTGCTTCAATGTAATAAACATAAAACTAGTTATTTTTGTGGAGTTTGGATATACCTGCCTTTGATATGTATGAGATACTTTTTGCAATGTTTTGATCTGGTGGCAGCATTTTTTTTGTTAAATTGAGAAACCTAGTATGGATACTGGGGTGTTAGAAAACCGAGCATGACAACCAAGCTGAGGTGAACCGAACTGTACCGGTTTTAAGGTTGTGGGGTGTTAGAAAACCTAGTTTGTTTGTTTTTGTTTTTATGTTTTTGTTTTTTTAGAGGTGAACTGTTGGTTCAGTTTTTATTATTACTTCTTTTCCAGTTTTCAATTCGATTTTCAGAATCTGAATATACATAAACGAATTGATCAAACCAAACCAATGTTCAATACTATATTAGATATATATATATATATATATATATATATGGGACAGGTTCCCTTTACCATTATTTCTACCATCCATTTTCAAATCACCAATGTCGGTTGATTATTTTGCGAAATCGATCATTGGATTAGATACTCTTCTTATATAAGTCCTACATGCCAAAAATCACATTGATCCAACGGTCAGATTTTAAATAATCTAACTGGAAAAAACTGCAATATTTCTAATTATAATAATTTCTCACAGTGACATAATTCAGAAACCAACCGTTGGATCACTGTGATTTTTGACATACATAATATACATAAGAAAAATATCTAATCTAACTGTCGGTTTCTCAAAATATTAAACCGACACCGGTGTTTTGAAAATGGATGGTAAGAATAATGGCAAAAAAAATGGTTAGAGGAACGTGATTCTCTCTCTCTCTCTCTCTCTATATATATATATATATATATATATAGAGAGAGAGAGAGAGAGAGAGAGAGAGAGAGAGAGAGAGCTGATCTTATAAGGATGCCGTAATATTTCGAAATGTAAGTCCACTTTCATTGGGTTTGGCATTTTGAAAAACCGACCACTCGATTAGATACTCTTCTTATGCATGTCATGCATGCTAAATGTTTACAAAGAAAACTGAGGAGGTCCTTACAATCGCGAGGATTGCCGTGGAATGGCGGTCTTAAGTACTTGTAGTTCTATATTATCGATAATAGGGGTGGATATGAAGGGGAACAGAGTAAGTCACGCTGGCCAACCTCTGGACACGATCTGGGAGTTATTCTTCGCGATCTTGTCCTTAAGATCGTGAGGAATAACCCTTGCAATAAATTCTCTTCCTCCCCTCTTATCCTTGGTTGTTCCTTGCCTTCAATGAGATTAATACCCTCTCTTTTATAGGAGAAGGAAGGCGAGTACAAAAGGGGTCAAATCACTGACAGGGAGGCCGGGGCGCAGCCAAGCCGGCACCCTGGCTCCCTGCCATTTTCAATCATGAGAATGGGCGGATGATTTGACTGATTTTGTACAGTTGACACCGCCGCCCTAGGTCTCAGCACAGCAGTACTCGACCTAGGCCCTGCAACGGCGGCCATAGCCCGCACTGCATGGACGCACACTGCCCGAGGCGGGAAGTCAATAAATGCAGAGAGAGAATATATTGCATTGCCCACGTGTCATTTCTTGGGGTTGCCAGATCGACCTGGCCAAGACGAAGGGGCGACCCTGCCTCCTCGCGAGGGCGTCCCTTCGCGTTGACACTCTTCTGTCCCAGCCACCAGTCCTATTCCCCATACTTCGACCTTGTAGCAATAATAGACCATGGTTTCTCATGGCTTGTTCATATAAACATGCAAGTGGGGAGGGCGAATGCCTTCGGCACTCCGTCGCCTCTGCCTTGAGTACAGGGGTCGGCGGAGGTTCCCACCTTACCTCATCTGTTGTGATGCTCTACTTGGTGTCTTCCCCGACCTCATTCGTGAAAGTGGGGCGGCACGGGTGCAATCATTTTGGAGAGGGGTCCTAGAACCGCGACCTTCTGGGACAAGGTCGCGATCGAAGGGATGTGTCCCTCCATCCCAATAGGATAGACGACCGAGGTCGTCCTGTTCAATTTCTAGTATAAACACTAAACAACGATACTCTTCTTTGGACTTAGGTAGAAGTGTTGGGTGTGTGTACTTGTCCAAGTGTCAGATTCGTCAATTTTTCAAAGATTTTCCACTATTTTGAAGTATCTGGCAGGACTACCCTTATCCTTGTCCAAGTATCGGGTGCGGGTACTTTTGGGTGAAGTGAGAAGTCCGTGTAACATAGCAAAATCCTAGTTAGGCTCTTTGAGACTTGAAGATTATACCTTGTGCTCAACTTCACAGCACTTGAAGCAATTGAGCAAGAACTCATTGGTTCTTTTACATCAAAATTTGAATTCCACTATTTTTCAAATCCAGTTACAACCACCGCACCCACTTGTTTTACTTACTTCTAGTCTTAAATGTATAATTGAGAAGAAAACTTAGAAGAAAAGTACACAGCACTAAAAAATGTAGTTTATGTAATAGAGTGCAATGAAATCGTAAGTCTTGGCAAAAGCTAAATCAAATAATGAAAATTTAAATCCCTGCTACATGAACCCAATTATAAATTCATAGTGTACTAATGTTCAGTCTTTGCATACAAACAATAAAGATTAAATTGAATCAACAAAAAGAATAATAAACAGTAACCATATGAGAAAAACCTAAAAGAAATCTGTTGAATTTAAAGATTTTCAGACCTCAATTTAAATTGTAGGGTAACAGAAAATGGAGGAGAGTGAGAGGAGGCTGCCATTAAGATGGATAATTCATATCTTGAATCATGTTATGTGCTATATTGCTATTGCGTTTCCAAAATGCTCTTACATATTGGTTTACTGAATTGCTTGATTTGCTAAGATGAATTACTTGATTGGTGCACCATTGGGGGTGGGCAAGGGGTTAACTGTGTTGACACTTGACAATATCTAATGTCTCAATGAAAAAGATGTGGTTGGGGATGATTTTTATATGTTGCGGCGGTGCTGGTAGTTGACCTTGTTCTAGTGTTTCAAAAGGACTCCCTGTTTTTACCAATTCACAATGGTTTTTGGAGCAAACCAAGTCAGCACGTGAACTGAGCTGACTATCAGCTCTAGTCCAGTTTGAAAATTATAATTTTTTAACTAGTTATTTGCGTATATGGTCACCCAATGTTGAAGCAACATATGGACAAATTGTGGTGTCTAAATTTTTAGATCTGAATATGTTGAAATGCTAGATTCTCACAACTGGTACTGTAGGAATTTCTTCAATGGAAAGCAGTGATGGCATACAAATGGAGTACATTGCTGTTTTTATTGCAGTTCTATTTCCTGGGGCTCTTGTTGCTTTCAATTTTGAGTTGCTGCAAGCATTACCACGGTTAACAGCTCTTCGTGTATACTGTGCTGGCATTTGGCATAATGCTGTGGTGAGTTGCCACAATGCTCCATATTTTAGTGAATATTTTTTGAACAAAATCATAGGCAACAAAGAATTCCTTTCCATGCTCATGCGTTTTATTGGTACTTTATATTTCCCATATTCAGTTTTTGTAATGTAGAAATTTTATATTTGTGCTATATCAGATGCAGATCAATCTAATAATGATTACCTGCAACTTCCTTTCTAGTGTTGTGCAGTTTGTGGGATGGCATTGCTCTTCCTGCCCTTGTTCTTGTTTCCCCTTTACATCCATGGTGAAAGCCCCATGGTACTTGACCCATGAACATTTTACTTGTTTTGCAAAGTTATTTGATATTTCTCTATTGGCTGATTTGACACATCTATTCCACTGCTTATTGCATATATATATATATATATATATATATATATATATATATATATATATATATATATATAT
>JAESVK010000689.1:170799-191216 GCA_017140935.1 Hamamelis virginiana | reverse complement strand
TATATATATATATATATATATATATATATATATATATATATATATATTGATTATCTGTAATAGGTATTGGATGTATCTTCTATGTCGCCTTTGTCTGGTTATTTGTCTCCTGGTGATTTAATTGTGTCATTGGATGGCATACGCATTCATAATTTACGAGAGTGGGTGGAGATGAATGCACTTATAGTTGAGCAGACATTTCAAGACTCAAATGGTTCTGAAGATCGTCAACGCTTCAGGGCACTCAATGGCAGGAAAGGGTACTGTGTCCCTAGTTCTTTGATGGAAGAAAGCAGGAAGATTCAATTGGTTGACAACCAATCTGCTTGTCCTAATGAGCTTACTGCATTCATGAATGTTTCCTGCTTTGTTTCAAGTATGTTAGATGATGGTAGCAGTGTAGATGGTCATCAGAAGAGAAGGGAAAGCAGGCACTGCTTGAAAGCTAAGGATATTGTCAAGCTTAAAAAGTGCGGTGATGGTTGGGTGACAACTGTGACCAATAGAAGCAGCTGCATATGTTCACAGGTAGACATTTGAATGTTTGTAAGCATTGGAATTTTTAGTAGTTTCTCTAATATTTGTCTTATTTACTTAGAATATTATGGAATTAATGTATACACTCTTCATTGCAACTGAAGACACTCCTGACAATATATACAGGATGAGTCTTGTTTGACTCCGGTTCCGATGCTTGGTCTGACATGGGTTGAAATCACATATTCAAGTCCTTATTTACGGGAATGTTCACAACTGCGAAGAAATCCATCTCTAGGATCAGAGACTCGTGATTTTGGAGAAATTAACTGTGGAGGAACTTTTGTTTTTGTGGGTGATGTGATCTCCCTGGCACATTCAGTTCAGTTAACTGAATATCAACCTCGTTGGGCATTTTCTTTTGGTGGACATCTTCCAAATGTACTGGAAAGGATTTTGATATGCACATTCCACATCTCTCTAACACTAGCTCTTCTTAATAGCCTGCCGGTACGTTTTTTATACCATTTTATACTTTTATAAAATTTAGGACATTAATTAATATCAGACATGTATCCACCAATCTCCATGTTGGTGCATGCTTGTAAAATGTAAACAGGACATCTTTTATCACTCTAGATCCCATCTATGGACCCTTACAACTAATTTAGATGCTAAATAGTGACCTAAGTACCATGGTCCATCAGCTCACTGGTTTCGATTTTTGATTTTTGATTTTTGATTTTTTTTGTTAGGTTACTTCTCTAAAGAGATGAACACCCATTGATGAAATTAAATGAATGATCTATCATCTATGATTTGAGAAAATTATCACAGTGGGAAGGAGATGTATTATGATTAATTATTTGAAGAGATGAACACCCATTGATGAAATTAAATGTATGATCTATCATCAATGATTTGAGAAAATTATCAGAGTGGGAAGGAGGTGTATTATGATTAATTATTTGATCTCTCTTCATTCAGAGGTTCAATTTATTTACTCTTTATAAGGTAAATATGTAACAATTATGTGCATACTTCTTATCATGTGGGAGCTTGGAGGAGCTTGGAGGGGTATTACTAGTTCTTTTGGAGACTTTAGTTAAAACATTCAATTGTTGAAGTTTACTTCTTTTAGAATGGAGAGATGGGGAAACTCATGTAGGGTGAATTTTGCTCTCTTTGGAGGCTTAGTGGAACTAAAGGCTAGGCTAGTGTTCTCTAAGTGATTGCCATAGAGGGTGATTTAATAAAAAATTATTCAATGGAATAGATAATTGGTCAACTCTTTTGGTCTTTGGGGATGCTTCTACGCATCCAAGGAGAATAATCTTCTGGTAAGGCTTTAGACTTCTCTTTTTCTTGGATTCTAGTATTGGTGAATGTACATCCATGTTAAGAGGATTGACTTATTTGGAGGTCTTTTGTGGTTAGATTACCATCATAAGTCTTCTTTGGGTTGATAATTTGGTTTAGTATTCTTGTTATATTTTGGTTCTTCAAGATCAATCATACTTGTGTTGTGTTTTCCTTTGGACGGGGAGAATTTCTCCTCTTATACTTTCTCTCTCTCTTTCAAATAAATTTTATTTCTTATTAAAAATATAGCAAGGTGAAATATTGGAAAATGTTTGTACTGAATGGTTTTGTATAGTGTTATAAGGACATTTATGTAATTTCATGTTTGGTATAAATAATAGTTGCCAGGGAGAATCTACCCTCTCCTTTTCTGTTAATCTCTATTCTGAAAACAGTTTGGTGTCAGATCAAGTGACCATGGGCTTCATTATGAGATGACAACACAGGTCTGTTGACACCCGTTGGCATTAGTAGCTGACATCACTATAGTCTGACACCACTGCTTGGTGCGCCGCTCTCTGCTTTACCTGTGACTTTTTGTTTTAATTGGAAATCATTTTCTAGGATTAAAGTCATCTAATGGTAGTGCTACTGCTAGATGACTTTAGCGGTAGTGGAAAAATGGGTATTTTTTAGTTGTTTTCATGCATCTTAGCAATATAAAGGATTTTTGGCCCCATAATTTGGTACAGATTGGCTTAGAAAGGGATGGTCAATTCACCTATAGTGCCTTTTGGATTGAAAACATGATTTAGAGCAGCAGCTAGTTTGAGTTTTTGTTTTTGTTTTTTGGCCAATGAGGGTGGAAGCCCATTAGTATGTGATGCAAATACCTAATGTGGAACTTTATGGGCTTGTTGTGTTGGGTTATAGCTAGCCCAAGAAGGTATCGGGACTAGAGCAGTTGGCTTAGGTGTGGCTAGCATTATGTGGACTCAGCATTACAACTAGTTTTAACTGCTATTTTAATTGGTTACTGTTTTTGAGGGGTTCTTTGAGAGCAGGGAGGTTGGCCACACAATAGGTCTGAGAGAGTGCAAGTGAAATAACCCTAGTGGGGAAGAGATGAAAGGTGATCTGGAGTGAGTAGGCAGTCTAAGATGACGCTCCGTCTGAAATAACACTTTCTCTGAGATGATGCTCGGCCTAAGGGGATGCTTGGCTTGAGGCAACGCTTGGCCTGAAGGGCGCATTTGAATAGGCTTTCGAGGATGGAACTTTGTGAGAGTGGGACTTGGAGATACAATTGATTGATCTTGAGAAACACAATATAGCTATGTGAGAATAAACTTGAGGGAGAGAAGCTTACTAGAGGAGCATAAGATTGCTCAATAGGGAATGGACTTGAGGAATGCTTCAGTGAGCCGCTCGAGGGGAGGAATGAAGCAGCCTCAGAGTGGAGTGAGGTAAACCATGGCAGTAGTATTACCAATCCTTTCCCAAGGATTCAACCTCCACCTCACACTCTAGGGGAATGAATTGATGAGGAATCAGAGTATAAGAACCTCCACCTCATACTTAAAGAGTAATGAGGAATCAAATGAGTAAAACTTGGCCCTGTCAGTGGCTATCTTAATGTTAGAGTTTTGCTTTATACTCTAAATAAATATATAGTTGGATTGTAGGGTTTGAGACCGGAAAACCTCTTTCCGCTTCGGTGGAGTAGAGAGACTAGAAAAATAAGAGAGCAGTAAGAGAGAAACTTGAGCTATGGTAGGTGAAGAGAGTAATGGCTCATTAATGACTTTTCTTATTGGTTCCTTACTGTTATTGAACAAGCTTACCTTTTATAAAGGACTATGGGTGGGGAGTGAGTGGATAGGGACCTTAGGAAGATGACTATGTACTGTTGGTACAAACTATGCTCTCCCAGACATCCCATCCTCACTCTTCCCTAAGTTCTCAAATTAGTTACCTCCCCTACTCTCTAGGAAGGAGAGGTGCAAGCAATAGGTCATCATGATGTCTCTAAAGCCTAGGAGGTCTAAGAATTACAATAAGGTCAATCTTTTCAATTTCCAGGGCCGTCAATCAATGGTGCATTAAATGCACTATCTATCCCACATGTCAATTGACATGTCATCCTCACTCACTCCGAGGGAGGTTAAGACGGAGGCTACCGATCTCCTCGAGTGGAGAAAGTATCCTAGCCTTGGTTGGACTTCACTCCTTTTCCTCCAAGCCACGTTCCTCGAGTCTTCCTGAGTGGACGAGATCGCTGATCGCCAATCCCTCCTTGAGAGATGGAATCACAACCTGGTTGCTACCGGCACCAAGCTCGAATGGAGCTTCCCTAGTTCTGCCAATGACCTGGGTAGGCATATAGTATCAGGGCGCAAGGTTTGGGGGAAGGTAGGCACCCTTGTTTGGCCAACCTAGCTTTCATCACTTTGATCCACATCCTTAAAGGGAACATTGTTCCACTTCGCTTGAGGGCATCTATCCTGAGATAGATTTTCCCTCCAAGTGAGTGGCCAATTTTTTAAATAAGTGGGGATTTCACCTTTCCACTTGCTCCAATCCACACATGGAAACCCACTTCTCAAGTGTACTTAGCTCAAGGAGTATATTATCTCCATCTTTATCTCTTGAGGCTAATTGGCATCAGCGATGTGGCAACCTACCAGGATTATATGTGTCATGGATCCATCGGTCCATGTGGTCCTTTGACATGGTCAAATGATAAGAACTTAAAAGCATAGATAGTTACTATTTTCTTTTTAGTGTTATTGTTAGCCAACCTTAGTTGCTGTTTTCTTATTAGTGTTATTGTATGTAATTAGTTGCTATTTTCTTGGTAGCTGCTATTTTCTTGTTCTACTAGGACTAGGTCTTATTAGAGCTGTATAAATAGGCTTGTTAGTCTCCCTAGTCTTTTTTAATTCAATGAATATTGAGTGAATAAAGATTATAGGATTTCTCGTAGTTATTGAAGCTCTTTAGGATTTTGTGATGCCTACGGGACCTTAGATGTGATGCCTAAGGGATTCTAGGAGTGATTGATAAATTACCCGGCAATAGTGACCAACCAAGGAGAGAACAATTAATGCACAATTACTCTCTTCACCTACCTTAGCCTAAGTCCTCCAGATTTCTTATTTTTAACCCCTTTCTTTCACTCTGCTCAAGTGTAAGACTCATAAAAGTTCATAGCTATACACACCCTACACCTCTAAATACCATATTCTTGTATAAGGGTAATTCTTGCCAGGAACTAGGTCACTTGTTCTTGATTCCTCATCATTCCAATCGTTTAGAGTATGGGGTGGAGGTCCAATCCTTGGGGGAGGATTGAACATTCTATTGCCTAGGCCTACATCACTTGATTTTCAGGTTGCTTCATTCCTCCCCTCAAGCTACTTCCTCAAGTATCTCATATGCACAGTGCATTCTATCGGAACTCAGGTGACTTCTCCTCCATCTCATGAGTATTATTTTCCTTACATTCTCGGTTCTATTGTGTGGCCATCCTCCCTGCTCTAAAAGAACCTCAACAGTTTTCTTTTATTATGTTTAGCAATTTTGGGTCATTTGATGATATGTAGTCATGCGGCATTCCCTTGCCAGCTTTAAGTTGTCATTGTTAGTGATTAGGTTAAGACTTTCGGATTGATATAGAAGATATGATTAAAATATGACAGTAAAGGGGCCATTGTTTTAGTGCAATGATAAAACTCTTGGGGAAATTGTATAGGTTTTAGTCTTGAGAGTGGTCACTTCGTGCAATTTCAAAGGTTAGGACGTTATCCTGCTCATCCCTACCAGGATCCTACTTTGGTGGGACCAACACTGAGTAATGGCATTTAAATCGCCCCTTTTTTGTTGAAATTTGATGGTGAGAATGTTTCTACCAGCGTAATTCCATATTGTAAAATCCCCGTATACTATAAAAGGTAAGGTCTAAATGTACCAATTTGTTGAGATATGTATTTGTGAGTGTGTCTTTGAAATATTTGTATATCAATTGAATCTTTGTACTAAACATCTACACCACTTGAATCCTTTTTTGTTTTTTTGTTTGTTTTAATTCCTTGGGCTTCCATTTAACCTAATGCATTTTGTGGCTAAGTACTTGTTTTGGCCTATATTAGTTGTAGATCTTATTTGGTAAAATGCTTGGGTATATTTTTGGGCTTATGAGCATATGGTGTTATCATATTCATCCTTAGAAATTGTAAAGGTGGGAAGATTTTCAATGCTAGTTGGTTTTAACACTAAAAGGTTCCTACAATTTAATTAAATGGTTAGGAATGTCATAGAAGTCATGTGACCATTAACACAAATTATGTAATTTTCTCTAATTGTGGATATATATATATGTATATATTTATCAGGTATACTTTCTGGATGGTGAATCCATTTTGGAGGTGACTTTATGCTATTTCACTTTGCTGTGCCCGCGGAAGAGGGGAAAAGTTCTTCAAGTATGTCTTTTGGGAGGGACCATCATTTCCATACTTGCCTTTTTGAGGATCTTCCTCTTTAATGTTTCATAAGACAGGAGGTTATGACCCTATTTCGAGCTTCATATGCTATAAATGATTTTACAATCTTTTAAAAATATATTTCATCTTTTTGTCTTTACCATTGATTTTTCATTAGCATTTTTGTTAAATTAGTAATATACAATTTGTATGGTTTATTTTCCCTACTTATAGAGAATGGGCACTTCTAGGGAGATGCATTTAAATAGGATACAATCCTTTTGCTTAAACACACATTCCTTTCCCGACAAAAGAATCCATGCTTATTTTTCTGGATTCTAGACCATTCATAGCCCAAAGAAAAATATTTAACTTTTACATAGTAACATAGATTCCCTGGTGTCAAATACACATTTTCAACGATCAACACACATTCTCTATGGACTATCCTTCTTAGGTGTCATTAAGACACCATGCTAGATGGATTAATTAGCTTGTTTGTTAAGGTGGATTAGCTTCAGCAGCAAACCATCATGGTCCTATCTATCCCCTTATAGGCAACAGTCTTTCAGCTGTCATTAGGTATTGCTTATTTGAATTCCTCGAGGCTTGTGAATCCATAGGAGCATTGTACAGTCATTGTTTCCTTCCTTAACCATAAGAACACATACCAACCCCCTTCTACTAGCCTCCTCCTGAATTTGTTGGATGGTCAAGTAGTTCTGTCTCTCATTGTTGTTCCCTATCTCTCATGGAAGCAAGGACAACTTTCACACCATCTGTATGGGAAGCACAAGTGTTTTTGCTGCTCCTATGGAGATCATATTAAATTTGGATGGCTGTAGGAGAGGCATATGAAATGCTATATATTTTTACAGAACAATCCTTGCCAATTTAAATGCAATAAGGCAGTTGCCTAAGTAATAAATGTCTTTGTAACAGTTTAGTTCTCATTTTGTTTTCTTTTTCTTTTTTCTTTTTTGGGTACATGTCACAGGTACAGGGGGTCCTTGACCTTTCTTACTTTTTACATATATTAAGTTATTACTTGATAAAAAAACAGTAATAAATATTATCACTAGGCCGATTCTAGTCTTTTCACTAAAATCTTGTATGTAAGTCTTCATTGCTATGGTCCAATTGATGCTGAAGAGTTTTTTTATTTGTTTATCCTACTATGAGTCTATGACATGGTGGCACAGTAAATCTGGTCTTGTCTGAGGTTTAACTTATTTCTTCTTTTCTTATTTCCTATGTTTCCAATATATCAGTTTTCCTGATTTTTTAAAGCAGTTTATGCATTCAGAAAATCTTAATCTGATTCTGTAGTTCCCCAATCAGAGTTTCTCAGTCCATATAAGCAAAAAGAAATGTACCCTAAGATCTAGTTGGCTTCTGCTGAAATCAGTACCACATGGGCTGACTTCAGAATTGCATGGACAAGCCTAGTGACCTATGTATGCAATGTACTCTCTGATGCTAATTCTTTTGTTGGTTCAACTTCTATAGTTTGTTGTTATTTGGTGATTATGTCAACATGTTTTGTAAAGTTCTAGATGTCGCTGAAGTTGTTTGATTGTATTTATTGACTTTCGTGTTGTGTATTTTTCCATGTGCATGTGTAGTGGCAATGATAAATACTGTTAGCTGGACTTTATTTGTTAATTTTTGGGGTGTTGATCCATTGTTTCTCAATCATCTGCTTCAAAACCTATGTTTGGTGTTTGTACCTTACGTTTGATTCTTTTCTGAATGTATTTGGGGAAGACAAGTGGAATTAGTAATTTAGTATTCATTTCATGCAATCGATGGTTCATTGGTGGTGTTAGCTTAAGTTGAACATTTTTTCCCAAGAGGTGACCTCCATTTGGGTTTGGTGAATTTCTTTAGTTTGGGATAGCTTTTAACTTTAAAAAGTCCTTTGCAGGGAAGTGATTTCTAAGTTAAAAGGGCATTTAGCCAACAAATAGTGCTTGGTGAATACTAATAGCCAACAAATTTTGATGTACACGTGTCATCAAATTTAGAAAGCATAATTCACAATATTGTCGTTTTATAAGATAGGTATAAAATATTACTTTGTGAGGATAAAATTAGGTTTTACCTTTTTTAACTTTAGTGGGAGCCTAGTTTTCCTGGAATGTGGTTTTCAAAAGCTACCCTACATAACTTTGATCAAATGGACATTTAAGAAGTGTTCTTTTTGCCTTTATCCCAAAGGCATTTTCATAAACCCAATAAACACAAATTATTTATTCATTTATTTTCTCTAGAGTCACTTTTAGGCCTAGAAAGCCCTTTTGGACTTTCTGAAAAGCTGTGCCACATGCCGCCATAATTGTCTATTTTTTTGCGAGGAGTACAATTGGATAAATCTCAGTCATCCTTAGCTGGCCTAGCTTTCTTTGCTCCCTTAGATACTATAGCATATCTGTCATCATCATCATCACCTCTTTGATATGGGGACAGCTTGGCATATCATGGGTAGGTCTTCTGTGTTCTCTGCTGTGGATAATTTTTCCTTTCCATCAGGTGCCATTTTGTTCAATCATACACCATGTATGGTGATTCAGATGTTATTGCTGGACAGGATACTGTATATCCTGCCTTGTCTTTTTCTTTTTCGTTTGTCTGTTGTGTTCCAGAGTTATCGTAAAGCCTTTCTGCAATCAACAAGTCAACGAACTTCCTTGGGTGTCTAGTAACCTTTTATTCCTCATCATGGGTATTTCAGAATTTTAGGACAGAGAAGATTATTGGAACAAGGCATGAGAGGAATGGTCTCTAATATCTTGAATTTGCTCCAAAAGTTTTTCCTACGGTCTTCCAGTCAAGTGTTACTTTGCAACTATGACATTCTCATCTTGGTCACCCATCTCTTCCTTTTTTAAAGGTAGTCACATATTTGAACTCAGTACCTAAATTAGAATCTGGGGGTTCTCAACTAGGCAAAATCATAGTCACTTTTTCATCATGGATTCATAATCGTTGTTCAATCATGTTTGAGGTTGTTCATACTGCTATCCGAGGTCTTGCAATTTGCAAAGCATAAAACTATGATTGGTATTTCGTACTGTCGCTTTTGTATATGATCATCCCAGAAAGACATGGTTCTTTTTTATGAAAGCTTGTTTGGAACTTTTGTGATCTTTCAAATTATTTTTAAAGGAAGCTGAGTATAGTTTGGAACCCCTATTCATATCTTACTATTTGATAGTGCAGTTGAGTATGTTAAAAATGAATTCCCAAGTATTTTGTAATGAGTGGGATGATTCATGAAACTTCTTATGCTTGCACGCCGCAACAAAATGGTGTTACTAAGCAAAAGGATAAACTTTTGGTGAATGTCACTCGCACTTTAATGATTACATGTTTTTGCCAAGAGTTTTGGGGAGATGCTATTTCTACTGCTCATAATCTCATCAATCGTACACCTTCATCTGTTCTTCATGGTCAAACCTTTTATTTTGATCTCTTCCTATCCGTCATTGGTTTGATGTTGCACCTTAGTCTTTAGGTTGGTTTGATTTGTGCAGATTTTCAGTCCTAATATAGATAAACTATATTGTTGAGCTACAAAGTGCATTTTCTTGAGTTATTCCCGGAGATAAAGGCTATTGATGTTGGAATCCAAGAGCTCGTCCTTATATTGTCAGTGCAAAAGTTACCTTCTTTGAGGGTACCTTGTTTTTCTTCTCTAGCGGTTGTTCTCTTGAAGCTTATCCCCTGGCTTCTAGTAATGGGGGAGTGTTTTCCTTCTCAAGTGTCTCTTGTTCCTCATCCTGTTGTCTCTAGTTCTCCTGTGCCTGTCTCTGGTGGTGTTATTCATCCTTTGAAGCCTCTTCAAGTTTATCACAGGCGACAAAGAGAAATTCCATAGTGTCATTCACAGAGGCTTACCAGTTTTCCGTCTCTGGACTTTCAAAGTGCATTAAGGAAAGGAACTTGTACTTGCGCTGAGCACCCCCTTGCTCATTCTGTGTAATTCTCAAAGTAATATCCTTCCTTCCGATCTTTTGCTCCATCCTGGTCTATAATTTCATTCCTTGGTCTTAGTAAGCCTCCTCAGGATGGGAGCATGCTACGGACGAATTGATGTGAATTATAACACATAGGAGTTTACTGCCTAGCGTCCTGGCAAGAGGATAGTTTGGTGGTGTTGGGTTTATGCAGTAAATTTCTACCTGATGGGAGTGTTGAAAGTGGAACCTAAGGGGTCAACCCCATGCCACATGGACGCCACGGATGCTTGCTGCGATCTCACCATGACCCCAAGGTCGACCTCGCTATGACCCAAGGTCCACCCCTTCATCCGCAACCTTGCCATGACCACCCAAGGTCCACCCCCTCATCTGTGACCTTGCCATGACCACCCAAGGTCAACTTCGCCGTGACCCAAGGTAGACCCCCTCATCCGCGACCTTGCCATGACCACCCAAGGTCGACCTTGCCATGACCCAAAGTCGACCCCCTCATCCGCAACCTTGCCATGACCTCAAGGTCAACCTTGCCATGACCCAAGGTCAACCCCCCCATCGGCGACCTCGCCATGACCTCAAGGTCGACCTCGCCATGACCTCAAAGGTCGACCTCGCCATGACCCAAGGTCGACCCCCCTCATTTGTGTCCTTGCTACCACCCAAGGTCGTCCTCGCCACAACCCAAGGTTGACCCCCCTCATCCGTGACCTTGTCACCTGAGATCAACACTTCACCACAATTTCATAGGGTCACCCTCATGCTCGACCTTATCACATGGGGTCACCCTCACCCTCGACCTTGTCCACCATCACATGCATCATGGTCGAACTTGATCACTTTCCTTTGTTGAGATCTCCCACCTCAACAAGGATGCCTACCTTTAGGTAGATGCCCCAATAGCTGGGATGCCCATGTTCATGGATGCCTACTCTTCGGGGTAGAAGTTAGAGGCGTGCACGCCATCCTTGGCCCCTCTAAAGGACAAACCCAAACGATCAAGCTTGCTGGGACCGATGGCAAGATCCCCGGGGGCTCAACATTGGGCTTGGTATTCGGAAAGCAAAGGGACTAGGTCGACCCATAGCTGAGGTCAATCTACTTCACTTCACGAGGTTAAGAGGGAGAATGAGGATTAGAGGGCAGGACAAGAGGCTAGCCAAGGCGGAGAGTCATCCCTCTCGGGGTCGAGGACCAAAGGAAGGTCGACCTCTGTCTTGGCCTTCTCAAGGAATGGGCGAGGATGACGTTGTCCCCTGACATGTGGTGAATGCAGCACAATCCCCGAATAGCAGCCATTGACCTGTTGCATTGGTAAATGTGCCCATGCATGCACCTGACACTATCATACTTGCACCATATAGGACTCTGGTCCTACCTGATTGGTCCTACTTGATTTAGGTCCTGGACCTTTTACCTCGAACAGCTCACCTTCTGATGAGATAGCTCAAATTCAGGTCCTAAACCTTTGACCTCGAGCAGCTCACCTTCTAATGGGACAGCTCAAGGGGGACAGGGGTGACATGCATGCATGCATGCAAGCAGCACCAGGGTGTAGAGCTTTCCTATTGGCTCAACCCTGACCCCCCAGCTGTACACCACCTTTTACTCCACTATATAAGAATGACTCCAAGAGGAAAACAACAAGCATTCACTTTCTTCACCTGCCCTAACCTAAAAGACTGCTGCTGCATTCACTCAAGCTATCTCTCTCTCCAAAGGTAGCAACATCCCCCTTGGGAAAGAGGCAAGGTCAACCCAGGTCACCTTCATCATTTGCCTTGGTCCCTCCGAAGTTCTTGGGAAGCTCTTGTCCCACCTCTCTCCTGGTTCTCTCTCTTCCCACATCATCACCTCAAGTGGCCAACTTCCAGGTAAGCAACCCTCCTCAGTTTAAACTATCAACACAAGGTAAAAAGCTTGATTAGTTGCTGAAGGCTACTCACAAACATTTTGTGTTGATTATTTTCGGAGTTTATTTCTTGTTGAAGGGATTGTAGGGGTGCTTAAGAAAAATGTCCACAAGATCAGTAATTTAATTCTTCTTAAATTAAATTGGCTAAAACTCTTAAGAATTTTGGTTGATTGATGTGACCTAATGAATCGACGCAGTGCAATTTAAGAAACTGTATGAGGCTCATGGATAGAATTTTGTAGACTTAATCATCTAGATTTGAGAAGATTTCCAAATAAGATGATTGTTAAGATTGGTAGGATTAAGACTTGGGTGATGTTTTTCTTTCAACAACTTGACTCAATAGGTTTTTGTGCTAAACTGGTAAAATAATGAGACCAAGATGAATACTTAACCCAAATCACAGGGTTCATTGCCAGAGTACAAGATCATTTGTAAATACCAGTCAAGAATGTAGTATGTCAATGTAGTGGCACAAAGTATTGATGTTAATTTGTAAGTAACATAGGAGAGTTGTGAACGGTACCCTAAGACAACTCGGGAGTATGTCTTGGTAATGCGGAGCATATTCACAAGAAAGTCGTCAATTGGGTTCATTTGGGATTTTCCTTGTATTATAATTGTTATAATCCAAATTTGGTTATACTTTATGTAATTTAATTAGTATTTGTTAGCTTGGTATTCATTGTCAGTAATTATTTAGCAAGTAAATTAGGTTTTATGAAGAAGTTACTGTAGTATTACAGATAGGTTTTATGAAGAAGTTACTGTAGTATTACAGTTTAAGCTCTCCTGTTCATGCATCACTGTAGCATACTGTTCACACTACTATAGCAATTAAAAAATTGGGGTATTTATGTGTGTGTGTGTGTGTGTGTTTTTTTTTTTTTTCCACCTTTCAGTTAGACTATGATGAATGGTTTTGATTTAATTTATTCAAGGCTTAGGATTTATTGTTTTTAGGGTTTTTAGTCTATTCCGAAAACTCTTCTTAACCAAACCCTAATCACCCTTAGTCCTGTCCCCATAAGACACTAACTGTAAATCCTTCTTTTTGTGCTGAACTCCAAGTGATCTTACATCATATTTGGTATTATAGCCAAAATCAGTATTATGGCAATAAGAAGTGATCAGATTTTTGAAGGAAAATTGACGGTCAACAATGGGCTATATGATTATGGAGTGTTGATGCTTTAAAGAAAGTTCATGAGATGCAAGCCATTACTCTTTAATCCAACAACAGTTCAACAAGTAATACTATCATCGGGGTTCTTGGATGTGCTTGATGATGTATATTAGCAGCTACCTACAATGATGATATGGACTGCTAGTACTTAGGTATACTTGTTAGGAGGTGGTATGTTGCAATGGTAGCATCACTGCCTTTCTGAAATAATAACCTTAATGAAATCAAATGCTAGTAACGTCACCTTTAGCAATGTTATATATATATATACAAGGGCGAACCTAGGAATTGTGTTCAGGAGGGGCGAATTTTAATTGATTGTTACTACTTTATTCTAATCCAAAAAATACAAAATGATTTTGTACAAATTTTTTTTATTGTGTTAGATTGATGTAGAAAAAATTGTAAAAATTTATGATTCATTGATATTTGTTAAAGTGCGCGCGCACTTGATGCAAAGTTGCGTCGGTGACCTTTGTTGGGGCAGTTGCAGAGCAAATTTTGAAAAACAGACTGTAAGATTAGATTCCCTTCTTATGAATGTCATGTCTGCAAAAAATCACGGTGATCCTACGGTTGGTTATTGAAAAATGTTGTAATGAAAAACTGTGACTTTTCTGTTATTCAAAATGTCACCATTTTTTCATAGTTGATTTTTTTTTAGCCCAATCATTAGATCATCGTGATTTTTTGTAGACATGACATTTATAAATGGGTAATCTAATCTAACAGCTGGTTTTTCAAAATATGGTCCCCAATTGTCCCACCTGATACAATTGTCCATCTGTTGCACGTTATATTTGCATCTCCGTTGTTAAACCACATTTCAGTTCAATATATTGATAATTGTCCTCGATGGAGCCTCTCTTTTGAAAGCATTGTATGATGGCTTCATCATTAACGCTAGCAAATGCTCATTTCTTAATAAACACAACTAAGTCATCATTCATGATCAATTGGTCTCCTATTTTTTTAGGTAATCAATTCTTTACAATCTTTATAGCATAAAATGCTCCCTCCATAATAGTAGTCGCAACTGGTACAACGAGGAAAAATAAAAAGAAAAACTATCCAATAGGTCTTGAGTTTAGAGCTTTCTAATTTTATAGCATGAGGTGCTCGATATTTTGAAATTTCTTTGTCGATCTATTTGTTATGTTAAAAAGAGTCTTGTACCTAGTAGAATAAAAAGCTTATGTAAGGGGTTTATGAATATATAATCCAAATGAAAATAAATAAGAAAAAAAAAAGGATAGAAAAATAAAATGAAGGGGTAAAACAATAATAGAGGGAAGTCATATATATAAAAAAATTTAAATTTCTATGAGTATAAAATTTTTTCAAAAAATTTCAGGGGTGGCATCTGCCCCCCCTAAGCCCTATGTAGCTTCGCCAGTGTGTGTGTGTGTGTATATATATATATATATATATATATATATATATACACATTTACATATTTTTTTTAAAGGACTTAGCATTTGCAAAGTAGGATAACGAGAGTGAATCTACCTGAAGGTTTGAGTGTGGTAATTGCAGGAAAACATTTATATGGGAGGTAGTACTAAACACTTAAGTGCTCACCATTTTTCAGGCCTCTAACTTGGAAGATTGTGGACCAATATTACAAATCTGAACCTTAGAATAGTATGAATATATCATGTCCCCTAGTAATATGATACTTTAGAATGGGCTGGTATTTGTACGGATACAATGATTTTAGAATAGTGGATTGCACTAATTGCTGGATAATTTTTTTTTTTTTTTTTGAAATGTCCTAAACTTATGGTAAGTGAGGGTATTTATAGCATAAAAATAGTTGAGGGATTTAATATGGTATAATATGGTAATGGCATGTGTCATACATGTGTATTTTTTTGAAATGTCCTAAACTTATCGTAAATGAGGGTATTTATAGCATAAAAATAGTTGAGGGATTTAATATGATATAATATGGTAATGGCATGTGTCATACATGTGTCTTGATTTTACTAGACTAAAATATGGACATATGCATGTAAGATAGGTGGTTTGTATGGGAAGTTGACATGTGTCCAGTTTTGGACAAGTGTTATTGGAGGATTAAAGCATTTAAAAGCTTAACCGAAGGCTTAACACATATTTAGGTGGAATGTAGAATCCTGTTGATTGAATTCAATTAGTACCACGAGCTAGTCTAGGTACAAAGACTAAGAGGTCCAGATTAAGTGACTATTTGACAGTTTTGAAAGTCTAATAAGAAGTTGACATCCCACCAGTTGATGGGAGAAAGAGGTTTTTGACATGTGTCCATATTTGATCACATGTCACTAAGTTGCTTACTTGTTGAGGTACACAACTAGCTTGGTTAGCCTCCACTCAAGCCACCATGCCAAGACCTCTCAAGCCATCCCAATGATTTAGTCAAAGTAATGCCAAGACCTCTTAAGTCATCCCAATGGTGTAATCATGGTAACACAATGCCACATCTTTATTACTCAATCCAACATCGAATGTTAGGGTACTTCTAAGGTTCTGTAGGCACTGCCACAGACCTGAGTAGACATCAAGCATCACTGTGTATTCCAGTTATTTACAAGGAGCAAGCACAATGGGAAAAGTCTTGTTCATTGGATATATGTATAGATAGGGCTTCCTTGACGCATACTAAGTACCTCACAACATACTAATATAATAATGATTTTACCTAGGTTTTATGTGCATCTTTAGCAACTTTGCTCTTAATGGGAAAGGTCTTGTTCATTGGATATATGTATAGATGATGTGCTTTGCAAACACTACAATAGTCCCTACTGTCGAGCAGTAGTTAGTGCATTTTTGTTATTTTTTTCTCTCTCTTTTGCTATTATCTTACTTGTGAACTCTCATTAACTTCTGCCACAACCTGGTTATTTTAGTTTTATGCATAGTTAGTTAGATTCTTTTTCTAGAAGCATATAAATAATGGTTGTTAGAAGGAGTATTTTCAATTTTAGATGATTAGAGAATAGTTTCCAGAACTACGAGAGAAGTTTTTCTCAAATTTATCTGTATTTCTCTTACTTTCTATCAATGATAAACATTTTCTCTCACTCTCTCTCTCTCTCCATACACCTGATTTACATCATTTGGCATTAGAGCTCAGATCTGGTCCCTCTTTTCTATTGATTTCAACCTCTGCGAAGTGATTTAATTCCCTCATTTTCAGACCTATATTGATCTGATTTATATAATCTGTGTTCTACTATGAGTGAGTTGCTGAAATTGAATTGTAATGTCTTGTGATTGAGTGCACTGTTGGTGAAGTTTTTGTACTGTTGGCTGTCAATTTTGTGAGTTTCTTATTGGGCAATTGTTGGTGAAATAGCACATAGAGGTAGAGAACGAAGGGAAGAGGTAGAGGTAATGTTGGGAATCATGGAGAGGAAGAAGAGAATCAACCTCCATTGGCTAGAGCTGTTGGACAACCACCAAATGAAGGAAGAAAGAAAGTTGGGATTGCTTATTTGAAGAGACAATTGGATGCTATTATTGAAAAAGTACAGTACTTCCACTCTCTTAGGATGATGTGTGAAGACTCTAAATCCAAATTGGAGTATAATAATCATTTGGAGCATAATTTTGTTGAAGAACTTCCTTATTTTATGGAAGTCTTGATTTCGATGAATTGGTAGAATGGATAGATACTCTTGAAAGAGTATTCCATGACTATCAAATACCGAAAACAAGGAAGGTGAAATTGGCATCCAATCACCTTAAAGGAAGGGTTTTTGAATGGTGGAAGCAAATACAAGTATTTCGCCAAAGCAGAGGCAAAGACAAGGTTAGAGAGACTGGGAAAAATAAAGAAGAAGTTGGAGAAGAAATTTTTAAAGACCATAAGTGTAATTTTGTTGAAAAACAAAAAAGTACAAGCTCTTCATGGTCTGGACGACAGCTATTGAGCTGTTTTGGAAGCTTTAGAAGATAGACAGCCGCTAAAAAGCACTTCCAGATCTGGACAAGTTTGTTTTAGCTCTCCTAAAGTTGGAAATTCTTTTCTTTTTGGAAGAAAAAGTGGTCATGAAGTGGGACAGGTGTTGCTAACTGAAAAAGCCTTTGTTCCAACCCCAAACAACTTCAGTCCTTGTTGTGATGAAGTACATCAGTTCCAAGATGTAGCATTTGAGTTTTTCAAGTATGCCGACATGAATGAGATTGAAGAGAAATTTGATTTGCCTACCTATAATGAGGAAGTGAGTTGTAACTTTGCTGAGGACGAGTTGGAGGAAATGCATCCAATTTATGATGAGTATTTTAGTGAAAGTGACGAGCAAGACATTACAAATGAAATAAATTTTGAGGACTTGCAACCTATGTGTAATCCACCTTCAAATGAGGGATTTGACGAAGAATTGGATGATAATTTTGAAGAAGATTGTTTGGACACATATACAACTTCAGTGTTTGATGATGATAGCTACGGGGAGGAGAATTTTGGAATGAAGTATGAGGTGGTTGATCACAATTCTGAGGTTCCCACTATTTACGCATCAGGTTTTGAGGAAAAAGGAGTTGGAGGAATGGAGGACTTATCGGATGTTAATAGTGTTGATGGTGGTGATGTGTATGCATCAACTCTACTAGAGAATGTGGCTGATTTTGAAGTTCCTAGTGCTGAAAATTAGATAGAGCATTGTATGTTGATACAACTCCTCAAATTGTGTCTACCGAGTTGTCTTCTATGCAAGATATGACATTTTTTTATCCTAAGGACTGAGGACATTGGTTCAGCATCTTCTACCAAGACAGCCTCTATTATAATTTCTCTAGAGGAAGATGAACTTCAGTAGAAGTTTGAAGATGTGAAGATGAAGTTAACAAGTGACTTAGATAAAGTTTCTTTACATGTGGCTGTAATTTTGAAGGGTTTCATGTTTCCAAGAAAGTAAAGATCTTCAAGATACTCAATAAGCTACTTTCTTGCCTTTTTTTTTTTTGGTTACTACTATAACTTGAGGGCAAGTTCTTTCAAAATAGGGTGAGTCTGATTTGCCTTGCAAACACTATCCTACAGTAGTTAGTCATTACTGTCGAGTAGTAGTTAGTGGCATTCTTGTTATTTTTCCTCTCTTATTTGCTGTTACTTTACTTGTGAACTGCCATTTACTTGTGCTTCTGCCACAGCTTGGTTACTTTGGTTTTATGCGTAGTTAGTTAGATTCTTCTTCTAGAAGCATATAAATATGGTTGTTAGAAGGAATCTTTTCAGTTTTAGATGATGGAGAATAATTTCCATATCTATGAGAGAAGTTACTCTGAATTCTTTGTATTTATATCAATGATAGACATTTTCTTTCATTTTCTCACTTTCTCTGTGTCCAAACACCTAATTTACATCAATTGAATTATAAGGAGAGGTACCTGTTTTTTATTTTTATTTTTTTCACTTGTACCGTGAAGGCCTTCTCAGTAGTATATTGGGTAACTCCCCATTCTTTGCCAAATTGCAAGAGCAGATGAGTGGAACTTAATGATACGGTCTTATGTAGTTCCTTTTCCTGGGATAAATGTATGCATAATTGTATGTGAAACCTCATACTTCCATTCCCCTCCAACTCCCTCTGTCCCATAAAGATAGGCCACTTCAAAAAAAAAAAAAAAAAAAAAAAAAAAAACGCGCATATTAAGAAAATCCATTAATGCATTGATTTTTCACTTTTTTGAACATTTTTCTTTCCAAAACTATCTATTCTCCTATAATTGCATGTGTTGTCATGCCTGGGCAATCTTGGAATAATAAAGATTAAGCTTTTTTCCAAAATGACCTTTTAAAAAATATATATATACCAATCTGACCTCCATCCAAAAATATATACCAGACTAACCCTCTGATCGGGTCAAAAGGCATAAACCGCTGTTACAAACAGTGGTTTAAACACACATTTCCGTCACATGAAAGCAGTGCACTCAAAAACACCATAAACTGATAAACCCATCACTGAAATTGCATTCCCACATGTAGGCAACCAATATGAGTGGCAACTCTACCTATCTTCAGCACTGGGTACATAACAGAAAACTCACCTATCTCCGATGACTTCTCTCCTTCAGAAAAAAGAGAAAAGTTTTATGATAAGAGCGATAAATTTCTCTTTATTGGGTACAGTAATGAAACAAAGGGAGTGTTATATAAAATCCTAAAAATCTAAATTAGTAGAGATGTGATTTTCAATGAACAAGATGCTTGGACTTGGACTGAAATTGATCAACAGGTTCCAATTCACATTGAGGAAGAAAAAGCAGCGGAATTCGAAAATCGAAATTTCACGTCCCTCTTCTTCAAGCTCAAGCCTATCTTCATCATGCACAAGTTCTCCGTCGTCTTCAAGTCCTCCGGGAAAGGTAAGGTCCCTAAGAAAAATTGATGCTAATTGTCACTTTTCTCCTTCGGATCCTCTATAAAGGTATTTGAAGAAGCTGTGGAAGAGGCCGAAAGAAGAAGAGGAATCCTCAATTAAGGCTGTATACCTTCTTTAATTGCTGCAAATGAACCATCTATATATATATATATATATATATATATAATCACACATATATACAGTTTGATAGTGACTGGTTCTTTTGCAGTAAGCTTGCAGTAAAGCCTTAATTGTGGACTGACACACCACATATATATATATACAGACATGATAATATAAGGCCGGCCTTACGCAAAGTTGCGTAAGGTCGGCTCCATATGGCTAATTTTAGATTACATTTCATAAAACTGACCGTTGGATTAGATGTCCCATCTCTGTATGTCATGCCTGCAAAAAATCACAGTGATCTGACAGTTGGTTTTGAAATATGTTGTTATGAAAATATGTAACTTATTTGTTCTTCAAAATATCACCATTTTTTTAACGGCAGTTATTTCAAAAACCAACCGTCAGATCACTGTGATTTTTTGCAGGCATGACATACAGAGGTAGGGCATCTAATCCAACGGTCAGTTTTATGAACTGTGATATAAAATTAGCCATATGGAGCCGACCTTATGCAACTTTGCCTAAGGCCGGCCTTCTATTATCATGTCTATATATATATATATATATATATATATATATATATATATATAT